>JAKSZT010053846.1:420149-684353 GCA_026826555.1 Tolypeutes matacus
TCTATCTATCTATCTATCTATCTATCTATCTATCTATCTATCTATCTATCTATCTATCTATCTATTTATCTATCTATCCATCCATCCATCCATCCACCCACCCATCCATCCATCCATCCACCCACCTATCCATCCATCCATCCACCCACCACCTAGCCGTCTGTCCATCCATCCATCCATCCATCCATCCATCCATCCATCCATCCATCCATTCATCCAGCCAGCCAGCCAGCCAGCCAGTCAGCCAGCCAGCCAGCCAGCCATCTATTGCACCCACAAGTCTGAGCAGTAGACTTTGCATGACCCTGGATGAATAAATAAGTTAACGAATGGCCAAAGCCATATTAATGACAATGAGCTCAGATTCTTCCACAGTTCAAGAGTCCCTGAAGTAAATAAGTTCTATCAGCTGTTCAAAGCATTGGGATGAACTGGTTCCATTCTCATGCACACAGCTGGAGAATTTCCCCAAGCCATTCCTCAGGTGCAGACCTCCTCCAGGCAGACCTGGGAATTGGCCACTCTCAAAAATTCCTGATCACTCTCAAAGACGGGTGAGCATCCAGCTTTTTTTTTTCTCAAGGTAATAATACTGTAATAATGTTTCTTGGTTTTAATAGTTGTATTATGGTTATATAAGATTCATCATTGGAGGAAGCTGAGTAAAGGGTACATAGGACTCTGCACAATTTTTGCCTCGTTTCTTCAAGTCTAGAATTAATTTAAAATAAAAATTTACCTTAATAAGAGAAACTTGAGAGTTCAAACCAATCTAATTCAATTGTATTGCGCACACATATTTGCTGAGCACCTACTATGTGCTAAGGACTGCAGAGACTACGATAATGAGTCAATACTCAAGGAATTTATAGTTTGGCGAGAGTGATAAACTAAATTAAGCTAGCCATTTGAGAGTTACAAACCGTCATAGCCCTCTTCATGATGACATAAAGGAAGGGAGTAATTTTATTTCTGTCTTTGAGGGAAATAGAGGCAAGAGGCAAGTGTGCAGGGGAAAAGGAAGGCAGTACTCCAAGGTGAGAGGCTGGTGAGACGGCCAGCAAGGCCAGCTCTGCCTTGGAGCAGGAGAAACAGAAGACTTGCGGTTGGAACAGAGAAAAAGGTGAGAGGGGCCTGGAAGCCTCCAGACCCCAAGCCGCCGACCCCACAGACGAGCTGCCAAGAGAAGCAAAGCCAGAGAACCCAAGTGGGGGCGGCTTATTTCATCAGCATCCAGTTGGCTAAAAATAACTTCACTTATTAGTTTAAGTGAGATCACCACAGGACTGGAAATTCACTGTCAGTGAAACAAAAACACTGGAAGGAAAATGAGAAAAGTCAACATTCCTGATGAACTTTATTTAAAAAAAAGAAACACAGGAGGAAGGCTCGCACGTTCCACAGGTCCCGCTTTCCCCTCTGGGCTCTTTACGAGGCACAAGTCTGCCATTTTGGGAGTTAGCACTCTTGATTCTTCCCATGCTGCCAAAGAGAAGCGGCAGCACAGAGCTAAGCACCTGGAAGAATCATCTGGAAAAAGGCCACTATGGGAGATAAGACTGCATCATAGGAGCACCCAGTCAGACCTCACCCAAGGAACTGCCCGCTCTCCTCAGTTTCCACTGAGGCGCTGCACCCTCCTCAGGCAGACTGTGCTGTCAGCAAAGCCTCCGCTGAGGAGAAGAAGCATCTAAACCGAGAGGCTGTGGGAGCGGTTTTCATGGAGAACCCATCCTGCTTTTCTAGAAACCCGGGGAGAGGGCAACCTGAGGTCCGAATCCCACCTCAGCACACATTTGTTAGTTCTCCTAATGGCCCCCTAAAAGCCTGTTCAGGAATCAGGCCCTGTGGAACCAAGCTGCCAGGCCCCATACTAGCCTGCTCTGTGCGGCCCTCTTCCCCTGGAAAGTGTGGGTGCTGAGCGGAGGCCAGGCTGGGTTCAGGGTCACGTAGCCCGCAGCACTGGGAATGTGATGCATCCCCTGGGAGTGAGCTCTGGGAGCCCCCAAGCCATGGCTGGCACCCATGTGCAGCTTCTCTATCACAGGTAGACCGTTGCTGTACCTGGGTTTCAGCTCCCTCCGATGTGGCTTCACAGGTTAGTGCCCCATGACTCGGAGTTTTTTGTTTTGCTTTGTTTGTCTTGGGTTTGTTTGTTTTGGGGGGGGTGGCGGGAGGGACCATGTAGACCATTTGATCTATTAGAAATGTTTTATTTTTATATAGTTGCCAACTTACAAAAAAGTTATAAGACCATTCCCCGCCCCAAGATGGCTCCCTCTTCTATTTGTTGTTTCCACTTGTCTGCTCGCTGTCTACTCTTTGCATCTGTTTGTTGTGTCTGCTTGTTGTCTGCTTGCTGTGTCTTTCTGTCTTGTCTGCTCGTTGCGTCTGCTCGTTTTCTGTGCATCTTGTTTTTTTTTAAGAAGGCACTGGGACCTCCCATGTGGGAGGTGGGTGCCCAATCGCTTGAGCCACATCCACTCCCTGCTTTTTGCATCAGCTCGTTGTGTCAGCTTGTCTTCTTTAGGAGGCACCGGGAACCGAACCCAGGACTTCCCACATGGGAGGTGGGCACTCAACTTCTTGAGCCATATCTACTCCCTCCATTTGTTTGATTATTCTCTCTCACTCTTTCTGTATATATACATGTCTATATATATAGATATACACATATAAATTTCTTGTATTTGTATACATGTGTGTGAATAAATATCTAATTTTTTTCATACCACTTGAGAGTAAGTTGAATATATGATAACTCTTTGACCCTAAAAACCTCAGTGTGCCTTTCCTAAGAACAAGGATGTATATTTTTTTACATAACTACAGTATAATTACAAAAATCAAGAAATTGAAACACTGATATACTATTTTCTAATTCATCATCTATATTCAAATTTCATCAATTATCCCAATTATGTCTTTTATAGCTACTTTTTTTCCTGGTCCAGTATATAATCCAGGATCACAAATTGTACTTCATAGTCAAGTCTTTTTGGTCTATTTTAATTAGAAGAGTTCCTTAGCTTTTGTCTTAGTCTTTCTCATCCTTGACATTTAAAAAAAGTACAGACCAGTTATTTTGCAAAATGTTCCTCAGTTTGGGTTTGCTAATATCTCCTTATGAATGTTCAGATTATGCATTTTTGTCAGGAATACCACTGAACTGATGTTGTGTTCCTCTGAGGGCAGCCTATCAGGAAACACATCATATCAGTTTGTCCATGACTCAATTTTGGAGTCATTATCGTGGTTTGACTTTGGTGCCTCTACGACATGAATGGATGTTTCCACTCTCTGGCTTCATGTATCAGAGTCACGGGTAAGAGGTTACACGCTACCTGTTTGAAGGCCTGTGAGGTGAAAATCCTAGGCTAACTTGTTGGAGGATGAGACACATGGCTCAGTTACCCATCATCCCAGCCAATAGCCTGCCAACTCCTGAAGCAAGACCACCTAGCTGACTGACTGGCAACTGACTGACGGAGACTCATGAATGACCAGCCAAGTCCAGCAGAACTTCTCAGCTGAGCACAACGCAAACTGCTCCACAAAATCGGCAGGTACTTGAGTCGTTGTTGTTTTAAGCCACTTCAGGGTGGTTTGTTACACAGCAAACGCTAACTGATACCACTTGTTCATCAGAGGAAAGAGAAAGGGCTCAGAAGCCCTACACAGTCAGTGTGAGATCACCGAAGAGGAACATGCTGTTTTTCTTCTGTCTCTGTCTTCTCTCATTCAGGGACCTGAACCTCTGCCTATGCTTGGGATTCAAAGGATCGTTTTAATTTACTTTTGTAGTTTTTGTTTTTTCTTTAAGACACAGATATTGCTCTTCCCGGGAAAACTCAGAGATGACCTACACTGTTTGCAGAGCAAGACATCCCCTAGTTAGTTGCTTCACTGAACAGATGATGTCAGGAGATTTTCCCAAAAAAACTCTTCCATAGAAATGGGCAGTTAAAGAAGCCCTTCTTGGAGCGAGGCCCCAAAGCAGGAGAGGCCTAAACATCTAACACGCATCTGCCAGGGCCTTGGGGCTCCTGAGGCCTTCTGGCGTCCCAATGCCCCTGACCCCTTTCGTGAAGATTAGGATTTAGAGCCTCTGGGATGGAACTTGAGAATTTGTATTTTTGACAAGTTCATCTGGTGTTTCTCATCATCAGAGAAGTTTGGGAAATCCTACATTACAGAAGCAGTTCTCAACCTGAGCTACATATTAAAATCACTGGGGTGCTTTAAGAAACTTTAACGTCCAGAACATTTAAATCAGTCTTTCTACAGCTGGTTCCCAGGCATAAAACTCCTCCGATGAGTCCAATGGACAGCGCAGCAGAACCTGGGCTGATATCTACGACTGGCGAGTTAGCAGCTTGTTGCTTCTCTATTTGCATGACTGTTCTCCTTCAAGGGCATGTGTTTCTGATAATGAAGGTACACTTATTTCTGTGCATAAGAGACACTGTCCTAGAGACTTCTCTGTAGTTTTCTTTCCACCAACTCAGTTGATTTCCTGGAAAGAGGTTGAATTTTCCTCCCTAAGGAGCAATTTCCTAAAAATCCCATCAATTTCCTTTTGGGGAAAAAGGATTTTTTTTTCTCTTTTAAGTGTGCGGACCGCTATGAAGAGAGATTAAAGGGCAGGGTTTGAGCATCAGCAACCGTAGCAGATGCTTCCAGGGCTCTGCCCATATTTTTATTGCCCTGCACAGGGGCTCCTGGTGTGTGCCTATGCCTCTCTGTTGAAGCGTGGCACCCATTCCACTGGACTTCTTTGCCTGTGTACATGGAAAACCAGAAGAGCCTGGGAATTTACATCTCCCCAAAGCAGCTCTTAACCAATGACTGACAGGTGCAGGGGTACAAATATCCCAGCTCCCTCACCCTTGATGGAGAAAACTCTGAGGCGGTCCCTGTAAGAATGAGCCAAAGTTCCTTCCCATTTCACTGCCACTGTGGGATGGTGCTTAAAATTACACCATTGAGTGTGGGAGGGGTAGGGTGTGGGGCATATGGGCATCCCCTATATTTTTTATGTGACATTTATGTAATCTAAAGTAATTAAAAAAATTTTTTTTTAAGTATTAAGAAATTGTAAAAAATTTCACCATTGGCTTGGCCTCCTTCTCTTCCCTGTCCCCTTCCTCATGGCCCTATTAGCTTTTCTCTGAAGGACTTTCTGATAAACCATGTTCAGTGAATCTTCATCTCCAGATCTGCTTCTAGAGGACACCTAAGGCAGCGACTCCCAAGAGCACGCCATGTAGGCCCTTTGCGAAGGCTCCGGCACTGACCTTCATCCGTAATACAAAGAGCACTGAACGAGCCACCAGGACCTGGGCTGTTCTCAATTCTCACGTCGACAGCTCTCATGCTCTGCTGCTCACCACTCCCCTTGCTACACACAGTTGTTCTGAAACAGACAAAGAAGACAGTAGGTTAGGAGAACTCTTCGGGGTTGAAAAAAATGGGAAAAAGTTCTTTTCAGCTATCGGTTCTGAACCAGCAGAGGCTTTTCTCATTCATGAGCTTTAACTGGAAAGCACCAATGTGGAAACACTCTCCCAAAATAAAGATCTAAATTCAGGCAAGCACAAGTGATACCCAAGTTGAAGTCATGTATATCAATTCAAGTTTCATTGGCAATGCAGGTTAAAACTGGCTGGCACATAAAGGCAGGTAACTTGAAAAAAATAACTCTGGGTAATGCTGTCTGCATGTGCTCTGCCCTCTTTCCTCAAAACTTATTGATTTTGATAACTCTTCCCATCCTGAACCAGAATATATGTTGACATCACAGAGCTGTATTGTTTAGAACTTAATTTTTTTGGTAACATATATACAACACAAAATTTTCCCATTTTAACCACTTATATGTGTACAATTTTATTATATCAATTACATTCACAATATTGTGCCACCATTACCACCATCCATTACCACAACTTTTTCATTGACCAAGACATTAAGCGATAAATCTCCATTCTCTCCACCTCCCAGCCTCTGGTACTCCATAATCTATTTTCTGTCAATATGAATTTGCTTATTCTAGATTATTTTATGTAAGTGAGATGATACAATATTTGTCCTTTTGTGTCTGGTTTATTTCACTCAACATGAAGTCTTCAAGCTTCATCCGTGTTGTCACATGGATCATAACTTCATTTTCCTTTTTTATAGCTGAATAATATTCCATTGTGTGTGTGTATATATACACACTGCATTTTTAAAATCCATTCAGCTATTGATGGATACTAGGGTTGCTTCCACCTTTTGGCAATTGTGAATAATGTTGCTTTTAACAGTTGTGTACAAGAATCTGTTTGACTCCCTGCTCTGAATTCTTTTAGGTATATATCAAGGGGTGAAATTGCCAGATCATTGATAATTCTATGTTTAACTTTCTGAGGAACCACCAAACTGGTTTCCATAGCAGTTGCACTTTTACATTCCCACCAGTCATGTACGAGGGTTCCTATTTCTCCGCATCATTGCCAACACCTATTTTTGATTTATTTGTTTGTTTATTAATAGCCATCTTAGTGGGTATGAAGTGGTAGCTCATTGTGGTTTTGATGTACATTTCCCTAATGACTAATGAGTTTGAGCATTTTTTCATGTGCTTTTTGGCCATTTGTATATCTTTGGAGACATGTCTAATCAAGTCCTTTGCCCATTTTTTAATAGGGTTGTTTCTTTTTCTGTTATTGAGTTGTAGGAGTTCTTTACATATTCTGGATATTAAACCTTTGTCAGATATATGATTTCCAAATACCTTCTTCCATTCTGCAGGTTGTCTTTTCACTTTCTTAATAATATCCTTCAAAACACAAAGTTAGTTTTTTTTATGAAGTACAATTTATCTACTTTTCTTTTGCGGCTTGTGCTTTTGGTGTCATATCTAAGAATCTCTTGCTGAATATAAGGTCCTAAAGATATCCCCATGTGTTTTCTTCTAGAAATTTTATGGTTTTAGCTCTTACATTTAGGTCATTGATCAATTTTGAGTTAATTTCTGAATATAGTGTGAGGTAGGGATCCAATTTTCTTCTTTTGTCTATTGATAACCTGTCTTCCTAGCACCATTTGTTGAAGAGACATTGAGTTGAAATCCCCATTGAGTACGCTTGGCACCTTTGTCAAAAATCAGTTGACTGTACATGTGTGGGTTTATTTATGAACTCTCCATTCTATTCCGCTGTTCTATTTGTCTGTACATGTACAAAGCATCATGTTGTTTTGATTACTGTAGCTCTGCAGTAAAATTTGAAATTAGAAGTGCGGGTCCTCCAACTTTGTTCTTTTTCAATATATATATTTTAAAAACTATTGTACTTCCATTTGATGATTGACTTTTCCATTTATACTTTAAAAAGCCCTAGAATTTTGATCAAGATTGTGTTGAGTTTGTAAATCACTTTTTACAATGATAATACTGACATCTTAACAATATTAACAATATTAAGTCTTCCAATCCATGAACATGGGATATCTTTCTATTTATTTAGGTCTTCTTTAATTTTTTAGCAATATTCTGTAACTTTTAGTGTACAAATTTTTAAAATCCTCAGTTAAATTTTTTCCTACATGTTTTATTCTTTTAGATGCTACTATGAATGGAATTGTTTCCTTGATTAACTTTTCAGAGTGTTCATTGTTAGCGTATAGACACACCTGATTTCTAAGTGTTGATCTTGTCTGAAAATTTGCTGAATTCATTTATTAGCTCTAGTAGCTTTCTTGGGATTCTTTGGGATTTTGTAAGTATAGGGTCTTTTCATCTGCAAATGAATATAGTAGTTATTCTTTTCTAATTTGGATGAGATTATTTTTATTTATTTTTCTTGTCTAACTGCTCTGGCTAGAAGTTCCACTACTATTCAATGTTGAATAGTAGTGATAAAAGCAGGCGTCCTTGCCTTGTTCTTGATTTTAGTAGGAAAAGCATTCAGTCTTTCACCATTGAGTATGATGTAAGCAGTGTTTATATATATACATACCCTCTATCATGTAGAGGAGATGTTGAGGAAGTTCCCTCTATTCCTATATGTCTGAGTGTTTTTATCAAGAAAGGGTAATTGAGATGTTCATGTGTGATTTTTTTCCTTCATGGTATTAATGTGGTGTTACATTGATTGATTTTCTTATATTGAACCACCCTTACATTCCTGGGATAAATCCAAATTTCACTTTTAGTACACTGCTTATGAGGAGACTATTGGAGAAGATTAATACCTACTGGAACTCTGTAGACAGCAGGGAGAGGAATGAGGTAGGGAACGAGCAAGACCATCTGAGGAAAAGCATGGTGAAAGAAGTAGAGAGACTTTATTCCTGCCAAAAGAGTCAAAGGAAAGATAAAGAAAAGCCTAAACAATGGAAGTAGCAGAGATACCAAGAGACAGATTTGGGACTGAATCCTGGATGTACCATTTAGCAGATATATGACTTTGGGCAAGATCCTTAATGGCAGGAGGGAACATCTGTTTCTAACTCATCGTGTTTCCACACAGAGGAACCTTTCTGAGAGTAACATTCCTAGCCTCATGCCTTGCCCTCTACTTATTCCTTCCCATGGCAGGAGAAACTGGGCATGTTCACTTCACTCCCAAACCCATTCTCCCTTTTAGGACCTGCCTGCCTCAGACAGCAACTTGTGTCTTATCCACTCTCTGCCACATGGTAAGGAGTACGTTTGTGTCTGCATGTGCACATGTGTGTATATGAGTAACAGGTACACCAGCAGTTTAATTTTGGACAAGTTATATTTGAGGTACCTATTAGACATCCAAGTGGAGATGTTGAGTAGGCAATTTAATATATGAGTCTGGAATTCAGATGAGAAGTCCTGGCAGGAGATGTAAATCAAGTAGTTGTTAGTGTAAGGTTGGGCATTTAAAACCATGGTTTGGAAGAGATTGCCTAGAAAATGAAAATACAGAAAAAAAAAAAAAAAGAAGTCTGAATAAAGAAAGTAATTGAGAGATTGACCAGGTAGAACTCACTGACAAAACTCCATCAAGTAGTTTAAAAGAAAACAGCTTTATGTCCTTGAGAGAAGGATTCAAAGATTTCTAAGACAGGACACAAAAAGCACTAATTCATAAAGGAAAATATTGAAAAACTGGATTTCATAAAAATTAAAAACCTCTGCTCATCAAAAGCCATTACAGACACCATTAAGGGAGTGTAAAAGAAAGCCACAGACAGGGAGAAAATATTTACATCTATCTGCCAACTGACTCCTAGCCAGAATATATAAAGAGCTCTGAAAAATCAATTAGAAAAACACAAATAATTTAATATAAAAGTAGGTAAGAGGGAAGTGGATGTGGCTTAGGAGACTGGGCTCCTGCATACCACATGGGAAGTCACTAGTTTGGATCCCAGTGCCTCCTAAAGAAGACAGGGGGCTGGCGCGAAGGGCAGGCATGGCAAGCTGACACAACAAGAGACACAAGAAGAAAAAACATAATGAGAGACACAACAAAGCAAGGAGCAGAGGTTCCTTGTGCCTCCTAAAGAAGATAGCGAGCTAATGCGATGGGCAGGTGCAGTGAGGTGACACAACTAGATGATGCAACAAGAGACACAGGGAGGAAAAAACATAATGAGAGAGACAATAAAGCAGGGAGCCTCCTAAAGAAACAAGGAATATGAACAGACACAGCAAGCGAAAAACAACAAGGGGGTGAGGAGAAATAAATAAAATAAATCTTAAAAAAAAAAAAAGGTAAGAGACAATTGGGTATTTCACAAAAGAAGTTTGCTGAATTGTCATCAATAAGCATATGAATAGGTGTTTAACATCATTAGTCACCAGGGGAATGCAAATTAAACTTCTAATGAGATACTACTACACAGTGGATAACATTTAAAAGACTGACATTACCCAGGACTGGCTAGGATACAGAGCAACTTGGAACTCTCATGGTAGGAATATAAAATGGTAAACCATTTGTAGCAGTTTGACATTATTTATGAATTTTAAAAAAAGATATTATGTTTGTAAACTGGTCTGTTCCTCTGGGTGTGATACACGTTAATTGTACTACATTCAAAGGTTTTATGTTTACTTGATTAAATCAAGATTAGGGCTTTGATTCAACCACGTCAGTAGGGCATGACTCAAGGTTGAGTCCCCGCCCCCTTGGTGGGCTGATACAAACAGACACTCACTCAGGAAGACACACAGAAGAAGATACAGAGGAAGAAGAGAGGGGGACGGATGTGGCTCAGATGGTTGGGCGTCCGTCTCCCATATGGAGGGACCTGGGTTTGATCCCTGGAACCTCCCAGTAAAAAAAAAAAAAGAGAGAACTTTGTCAGTTTTGATCCTGGAGCCCCAGGGAGAGCTGAGCCACTTGCCTGATAGTCTGCAGCTGAAGAGAACAGAGCAGCTGAGCTGAGGAAACCCAGAAAGAAAGAAACTCTATGCCAGCGTACAGCTGAGATCAGAAGGAGCTGGGCCCATGGAGCCTTAAGAGGAAGAAGGAAGGAGAGACCAGGCCTGCCATCTTACTTCAACATGTGGCAACTGACTTGGATGAGAAAGGACCTCTTATGATACCTCGAGTTGGACTCTTTAGGGACTTGTAACTGTGAGCTTTTACCCTAAATAAATACCCTTTATAAAAACCAACAGATTTCTGGTACTTTGCATCAGCACCTCTTTGGCTGACTAATACACCACTTTATGAATTTCTTTGGTGGCTTCCAATAAAATTCAACATATATTTATCCTTTGCCTTAGCAATTTCACCTCTAAGTATACATGAGAGAAATGAGGGCATGTGCCCACTAAACACATGTGCAAGAATACACGTTAGTAGCTTTATTCATAAGAGTCCCAAATTGGAAACAGCCCAAGGGTGCATCAACAGGAAAATGGATAAACAAATTGTGGTCTATTCATACAATGGATTGCAACTAAGCGGTAAAATAAATGAATTACTGATACTACATGGACGAATTTCCCAAATTTAAAAACTGAGTAAAAACAAACCCAGACACCTAGAGTACACACTTTATGATTCCATTTATTTGAAGTTCAAGAACAGTAAAACTAACCTATAGTGAGAAAAATGGTTACTTTGGGGTGGGGGGATAGTGACTGGAAAGAGGCACGAGGGAATTGTGTGGGATGATGAAAAAGATCTCTAATGATCTAAATTGTGGCTATATATCTCTACACATTTGTGAAAATTCATTGTGTTTTACCCTTAATATTTGCCCATTTTAGTGTATGTTTTACCTCAATAAAAAGAAAAAGGGAGAATGGGAGGAGAGGAAATGGAGGCAGTGAATATAGGGATTTTTGTTGATGATGGATTATAAATTCTAGAAGGAAAAGTGAAAAGGGCTTGGAATTTGGGGACCATGGGAAATGGATTTATTTCTGGTGGATGTACAGGGCTGTGTGGGGATTAGTCTGAAGGATGAGGAATGACTAGTAGCCTTGCTTCTTGCATGACCAAGGAAAACATAATTAGAACAGGATGGCATTAGCAGGAATGTGGTGACCTCTGGGTCTCCCTGTTCAATCTTGCTGTTGGTGGTGAGGAGGCTGGAGGAGAGGTGATGTTACCCCCAGCATAACAAATTACATGCTAGTAAATTTTTGTTAGGTTTATTCCTAGATACCTTATGGTTTTTGCTATTGTGAATGGGATTTTTTTTCAATTGTATTTTCTATCTATTAATACATGTGTATAGGGATGTTACTAATATTTACATGCTAATTTACAATCCAGCAACCTTGCTAAATATTCTTATTAGTTTTAACATTTTGTATGTAGAATTTTTTATTGGATTTTATATCATCACATCAATCAATTACATTGGGGATTATCATATCTTCTGCATAGAAACAGTTTTATTTTCTATTGAATTCTTATACCTTGTTTTTCTCTTTATCTCATTGCATAGGCTAGGATTTCCACTACAATAACGTACACAAACAGCAATAGTAGGCAGCCTTGTCTTGCTCCTGTGTTGTTCCTGACTTTAACTGGAGCACTTTAAAAGTCTCACCAAAAAGGATGATATTTGCTGAAAGTTTTTCATAGATGGTGTTTATAAGGTAAAGATCTATTTCCAGTTTGCTGGTTAGATGAGAGGGTTGTTTCTTTTTCGTTTTGGCATGTCTTTTCTTGCAGAAGTTGAGATGATGAAGTAGTCCTCATTTGATAATGATACCCTTAGTGAGTTACATTAATAGTCTTTTCAAATATCAAACCATCCTTGCATTCTTGGGATAAGCTATTTGGTCATGATGATGTGTTATACATTTTTATACTCTTTATTTCAATTTAGGAAATGTGTCTCTATGTTCAAAGGTGAGATTGCTCTACAGTTTTCTTGTACTGATCTTTGTCCAGTTTTGGAATCAGTGTTACACTGGCCTTATAAAATGAGTTGGGAATTTCTCCTACTAATCTCTGAAACAATTTGTATAAAATAGGGATGAATATTCCCTGCATAGTTTTAAAACTTGCCCCTAAAACCATCTGGGTCTTGTGCCTTTTCAAGTGGGAGAATTTTTATTTCAAATTCAATTCTTTACTGGTATATTTACATTTTCTATTCCTTCAGAAATATTTTCTGGTATTTTGTATTTTAAAGAATTAAATGTTTCTCTTTCATAAAGTTGTTTGTATTATTCTCTTATGAGCTTATTCATTTCAACTGTTGGTAGTTTTATCCATTTTTGGACTTAATGTCATTTCTTTTGCCCTTTCTCTTTCCTTTTGATCAGTTTGTTAGATATGCCTAATGTAATAGTGTTTTTTCAAAGAACCAACTTTTTATTTTGTTGATCCTCTCTATTGTTTCTTTGTTTATTTCACTAATTTCTGCTATCTTTTTAACTGTTTCCTTCTGATTTCACTAAATTTACCTTAACTGTGGTAGTTTGAGGCTTTTATGGCCCCCAGAAAAGATCATGTCCTCAGAACTAATCCATTCCTGTGTGTGTAAACCTATTGTAGGTGGGACCTTCCTTTTTTATTAGATCACTTCAGTAGGGTGTGACCCAGGATAGGTCTTAATCCTCTACAGGAGTCCTCTATAAATGGATGAATATGGAGAGAGGGAGCTGCAGACACAGAGAGCAACCACCAGAAGCAGAGAAAGACCCAGAGCAAGAAGCCAAAAACAATGGAACCCAGGAGAGAGAAAGCCACAGGAGCAGAGAGAGAAAGCTGGAGGGAGCTGGCAGCTGAAAGCAATGAGACCTGGAGGAGATGGGATTGTGCCCTGCCATATAACAGTCCAGAATCACTGGCAGCTAATCTCTGGGGAGAGAACTTCACCTGATGCCTTGAATTGGACATTTTTCTCAGCCTCAGAACTGTAAACTTATAAGTTAATAAATCCCCATTGTAAAAGCCAACTCATTTCTGATATATTGCCTTGGCAGCCTTTAGGAAACTAAAACATTAACTTTTTCTACTTCCTTACAATTCATATTATTTTTCTTTTCTTTTTTTTTTTTTTCAGTAAATACATTTAAGGATTTAATTTTTACTACTTTATCCCAACTTTTTTCATTATTTATTTCAATTTCAAATTTAATTGCACTGCGGTCAGAAAATATGCTCTGTAAGATATCAAGTCTTTGAATTTTGTCAGATTGTGCATAGAAGGATCTTTCACTCTCCTTCCTGGAACAAAAAGGTCAGGCTACCAGGGCCCTGGGGTTGTGTGGGGAAAGACACCTGAGGATCTTATATTTTAGTATGTAAACAATTAATTCTCTTATGTCCGTATGGTACTCCCTTGTCAAATGGATCAGATGTTCCCCAGTCTAGTGTCTTTTCTGGAGGTTAAACTGCTAGTTTTCTGCCAAGGTAGAGGAAGGGCTGCCAGGGCTTTGGGTGGGAACTCATCTTAGACTTTCACAACTTTCCTGTTTTTAGACCCACCTTCACCTCCATGTCCAGAGATATCTGCTATCACCAATTGTTGGACCTTTTGGGGGTTGCACAGGGTTATTTTGAAGTTATTTTCTCAAACACCAATTTATGACTCAGCAGTCTTGAGTCTGCCAAATTAATTTTTACTGCTAAGTTAGTTATAAAATTCTAAAATTTGTAGTTATTGTCCTCTTTCCTGCTGTCATTGTTATTGTGGGGTTTATGCCTTTATTTTCCCCCCCAAAACCCCTTTGCCTTCTTTTTTTTTTTTTTTTTTTTTTTTTTTTTTTAAAGATTTTATTTATTTATTCATTTATCCCCCCCCTTGCTGCTTGGGCTCGCTGGGTCAGCTAACCGCGCCATGTGGGCGGGCTTGCCTTTACCAGGAGGCCCCGGGAACCGAACCCGGGGCCTCCCATATAGTAAACGGGAGCCCTACTGATTGAGCCACAGCCGCTTCCCCTTTGCCTTCATTTTAATGGGGGAGGGGTTTGAGAAATAAGGCAACATAAATGCATATTTGCAATTCTCCGTCTTTTCCTGGATCCCATAAAAACTACTTCTGACTGACTGAGTTTGGGCCAGCCAGTGCCTACAGCAATCAAGAGAAACTTCACAAAAGAATTACCTATCTGTGATGTTTATTTAAAAAGAGTCCTTTTCATTATAGTCACAAATGAAATGATATGAGGTCTGGAATATGCTTCAAAATTACATGGGGCAGGGGGAGCAGATGTGGCTCAAGCAGTTGAGTGCCTGCCTCCCACATGGGAGGTCCCAGATTTGGTTCCTGATACCTCCCAAAAAAACAAAAACAACAAACAACAAGCAAAACAAACAATAAAACCAACCCAGGGAAGCTGATGTGGCTCAGTTGTTGAGCACCAGCTTCCCACATAGAAGGTCCTGGGTTCAATCCCCAGGCCCCAGTACCTCAAAAAAAAAAGTATATGGGGGGAGGATTGAGTAAGGGAAATGAATGAATCAAGAATGGCCATGAGTTGATGATTCTTGAAGCTGAGGACTGAATACATGAGAATCCACTATCCCATTCCTTCCACTTTTCAGGTTGTGGGAAAATTCCAAAATATCAAGTTAGTGGCTTTTTTGTTTCATTTTGCTTTAAAAGAATTAACTATGACAGCTGGTCCTGTGTATAAGGAAAACAAATACAATTTGACAGGAAAATCCTCAGGCAGTGATTCCATATCCCATATATTCCAGAACTTCTATTTTACAATATTGATGAAAGATTCAATATGGTATATAATAAATCATAATTCACTCTAGCCTCTGGAAGACATTATTAAAATAGATTCACAATATGAATTTTTATCTCTGACTATATGTTGGATTATGATTTTTAATTATGGGAAATTGGGATACAATGTACAATCACAAAACTTAGTAGGCACTTGAGACATGTGTTGAATGTTGACTATTAATGGAGGTAGAAGATGAGGAAGAAGATACTTACTTAATACTACTAGTAACAATAAAAGCAACAAAACCGGGAAGCGGCTGTGGCTCAATCAGTAGGGCTCCCGTTTACCATATGGGAGGCCCCAGGAACCGAACCCGGGGCCTCCTGGTGAAGGCAAGCCCGCCCGCACGGCGTGGTTAGCTGACCCAGCGAGCACAAGCAGCAAGGGGGGGATAAATGAATAAATAAATAAAATCTTTAAAAAAAAAAAAAAAAAAAGCAACAAAACCCTATATAGCACTTATGATATGCCAGGCATTGTGCTCCTAAAAATACTGCCCTATCTCCCCCATAAAACAGCTAAAATGTTTACAGAGGTAGGTGCCATCATTATTTTCATTTTACAGATGAGGAAACTGAGACTCAGAGATGAAATAACTTGCCCAAGGTCATGCAGCCAGTAAGTCGTGGTGCTGGGCTTAGAGATGCACTGAATCTATAAATCAATTTGGAAAAACTGGCATTTTTACAATGCTGAGTCTTCCAATCCATGGATCATGGTTTAGCTAATCATTTATTTAGTTCTTCCTTAATGTCTTCCAATAAGGTTTTATAATTATTTCCACAAAGATCTTAAAAGACTATAGATATATTTATTACTAGGTACTTCATAATTTTCTGCTTCTGTAATTGTACCTTTACATTTTTGTCCTGCTGATGTAGAAAAATGTGGTTATTTGTATATTTTGAGTACGTATTAAGTAACCTTGCTAAATTTCTTATTAATTCTAATAATTTATCTGGGGAATTTTTTTTGTCAAAACCCAATATGAAGCTATGGAAGTGCCCTTATATTTGCTAAGAATTTTCATAATTAATGGATATTGAATTAAATCAAATATATGTTCTGCATCTATTGAGATGATTCTATCATTTTTTTCCTTGAATCTGTTAATGTTGTTGAATATATTAATTTTTTTTCATGTTAGAACTATCTTAAATTCCATATTGTCATAATGTATTGACATCTTTATATGATTTTCACTGATTAATATTATGAATATTGTGGTAACATAAAAATAATACAAAATTTCCCATTTTAACCATTTTTAAGTACATGATTCAGTGGCATTAATTTCTTTTATAATGTTGTGCTACCATCACCACCTTCCATTTCTAAAACTTTTTCCTCACTCCAAACAGAAATTCTGTATCCATTAAGCAGTAAGTCCTCTTTCTCCCTCCTCTAACTTACTTCCTATCTCTATGGATTTGCTTATTCTAGATATTTCATATAAGTAGAATAGTACAATATCTGTCCTTTCATGTCTGGCTTATTCTGAATCCCATTTTTGACCCAGAGTCCTAGATGAATAAATATATACATTTCTCAATTAAATGTACTGGATACCTATACATTTTTTTTTAATCAAACAATATGTTACACAATATATTTGTTTCATAGTAACGCAATCATACAGTATTTGTCGTTTGTTAAGCATTTTCTTTCTTCACACATGATAGGCAATCGTTTTGCCCTTTTCTCAGTAATAAAACAACAGTATCATTTACTTGTGGGTTCTTCCTTTCTTAGATCCCTTAAAGTATTTGACTGTTGTTTTGCATCTTCAGTGATAACTATTGCCTTCACTAGTATCAAATTCTTGCTTCACTCTTCTGTTTCCAAGCCTTTCTATATGCACAATAACTGTGTTTAAATGCTAAATCGCGGTGTAACCTTTTTGACGACATTTTAAATAGTGATTAAACCAAACAGGTGTAGGAAGGAGAAGGCACGGAACTCACCTGACCAAGTTTAGGTATGCATGGGCAGTGACAGCCACTCCCACCTGCTGTAAGACTCCATTGGCATAAGACATGTTAAATTGTGAATAAAAGGCACATCTTAGAATTGAATTACAGTAGCAGTAAATAATATTAAACAAACCTTTAGTGCCTTCTCTGCATGCACTGTTCTAGACATGTATGAACTCTCTTAATCCTCATAATGATTCTATTAGCTAAATATTATCATCCATTTTTTAAAAGATGAAGATCTCTCTGGCTTTTTTAAATGGGCTATTAGATCCATTCATTAAGTATTTTTTATTTCTAGAGTTTCTATTTGGTTATTTTTATAGATTTCAGTCCACTGCCAAAATTCTCCTTCCTGTTTTTATATCTCTGAACATTATAATGACAGTTATTTTAATGTCTGCATCTAACAGTGCTAGTTATCTGGAGTTTTTATGGGTCTATTTCTATTGACTACTGTTTCTGATTATTTTTCTTCTTGTTTTCTTCTCTCCACTTGTGGTTGGTTGTTTAATATTGCGTGACAGATCCTAGGTTTGCAAAATTGTTTGATTTCCTAGGATAATGTTACTTCCTTTAGAGAGGATTTTTATTCAATCCAGCCAGCTATCTGGAACACTGGATCTCCAGTATCACCTCAATCCAAATTTATATCTTTAGAGGGTTTGAAGCTATTCTGCAGCTCCAATAAGGGCCCACATACCTCTTCCAGTTTACTTTTACTCCTGGAATACAACTGTATTAGTCAGCCAAAGGGGTGCTGATGCAAAATACCAGAAATCTGTTGGTTTTTATTAAGGATATTTAATTGGGGTAGAAGCCCACAGTTACCAGGCCATAAAGCGTAAGTTACTTCCCTCACGAAAGTCTGTTGCCATGTGTTGGAGCCAGATGGCTGCCGACTTCTGCCAGGATTCAGGCTTCCTCTTCCTCTTAAGGCTCCGTGGTCCCAGTTTCTTCCAATATCAGCTGTAGGCTGGAATAAGTCTTGTCTCTCTCCTGGGGCTCGTTTCTCTCCGGGCTCAGTTGCTCTGCTCTGTCCACAAGGCCAGCTGTAAACTATCAGGCGAAACACTCGTCTCTCTTCCCAGGGCCTCTGCAATGTCTAATGGAGCCTCCTCTCTTTCCTCTTGTATTTGCTTCTCTGTGTATTTACTTCCTGGGGCTCCAGCATTAAAACTCCAACTGTGTCCTCTGCCTTGTTGTTTTCTCTGTGAGTCTCCACCCACCAAGGGGATGGGGACTCGACGTCCTACTGGCATGGCCCCATCAAAGCCTTAATCATTATTTAATCAAGTAAAAGTGAAACCTCTGAATCCAATATAATCTAATATGCCCAGAGGGACAGACCAGTTCACAAACATAATCCAATATCTATATTTGGAATTCATAAACAATATCAAACTGCAAAAATAACACTTCGAGGTCCCAATCCAAAGGAAGAGAGCTGGGAAGCGGCTGTGGCTCAATCAGTAGGGCTCCCGTTTACCATATGGGAGGCCCCGGGTTCGGTTCCCGGGGCCTCCTGGTGAAGGCAAGCCCGCCTGCATGGCGTGGTTAGCTGACCCAGCGAGCACAAGCAGCAAGGGGGGGATAAATGAATAAATAAATAAAATCTTTAAAAAACAAAAAACAAAAAAAAAAAAAAACAAAGGAAGAGAGCTCACCAAGCCCCCTTATACACAGAACCTGAATTCAAATCTCTGTCTCCCTCGTCCCATGAAGCTATCAAAATCGCTACTCAGCTTTTAAGCTACTCTTTCTGGAATCTGCAAAGGCTCCCAGGAGATAAGTGGCTCCAGACCCTGGCTTTGCCACTCCAGACCTCCATCCTTCCCTGGATTTATGTGTATACTTAATCTATATTTATGAAGCTACAGATCAGACTATATCTGTATGTCTACCGTGCCATGAGCTGCAAAGATGCACCATGCATTTCATAATCACTTTTTGGGTGGGGGTATGTTGTGGAAAGACACAGTGAAATGGACATACTAATTGTCAGACACTTCCTGGTTCCCAAAACATTAAAATGGAAAAATGATTTTTTAAATGTCATATAGTAAATATGACAAATAAACATGTCTTCTCTATAAGGAAATATCATCTCAGCATACAGAGATCCATCAATTTGCCTTAACTCCAGCAAACCCAGAGAAGAGAGACCTTTCCAATGACACAGCCCTTGTTGTAACATCTGGGAGACCTACGCCCAGCTCTAAGCTGGCTCTTCAGGGTTTCTGAACACCCTGGTTGTCAGAAGAAATTACAGAAACAGAGTCATGAAAAATATTCCTACCTGACCACATTATGGAAACGCCAATGCCTGGAGTATATTTTGTCTAGTTAGCAGCATGGACGTAAAATATAAGCAGAGAAGACCACAGTTCCAGAGTCATTGGAAAGTTTTGGATGTAGCCTCAGTTTTCCTTCTCTTTATCCATGATGACATTTGCTACTTTTTGGAGACTTTTGTCAGCACAGCCGTGTGTGTTCTCCACAGTCACCTGCTGGCCACACATCTTCAGGGTCATCATCAGCCAAAGCAGTTCTTGGAGCCTGTTTTGCTCTTTCAAATTCCTCTGCCATGAGAAGGAAAGCACAATGGCTCCTGCCTTCTCTGACTCCCTCTAAAGGAGCAAGTGCCAGCACTATTGGGAAGTTTTGCTCCTCACTGACCATAGCAATTCCTTCTTCACAAGGATTCTGTGGGTCAGGACTCAGGCGGGGAACAGTGCATGTGACTTGTCTCAGCCACAATGCCGGGTGCCTCTGCTGGGAGGACTTCAGCTGGGGCTTGGAGTGGGAGCACCTACACACAGGCTTTCCATGTGGCCAGGCTTCCTCACAGGATGGCCCCCTCCAGGTCGTCAGACTCCTCACATGGCATCCCAAAGCTACAAAAATGCGTGTGTCCAGAGGCAGAAGTCACATAGCATCACTTCTGCTGTATTCTGTTGGTCAAGACAACAACATGCTGTCCGTGACTGAAAGGGAGTGAATATAAACCCCATTCAGCGGGAGTAGATCAAAGAAATCGTGGCCAGACTTTAAAACCTCCACGTCATCTCCCCGTATGTACATATGCAGACACATACCTACATAGAGCAAGGATAAAGAATATATACCGAACGGTTGAAGAGTCATTACCTCTGAGTTGGGGAAGGAGAAAGACACTCACCTTGTCATTTGCACACACCTGTATTATGCGAAAATTCACAAGCATGTTTTTTATTTTTTTGTAGCTTAAAAAGAAAATTCAAAATAACAAAGTCAAAGAAGAAAAAAAAAAAACAGCAACAGAACTCCAGAAAAATGCTTTTCTTTTTTTATGAGAACTCAAAGCAAGACTTTGAAGAACTATCGTGGTGCCTCAATCGATCGATTAGTGAGCCCCCCTATGAGTCTTGGTGGGGAAGTCAGGGTGAGTTGGAAAGAAGCAGCTTCCCCAGGACTCGCCTGACTTACCCAAGGGTGCCATCTGCCAGCCAGCCTGTGGTGCACACGGGGAAGGCACAGTCCTGGACCACCGTCCGCAGCTCGTCTGCAGACACGAGGTGGGCGCCCCTGCTCTTGCAGGAAAGCCGAGCTGCCTCCAGCTCCAGGCCCTGAGAGCCATTTTGCGAGTCCAGCACAAAGAGCTTCCCTGTGAGGGGACAAACACAAACACAGGCTGACGCCGGGATCCATGAGAATTTAATCAGAGCAAAAAAACCATTTACTGGACATGATGCCTGTCAGAACTGTAGCATCGTGACCCAAAAATCCGGTTACAAGGAAAAACAGTCTACCTCCAGTTGTTAGAAAAATTGTCATAACATAATGTTTTGTTAAAATAAGATGCTTAACTCATCCACTGGGAAACTTATAATAAATATAATAATCTCCCAGCCTTGGAGCCAAAAGTTACAATGAAAATGGAAAAATTTTTAAAGTACACATAGATGTAGGTAACTGGTACTCCCTTAGGTTTGGCGTCACTCTGCCAGTACACAACCTGAACAACTATACTTGCTGGTCCTGTCCAGAGAAGTAAGCAAGACATTTTTTGAAAGGAATTAAAGAAGACCTAAATAAATAGAATGACACGCCACGCTCAAGGCTCAGAAGACTTAATATTGTTAAAATGTCAGTACTCCCCAAGTCGATCCACAAATTCAGAACAATTCCTATCAATGTCCCAGCTGCCTTTGTTGGTCCTAAAATTCATATGGAAATTCAAGGCTCCGACACTGCCAAAACAAGCTGGAAGACTTAGACCTCCCAATTTCAAACTTTATCACAAAGCTACAATAATCAAGACAATGTGGTATTGGCATAGGAGAGACATTTAGATCAATGGAATTAGGAGTCCAAAATTAAGTCCTCACATTTACAGTCAAGTTATTTTCGACAAGGGTATTAAAACAACTAAATGGGGGAAAGGATACAGTCTTTCCGATGAATAGGTCAGGGTCAAATGGATATCCACATGTGAAAGAAGGAAGCTGGACCCCTACCTCACAACCAACAGGAGAGGAGAAAATTTTTGCAGATATATATCTGAAAAGAAATGAATATCTAGAATAAAAACTAACTCCTACAACTCAATAATGAAAGACAAATAACCAGTTTTAAAATGGGCAAAGCATCTGAACAGACATTTCTTCAAAGAAGATATATGAATGGCCAATGAATGCATGAAGAGATGCTCAGCATCATTAGCCATTAGGAAAATGCAAATCAAAACCACAGTCAGATACTACTTCACACTCACAAGGATGGCTATAATATAAAAGATGGAAAATAACAAGTGATAGAAAGGATGTGGAGAAACTGAAACCCTCATATATTGCTGGTAGGAACATAAAATTGTACAGCTGCTTTGGGAAACAGTCTTGCAGTTCCCCAAAAAGTTACAGACCTAGTGTTACATATAACCCAGCAATTCCACTCCTATGTATAGACCAAAGAGAAATGAAAACACGTGATAACATAAAACTTTCTTTGAATGTTCACAGAAGCATTATTGATAACAGACAAAAAGTGGAAACAACCCAAATGTTCATCAACTGATGAATGGATAAACAAAGTGTGATATATACATAAAATGGAATTTTATTCAGCAATAAAAAGAATGAAGTACTGATACAGGCTACACATGGATGAATCTTGAAAACATGCTAAGTGAAAGAAGTCAGTTACAAAAGCTCACATATCATATGATTCCATTTATAGTAAATGTCCAAAATAGACAAATCCATAGAGACAGAAAGCAGATTGAGTGATTGCCTAGAGTTGGGGGATTTGGGAGACAAATCCATAGAGACAGAAAGCAGATTGAGTGACTGCTAATGGGTATGGGGTTTCCTTTTGGGGTAATGAAAATATTCTAAATTGTTTGTAGCAATGGTTGCTCAATTCTGTGAATAAACGAAAAAACCTTTGAATTGCATTCTAGTGAATTGTATGGCATATGAATTATATCTCAATAAAAGTCTTCTTTTAAAAAGGGCATTGCTAGAGAAAAAGAGGGCCCCTTATGATGATGAAATAATTATTTCATCCGTAAGATAAAAGAATTTTAAATGCTATTAAATAAATAGCAACCTTAGACTGTAAAAAGACAATAGTAACAAAGCTACATGGAGAAAGAGCAAAATCCATAATCATTATGGAAAATTTTAACCACCAACCTCATCAGTAATTGATGAAACAGAAAAAAAATTAAAAAATATAGACGATTTAAGATACAAAATTAACACACTTGATGTAAAGACATACGTAGAGGACTGTACATCAAACTACAGGACACACATTCATTTTAGGAAGACACAGAACATTTGCAAAATTGACAAAATTCGGAGCAATAAGGCAAATCTAAAAAAGTTTCACAGGACCAAAATCATACAAAGCATGCTTTGTAGGTCACAACACAAGCTAAAGGCACTTGTTTTATTTATCAGACACTTCTGCAGTGTTTATTACAGGCCAGATGTTCAAATTGCTTTAGAAATAAACATTAATTTAATCCTTATAACAGTTCTATGATGTAGATGTTATCGTTGTCCCCATTTTAAGTATTTAATATTTAAAAGTTAGTGTTAAAGGTTTAGTAATAATAACTTGCCCAAGATCACACAGCTGGCATACAAAACCAGGCAGTTTGGCTTTCTGGTTAGTAATCCTAACCACTGTGTTAAAGTGCCTTTTCAATAACAAAATAACTAGGAAAATTCCCTTGTGCATGGAAATTATGAAATATACTTCTAAATAACCATGTGTTCCAAGAAGAAACCCCAGTGGAAATAAACCATTTTTTTATGTAAACGACAAAAATTTGTGGAGAAGCTAAAGCAGTATTTAAGGGAAATTTATAGCCTCAAATACTCCTATTACTAAAGAAGAATAGTGGAAACAAATGATCTAAGGTGCCATCTCAAGAACCTAGAAAAAAAGAACATACAATTAAAACCAAGAAAGTAGAAAGAAGGAAATAATAAAGATAGAGTAGAAATCAATGAAAAAACAGATGTACAATAGAGAAAATGAATAAAGCCAAAAGTTGCTTCTTTGGAAAGAATAATAAGATAAACCCTAGTAAGATTGATCATGACAAAAAGAACACATAAATTACCAGTATCAAGAATGTAAGTGGATTAGATGGATTGTACACAGCAGGGGACAGTTTAACACAGTGAATACTGTAGTGTATAAAAGGTGGACTGTGGTTAACAGTACAAACATGAGAATGTTCTCTCATAAACTTTAACAAATATGCTACTAATACATAGTGTTAGTAATAGGATGGTTTGTGGGGAAAATATACCAAATATAAGTTATGGACTACAGTTAGTAGTAATATTGTGACGATGTTCTTTTATCATTTGTAACAAATGTATCACAGCAATATAAGGTGGCGGTGGTGGGGCAATGTATGGGAATCCTGTATAGTATGCATGATTGTTTGGTTAACTCACAACTTCTCAAATAAAAAAAGAAATTTTAAAAAAATGTAAGAGGGGAAAATGGGAGTTAATGCTCAATTGATACAGAGTTTCTGTTTGAGGTGACGGAAAAATTTTGGTAATGGATGGTGGTGATGGGAACACAACATTGTGAATGTAATTATCACTACTGAACTATATATTTGAAAGTGGTTAAAATAGGAAAATTTTAGTTGTTTATATGTTACCAGAATAAAAAAAATTTTGAAACCAAAGAACTGTATAACACAAAAAATGAACCCTAATGTAAACGATAGACTATAAGTAATAGTATAATTTTAATAACAATAATATTGTTTCATCGATTGTAACAAAGGTACCCGTAATGCAAAATATTAGTAGGGGGGTTATATGGGAATATGGGAACTCTGTACTTTCTGCATGATTTTTCTGTAAACCTACAATTCATCTAAAAAGTAATTTTTTTTTTTTAAATGAGGCAGTTAGTGGGGAAAAAAAAATTAAAAAAAGAATGTATGAGGACATCACTACAAATTCCACGGACAGTGAAAAGATAATAAGAGACCATTGCATTATAGATGCCAGTGCATCTGGCAACTTAGATAAAGCAGACAATTTTCTGGAAAAAAAAAACAAAACGAAACCTAGGAAAACTGACACAAAATGAATATGAAAATCCAAATAGTCCTTTATCTATTAAAGAAATTAAATCCATCATTTAAAAATCCTCTTACAAGCAAAATTCCAGGCACACATGGCCTTATTAGAAAACATTAACAAACAAACAAACAAAAAACCTCTCACCTTACAAAAACCTTTCAGAAAACACGGGAGGGCACAAATTTCTAATTCATTTTAGGAGCCATCACAATGCTAATACCCACACCTCATGAGAATATAACAGGAAATGAAAATGACAGGCCAAACCATGTCATGAGCATAGACTGAGCCATCTTAAACCCGCTTCCACCACTCCAGGCTCAATTCTAGGTCTTTCCCTAGGAATCCATCCACACACTTGGTCTCAAGGGCCATCCTTACACAGATGTCTCATATTTTTCTTTTTTAGCCTACACCCCTTCCATTCACCCCTCTCCACTCTCCACCCCCATCGCTCTCAAGTGGACAATTGACATAGCATCCTATTTGGGCTCTCTACATCCAATCTTGCCCTTGCCCCATCCATTCTTCCTATACTCCAACCAGGGTGATCTCAAAATGCAAATCTGATCAGTCGTACTACTTGAAATCATTCAATGCTTCCATTACTTTTTTGGAGTAAGACAAAACTTGGCTCATGAGAACCAACAAGATTGCAGCCCCACCAATTTCTGCCGCATCATCTCAAACCACTTCCTACTCGGTCTGATATCACGCGCCCCATTTTCCCTGCCACCCACAGGTCCTTTGCATATGCTGTTTTCTTTACTCAGGACACTTTTTCCTCCTCCTATTTGCCTAGTTAATTCCCATTCATCTTTCAGATCCACCTGCACCAAGCCAAAACCTCCTGTTATATACTCTCGGAGGAACTTCTGTCTTTTAATCATATCACTTGTCAAAGTTGTAATTTCACATTTCATTCAGATACTTATTTGCTTAATGACTCCCCCATTGGATTTTTTTTTTTTTTTTTCAGGCAGAAAGTTTATTGGGAAGCTCTCCCAACAGAGAAGACTGAAGAATAGACTTCAGCCCGACCGCCAGCATGGTGGGGGTCTGAAGAGAGACTCCCCATTGGATTTTAAGGTCCCTGATAGCAAGCACCAGTTTCTCCTCACCATAGGACAGTGCCTAACATATAGTAGATATTTGATAAATATCTTTGAATTAATGAATCTTTTCCTGTAATCATTAGTTAAAAACAATTCATTTGCATTCAGTTAATGTGAAGGTATTTTTAGTTTCAATAATATTTAAAAGTACAGTAGTAGGTCTCCTTTATGTTTGAGATCCATGTCTAATTGGTCAAATGTAAACGAAATGTCTTTCATTTGCATTTTTTTCTCATTGACATTTTTTTTTTAAGTTTCTCTCCAATTCTACCTCTTCAAATATCTGCAACGCATCACAATTGAACTTTTCTTCTCCTTCCTCCCATCACCACAGTACTTCTCCCAAATCCACACAATTAACTAAATGTGGAAAATGGTAGTATTTATGCATGTTTTTAGTAAAGAAAAGAATCCCTTTATAATTTAGTTTGTAATTCTTCAATAGATGTACTATAAAAGCTGGAGTTGAGCAAATGCAGTTTTTTGAAAGTGTACCTATAATTTTACTTTGGAGAAGAGGGGAGAAAGAAAGGAAGAAGGGGGAAAGGAAGCACTTATGCCAAGAGGTAAAAAGAAAACTCTGGTGCTGTCGTTAATTTCTTGTCCAATGATATTTCTGCCTTCAATTTATGACTTGCATCAGATCAGACAGGTACAAAATAATGATGCATATCCATCTGGTGTTTCACCCAAGCAATTATATTGTGATGTAATGCAAAAACCTCATGGATTACATAGGTATTTCTTTAAAAAGAAATTGGTACAATAGTATACATCATTCAAAAGTTAAATAGCTCAAATTTATTCTACTTGCAGTCTTTAAACGTAATTTTCATGATTCATTGTCATGCAAAAAACTACAGTAAAGAATTAACTGTGGACTTACTGCTAATAGGTACAGAGTTTCTTTGTTTTGGAATTAGTCATGATAGCTGCACAACATAGTGAATATACTAGAAAAAACACTGAATTATATTCTTTAAATTAAAACCCAAATCAAAGTAATGTACATATAATTTTATTTATGTGAATTATATCTCAATGTTTAAAAATTAACAGTGGGTCACTAACAGCCTTCAAAGTTAAAAATGTTTTGTCTCTAGCACTTTATCTGTGGATATGGAGAAATAAGAAGAGATTAATCCTTAATCAGGAGCAAAGAGTTCTTAGTAGGAATTTATGACAAAGCACACTGAAAATCCTAAAACAATATGTGAAGGTTTTGTTTTTTTTTTCCATTTTTCCCTTTCTCTAAACCAGCATGCTTTTTTGTTTGTTTGGGTTTTTTTTCTGCCTACTTCTAGTTTCATTCAACATTGTTTGCTAAATAGGAATGGCATTTATGATATAATAACAAAGCAGCCCAAATCAGCTGAAGATTTTTCTCCTCCACCCATCTATCCATCTAATTTGTCCCAAATTTGGATTCACTAGAAACCCCCTATGGGTGTGAAAACTGTTGTCTTCTAAACTTGCTTCGTTCAGATATTCCTCCCCAAGTCAATGAGATTTTGTTCCGAAACCAAAACACAGTTGAGTTAGCTTTGCAAAACCGAATTGATACGGGGCTCCGATCACACTAATCTAAGGGAAATATTAAATACTGACTACATCTTCAAAAAGAAACAAACAAAAAGTGGGCCAAATTGCAGAGACCCTGCAATAATCTGACCCCTACCTATTTCTCTAGCCACATCTCCCACGACGTCCCCACCTTGCACTCTCGGCCCCAACCACTTTATCATATGTCTAATTTTCCCTGCCACCCACAGGGCCTTTGCACATGCTATTCCCGCTAACCAGGACACTCTCCCCCTCCTCCTTTGCCTAATTGATTCCCACACAGTCTTTAAATCTTCCTGGCCTAAGACAAAACATCCGACAGAGTTTTCCAACCATAGACATTGCCTTCTGGAGCGCATTTATTAGACACCGAGAATCTGAGGGGTGGTGGCAAACGACATCTCTGCAGAAGAGGTTCTAGAGCACCCTAAGACGTGATTTCATTGTTACAAATGTTCATGGAGAGCTTGGGAAAGCTAGCCCAGGAGTTAGGGACCAAGGCACAGGGCCACCCTCGGCTGGGCGCACGGTGAGGAATCAGAGGCCCAAAGGGCGTTTGGGCGCGCGAACATGAAGGCACTTGGCGGCCGGGAGAGGGATGCTGGGGGGCCAAGAGCCGCTCGCCTCGTTCCCTCCCAGGTTCCCAGTCGGTCCCGCGTGTCCGAGACAGCAGCCCCCAGCCTGCGTCGCCATCCCTGCCGGGACCCCCGCGCCCGCCCGGGCCCCGCCGCCGCCGTCCTGGCATTCTGCGCGCACTCACCGTCCGCCCGCACCGAGAGGCGCGGCAGAGCAAGCAGGAGCAGGGTCGCCGCGCACAGCCCCGGCAGGCAGCCGCGCGCCCGGGCGGCGGGGCCGGCTCCTGCGGCTGCCATGGTGCGGGCGTCGGCGGGCCTGCGGGCTCCGGGGCTGGCTCTGGCTGCGCTGCGGGCTGCGCGGGTCCCCGGCCGGCGTGCGCCTCTCGGGGCAGCGCGCTGCGCTCTGGCGGCGCGGGCTTCGAGCCCGGGGCGCGGAGAGGGAGGAGCGTGGAGGGCCAGGGGAGGCCTAGGGACGCCGCCCGAGCTCCCGGGGGGCTTCCCCGTGGCGCCGGGGAGGCGGCTGCAGCCCGGCTCCGCCTTCGCGCCGGGCACCTGGGGGCCTCGGTGCCAACCTCCGCGGGCGCGCAGGGAACCCCCGCCCGTCTGGGTGACCCTCAGCGAGAGGGTGGCGCCGTCTGGGAGGCCGAACCCCCCACCCCACCCCACCCCACCCTACCCCACCCCCGAGAGGGCTGTTAAGAAACGGGTGGCTAACTCTGCCCTCTGCCTCTTTACTCTCCAACTGCCCGTCTTCCTATAGAGGAGAAAACAGTTTTGAAAAGGGGGAAGAATCGGAGAAGTGAATGACAGGGAATAAGGAGACTTTTCTTCCCCCCACCTCCCCCAGAAGAATCTGAATCTCATGCCCTTTTGAGGTGAAGAAGCCCTGATTTGGGAAGTAATGATCATCAATCAACGCTCTTAATTGATTGATGCTAAAAGGAAAAGTTGGTTGTCCCCATTTAATGAACTAGGACACACAGGGAAAGACTCACTTATCTACCTTCTAGTGACAATAAGAACCGGGATTTGAATCCCCATCCGATTTACTACAGGTGTCATTTTTCAATTAACATAAAATTTTAAGGGCACTTTAAAGGTATTGTCCCCACTCCCCACCAAAAGCTACTACTAGTGATTAATTCCTTTGGGTAATAAAACTGGGCTTTTAAAAATACAAATTCTCCAGGGTGTTAAATGTCTTGGGGCCTCACAATCATTCACATGTATGTGAAAATGAATTGACTTAGCTGCTTCCCTTCTACAGTTGGCTGGTAACTTAAGGAGTGAACTTCGCACTGTCTAGACTGGAGGCGACACTTGAAAGCCTGGTCAGAAGACACCTGCAGGAGCTGCTGAAGAACTCCAGAGACTGCTCCCTGACCCACTTAGGAGCTGAGTCTAGTAATGTTTTTGGAACAGGCAATTGGATATTGCTACCTAATCATAATGCCATTTTAAAATTTGTCTTTGCTCAGATGTCTTATCCTGTCTTAATTTGGGGAGATGGCATCTTCCAGAGGTTTCATTGATGCAACTGCTACAGAAAACTGTTTAGTTGCTTCATGTAAATTTAAACATATGCCTTTCCTGTGACCCAGAAATTTTACTCTTAGGCATATAGCCAAAAGAAATGAAAACTTAGTCTGCAAAAAATAGTTTGTACAAAAATGTTCCTAGCAGCTTAATTCATAATAGCTCCAAACTGGAAAGCAACCTATTGCTCATTAACAGCTGAATAGAAAACTGGATTGTGTCATATCCACACAATGGAATGCTATTGGAACAATAAAAGGAATGAACTACTGATACACTTGGCAACATGGGTGAATCTCAAAAAATGTGCTCAGTGATAAAAGCCTTACACAAAAGGCTTTATATTGCATGTACTTCTGTGAAGTTCTATAGTGGGCAAAACGGATCTGTGGTGAAAACGGTCTACCCACTGGTTGCCCTTGAGGGGGTGGGAACATGGAAGTTTCTGAAGTGATGGGGATGTTTAATATCTTGATGGGGATGGAGCTCACCTTGCCAAACCTCATTCAGCTGTCCACTTAGAATCTGTGCATTTTATCGAGTGCTATTTATACTTCAATAACAAATGTTTTAAAAATAATAAATTCCGCCCTTGCCCTAAGGAATAGACATGGTTTAATCGAAGAGAGTTTAATGAAAGGGTTATATCCAGAGACATGGGCTTTAATGAGGGATTGAGGGAACCGGTGGGGATGGGGAAGCCTCTGGGACTGGGAACGCAGGAATCTGTTCCCACTCTGAGGCCAGAAGGTTTGGGGGGAAACTGAAGTGCTACCAAACCCCAGCAAGAGCTGTGGCCATGGAAGAGGCTGCCGGCCGGGCGTGGTGGCCATAGGTAGGTGAGCAAAGTCACTGCCGCAGATATGGCAGGACTTTGTGGGCAAAGAAATACCCCAACTGTTCTCTCCTTCACCCCTTCGAATTCCTGCCGGCACCTCCTATTGGCTGAACCATTTGAAAACTAGAGTACAGAGGAGCGTGAGGGCTGCCGTCCTTAGAGGTGATCCTTCTAAGGCACCCAGTAGGGCAGAGAAGAGTAGAGAGTGGATCTGGAAAGGCAACCGAAGAACAGCCAACACAATACATCTATTCTTTTTTTTTTTTTTTTTAAATTAAAGAAAGAGACAGGGAAGACACAAAGTCCTATCAGTTCCTGTATCATCTAAGAATGATGTCAACTCAATCATATTTCCACTTGGAAGCCAAATTATAACATATTTTTAGAAAGATTCCCATTGTTTTGCACTTGTTGTCTGCTCGTTTTCTCTTTAGGTGGCACTGGGAACCGATCCTGGGACCTTCCAGAGTGGAGAGAGGCTGCCCAATCTCTTGCGCCACCTCAGCTCCCTGATCTGCTGCATCTCTGATTGTCTCTCCTCTGTGTCTCTTTTTGTTGCGTCATCTTGTTGCGCCAGCTCTCCGCGTGGGCCAGCTCACTGCATGGGCCAGCTTGCAGTTCACCAGGAGGCCCCAGGAATCGAACCCTGGACCTCCTATATGGTAGATGGGACCCCAATCACTTGAGCCACATCTGCTTCCCTAAATTATAATATTAACCACCATCAGCACTCTTCATGTAGGGTAAGCAGAAAAGGGGAGACGTAAACAATTATCATTAAATATAGATGCTATAGTCCCACTTCTGTAACTGGTCATGAGGACTTCTTTAATAATTATCACTTTATAAGCCCTCATCCAATGCTCTTTTTCTACTCTCTGAGCATCTCAGCTTGTAATTTTCTTTTGTAAACTATTCAGAGGGACCAAAACTTTCATTTCTACTAAGAACCTGTCTTTATTAGGTTGCTATGGTTTTCCACTGACCATTATTGTTGGACATGGGAGGCCCCTGGGATCTAGACATAATCATCTATACCCCCATTGTGCCATAGCAGCCCAATTTCTCTTTGGTAATTAGGATCAAATCACCCAGTCAGTTGTGACCTTCTCTGCCTGTTGATTCTGTAACATAGGACCTCAAAAATTACCAAAAAGCTGTCTTTGTTTCCAATTTACAAGGCCTTGACTGTGCATTTACTGATGGAAGCCTTTCTCCTTTGGGCACCCAGACTTCCAGACCCACCAATTTCAAGATTGCAAGGATGATATGCAAAACTTCAGTAAGTGGGTGATTAGATGTAGTAATAGGGCAGTCACTCCTACTTCCACGTCATGGTTCTTAGTGTATTCTGTCTGTAAGGAAAATGACACCAAATATTGGCTGCTGATTTAAGACATATACTATGTCCTGAGCATGTACCCCAATATCACAGGGTGTTGACCCCCAGCTGGTGTCCTAACTGTGCCTTCACCTTTCTATCGAGCCACCTGCTCCTGAGTGATGGGGCACATAGTAAAACTCCTAAGCATGAGCCATTGCCCTACTGCCTTTTCTGTAAAGTAAGAGTTTTTTTGGTTATAAATGATGTGTGTGATTCCATGGCAATAAATATGGCATTTTGTGAGTCCAGGTATAGCAGTGCTAGTAGAGGCAAGTCTGGCAAGGAAGGCAAAATCACATCTAGAATAAGAATCCATTCCAATGAAGACGAATAAGTGTGGCCGCCATGATAAAATGGATCCAGTGTAAGCAACCTTCCCCACATAGCCAATAGCAGGACTCAACTGGGGCGGGATGCTATATAGGAACTCAATGTTGGCCTCAGGTGTTGGCAAGTTGGACACTCAGAGTGGTGGAAACCAAGTCAGATTTGAAGATAATTTTTGTTATTGCAGTCCTGGACAGCTCCCATCTCTGTCACCATGGCCCCTATATCCATGCTTCCATTAAACGAGTACTTGTATGACTGGAGAAAAAGGCAACTGACAGCCAAAGGATGGGTCATCTTGTCTACCTGCTCATTAGGAGCATCCTAATGCCTATAGTGGGCATGGGCTACATATATATTCACAGGATGAGCCCAATCCCAGAGCCTTCTTTGTTGTTGTCAGTCTTCCAGTCTTGAAATTTTCAAGCCCCTGATCAGCCATTAGGCATTGTCCATAAATCAGTGCAGATCCATAAATGAGACTATCTCTCCTTTTATGTAAACCAAAGTTCCACCCATTGGGAACATTTGCTACTGTTTTTCAGTGCTGTACCAGAGTGGGGCTGGCTGGGTGCCATGCCATGGACACCCAGGTATAAAGCAGGCTCCAACTTTTTCCTCCTCTAAGTGAAACTCCCCGTGAGGCTGTAGGTACAGGTGGAGGGAGAAGAAGCAAAGCAGTAGATGCAAGCACCGTGGAACCTGAGCCCCCTGGTCATGGCAATTTACGTGTTCATCCCAGGCCTATTCTTGTACATGCCACTCCCATGTAAAAACTGGAATGGTGACTTGTGATTCAAAACATCCCACTCATGATAGAGAGCAAAGGTCTCATACTCACATGGTGTCTTGTGGGCAAAGAGTCAGTCTCTGCCAAGGCCCAATAACAAGGTAAGAACTGCTTATCAGATGGAGAATAGCTGGCTGTTCTCTAAAACTTTAGGGGTCTGCACTACAAGTCTAGTTTTGGGGTTGTTCAAGTTTTAATAAGGCAGTCCTATTAAGTCACAGACACTTAAAATATCCTTGTGTCTCTTGTGACATGAGTCCAAAGTGGCAGGGCAACTTGCACTGTAGCCTTGACTTGCTGCAGAGTGCCCTCTTGCTATGGACTGCCTTCAAAACTGTAAGCCTTATGGATTACCACATGGTAACTGGGCCCCCAAACATTGTGTCTCTTTATTCATCATGGTAGTAAACAGGTATCAGTTTGTCTCTGCATATAGACCTGAGATAAGAGAGTGAAAGTATGTTGCTCTTCTTGCTAAGTGAAGGCAAACTGCCTCTTATTATCTCTGCTGATGGGATTAAAAATAAACCATTCAGGGGGCGGATGTGGCTCAAATGGGGGTGGGTGTCCGTCTGCCATATGGAGGGAACTGGGTTCGATCCCCGGGACCTCCCGGTAAAAAAAAAAAAAAAATATATATATATATATATAAGGCGCATGGGCTGCCAGGCTCTGTGTGCCAGTGAGCCGCCAGACCCCGGGATCCATGCAGCAAGATGATGACATAACAGGAGAGAGACACAGGGGAGAGACAAGACGAGATGCTCTGAAAGCCAGGAACCGAGATGGCTCAGGTGGCAGAACACCTCTCTCCTACATCGGAGGTCTCCAGGATCGAATCCTGGTGAAGACTGGAGGAGGAGGATGAGAAGAGATGGCAGGAAACAGACACAGAGAATTGCCCAGCGAATGGACACAAAACAGCAAATGGGGAACGGGGGGGGGGTTTAAAATGGATAAAGTAAATAAATAAATCTTAAAATAAAATAAACCATTCAACGAGTTAATAGCTACATAACAGGTGCCAGAGGATGTGTTGATTTGTTGATAATATACTTGAAAGAGCAGTTGCAGTTGACATCAAAACCTTATTAAGTTGATGATAAATCACCACCATTCTCCAAATTCTTTTGACTTTTGCAATGGCAAAACAGGCAAGTAAACATTCAATGACCAAACATCCTGGCTCATGCCTCTTCTTTACACCTGTGGTCCCAGAATCCCATCCAATTTAATAATTGACCCAGATTTTTCATTTTTAAAAGAAATATCATTAGCAGGATCAACATAAGCCAGAATGGTGTACCTCAGTTTTGTACTTTTAGCTCCTCTGTGTTATCGCCTAGTAGTGTATGAGATGCACATGCAGCTCTCCCTTGAAAACATGGTCAAACTTGCAAGATATGCAGTGGCCCATCTCATTTTTCCTAATCCTTTTCTGATGCAGTGTAACTAACTTCTCCCTTTCAAGGACAGACTGCAGAATGGTATATAATGAATGATATAAATCAAATGTGCTTAGACACAAGCAGTGAGGGACAGCTAACTCCGTATGGTCTCTGGCCATGGTGGGAGAAATATTCAAAGACCCTGCCAGCCACTTGGTTTATCTGGCAGGGTTTCAGTGGCCTATGTAAGGTGCATGAAGTCACCAGGCCACCAGTCAGCAGGTCAGTGGGAAATGTGGACCATTAGAGAGTAGGTTTATGTGAAATTCATGCAGAAAGTAGGTACTGATGAATCTCACCACTGAGCACTTGGTGTGTTATTTGAATGCTCTGGCTACATAAGAGGATCATTTATTGTGTGATGTAAATTTACAACTATTTAGTTATGTTATTGTTTGGTAACATTTTTTACGTTGCTATAAATCCTTTGGTAGCAATCAGTTTACGAGTGGAAGTAGACGCTTAATGAAAAATTAAGAAATGTATTTCCATTTCTCAAGATAGTTAATGAAGAACTTGTAAGTTGCTCAAAATGTTTATCCATGTTTACCATCTGTCATGGAATCAGGGTACACAACTGGCAACGTGAAAAATCAGATTACATGAATCTGCTGAAGAAGAATAAGCAACCACTTCACAACTGGCAATTATTTTAAGAACACTGCTTGAAGACAATATTTTAACATGTGCAGTGCAGAAGTTCCATTTACGTATCACTCTATGAAACGTGACTTTTCAATTAGATCGAATGACTATTCTTCTAAATTAATGCCATTCATTTTTTAAAATTCCAAGCTTCCTTGTGAACATATGTTGGTTCCATTATTCCATCAATGACTGAATGATGCCAGTTTCATAGCAGTGTCATCAGATGCTTTAAATAGAAAATAAGTTAACTCAATAAACGGTTCAAATTTTTTTTCATCCAATACATGAAATCAAAATAAATCTTTTGGAAGCTCATTCTCTCAAAGGAGAAACATCTCACATTCTTTAAAGGCTATTGTAAATTCAAAAAGTTTTTTTTGTCTTTGGCAATTATACAAATACAAATTTCGGTGGTAAAAACAAGATTCATACTAAATAAAGAAACCTTTGGGTGTTTCTTGAATTCTAAATTGTGATGCACACATAATTCATAATTTGAAATAAAGTCAAAAAAAAAAATTGCTTTCAGAGACCATGGGTTCAAAAAGATAGGCTGACTATGCTCAGATCCTTAGATAGTTCATAGACTAATCTATATGTCCAACTAAGACTCTCAGATGTAGGTAAATTTGGTTCTCTATCTAAAATCTCACCAAAAACTCGAACAATCGGCCTGGGTCACTAATTAGGATCCACTGGTATAATCACTAGTGATTTAAAAATTTAGTTAGCCTGACTGACCTCATTTATATCTTGTTATATCCAGACTTTTCCTTTGCCAGGGTTCAGGCTTCTTGGGTTCCTCTCTTCCCGGGGCTGCATTTTTCTCCAGGCTTAGCTCCTCTGGTTCCTCTACAAGGTCAGCTGTAGACTATCAGGCGAACGGCTCACTTCTCCTGGGGCCTTCTCTCCAACATCCAAACTCCAACATCCAAACTCCAACTTCAGAACTGCTGCAACTCTGTTCTTTGTGATGCCTTTTATATTTTCTTCCCCCACCCACCAAGGGGTGGGGCTCAACATCCTACTGATGTGGCCCAGTCAACGCCCTAATCATAAGTTAATCATGCCCAGATTAACAGATCAGTTTACAAGCATGATCCAATTATATTTTTGGAATTCATAATTACATCAAATTGCCCAACGGCTACACTGGGTTATGCAAATTGCCTGAGGTCACATAGCTAATATGGCAAAAGTGGGATTTGAACCCAACTGTATATGATTCCAAAGTCTTAACTCTTGCCTTCATAACATATTACCTCTTAGATACCCCCTGAGCATTTCCAAGAACACAGAATCTGATGTTCACTTTGTATGTCCAGGGGTCAGAAAGAAATCACTAGTAACCTCTCGAGCACCTTGTGACTACTGCTTAGGTCACTGTGTTGTGATTATGTTTATGGTTCTTTCCCTTTCTTTGGAGAATAAGTTTCCAGGGAGGTAGGAGTAGGGTCTAACAATTTCTGTATCCCCATTGTCTACCATAGTTCATATCATGGTACCTGGCATGTAATATGTACTTGTAGCAGTTTGCTATTATTTTTGAATCCCAAAAACAAATATAGATTATGTTTGTTAACTGGTCAGTTCCTCTGGCCTGATAACCCTTTGATTGCATTAGATTCAGCTGAGACGTCTGGTTAAATTATGTTAAGATTAGGGCTCTGATCCAACCATGTCATTAGAGTGTGACTTAGCCCCTTGGAATTAAAACAGACTCTCACACAGAAGTAAACACATGGAGAAGGAGAACACAGAAGCAGACATACAGGAAGAGAGAGTGCTCCACAGACACGGCCCCAGGAAGAGAGATGAGCCTGATGGTCTATAGCTGACCTTGTGAAGAGACCAGAGCAGCTGAGCCCAGAAAGAAATGAGCCTGGGGAGAGAGACGAGCCTTATGCCTGCCTACAGCTGAGATAGGAAGAAGCTGGGACCATGGAGCCTTAAGAAGAAAGAGGAAGGCTGGACCCTCGCAGACATCAGCTGCCATCTTGCATCAACACGTGGCAACAGACTTTGGGTGAGAAAGTACCTGTTACAGTACCTTGAGTTAAACTCTTTAGGGCCTGGTAACTGTAAGCTTCAACCCTAAATAAATACCCTTTATAAAAGCTGACAGAGTTCTGGTACTTAGCATCAGCACCCCTTTGGCTGACTAATACAGTACTCAAGAAATGTTTGATGAATGAATGACTGAGGTACTTTCTGTAGTACTGTGGACACACTCTCTTCCACAGTCCACCTATTTGAACACCTCTTCATCTTTATCGACTCAGTACTAGCGTCACCTCTGTATGGTCTTTTTGACTTAGCCCAATCTGCCCACTGATGATTCTTTCCTTTATGCCTCCATTGTACCCTAAACAGCTGTCTGTCCTGGTGACTGTGGACCTTTAATGGAATGAAGAGTCCGTCTATCTCCCCAGTAGTCTGAATGCCCTTGAGGGCAGAGACCATGTCTTTTCTGTCTTTGTATCTCCCATGCGTTGAGGAATGGTTGGTTCAGAGTAGGTTCTCAGTCCGTCTTTAACGAATTAATACACTATTTTAGCTTGCTAAATGCTGCCAAAGCTATATACCAGAAGTGGGTTGGCTTTTACAATGAGAATTTATTAGATTGAAAGCTTACAATTCTGAGGTCAGGAAAGTGTCCAAATCAAGGCATCATCAGGTGAAACTCTCTCCCTGAAGGTCAGCTGCGGGCAATCCTGGACTCCTGCCACGTGGCAGGGCACAGTGGCAGCTCTGCCAGTCTCTGCCTTCTCCTCCAGGCTCACTTTCTCCCTGAGCTCAGCTATGGGCGATCAGGCACATGGCGGTGACCACTTGTCTCTCCCGTCTCCTCTCCTCATTGCTTCAGCTTTGGGCTGCTCTGTCTGTGGCCTTTCTCTCTCCTGGGTTCATTGATTTCAACTTCTTGAGGCCTCTCTCTGTCTGCCGTTTTTTTCTGTGTCTGTGGCTTTTTATTCCACTGTTTATAAAGGACTCCAGTAAGAGGATTAAGACCCACCCTGGATCTTGTCCTCCTGGAGCAATTTAATCAAATGGCCCTTAACTGACTTAACCTGATCAAAGGTTCGCAATAGTTCAATTCAAGAACATAATTTTCTGGGGTCCACAGAAGACTTAAACCAACACATATACCTAAACTGCTAAGTGGTAACTTATCAGGAGACCCCAAGGAGAAAGCATGTCAAGGGTCGTGGCAATGCTTTCAGTAAGAGAAGGAACTCGCCGAGGGCTCACATAGGTTTCTTCCTAGTGTCTTCCTTTTAGGGCAGTGGCCATGGCCTTTTATGTTATTCTAACTTTAGTGGCTAGTACAGTGCTTAGGACCTTAGTAAGGACTTGATTAAGCTTTTCTGAAAGGATGGATAAAGAAAGAGCCTCAAGAGCAACATATACCAGCTAATGCAGAAATTTCAAATCTGATGGAGCCAAAGCAGTCTCACAAATCATCTGCCACCAGCCTGAAGCCACATAACTGAAAAATCACTGCACAATGTGGCATTTACATGCAGACTGCCTTTGAGGCTATGGAGGTTGTGGGTTGGGTCCTGAGTAAACACTGGCTGCACTGAAGAGCCATTGTGGGTATTGGTAGGACTTTCAAGTTCCTCTGGGGTCTGAAGTTGATTTGCAGCTGGAGTCAAGTCCCTGCCAAGCCTCAACCTCTCCCATTTACCCTTCCCTTCCTTCTCCTCCTCCTTCTCCTCTCCCTCCTCCACCACCTCCTCCTCTTCTTCTTTTGCAATTGAATTACTAACTAAAAGAAAACTGTCCAGGGCATAGCAGTTAGCAATAGACTGCCAATGGTAGGAAGTTTTTATTTTTTTTTACTCAGAGCATTTGCACCTGATCTAATGAAAGGTGGGAATGCATCCTTGGTAAGGAATTCCTCTGTCCCCAAAAGAAGACAAGCTTTAGATTTGGCAGGAAGGCAGTTTAGGGCAGCCAAGAAGTGGGGCTTTGGCGCTACCTCTCAGAATGACCATTCATCACAGATGTCCCTCAAATAGTCTATATATTAAAAGATAGTCCTATAGCACCCACTGGCACAGATGTATTTGTCAGGCTATGCACCCAAATCTTTGTTTCTAGATGAATGAGCATCAGACACATGGGGCATGTTGAGAAGACAGGAAAAATCCAACCCAATGATGTGACATGTTAAAACCATTCATCTGAGCCTCTACGTTGATTTTGGCTTTTTACTGAAGTTCAACAAAGGCACAGGTATTTTAAAATTTATTTTGAGAAGTAGTGATAACCCAAGACAGGCTCCCACAAGATTGGATTCTACTCTTCTGTCATCAACCTTTGTCAATCATTTCTTTGCCCTCCATTTTTGTTCAGAAAATGGAGAGATAACTCATAAGGAGATTTCCATCCTTGTTTTTGGTGCAGAGACCCCAATTCTTACAGTGGTTGTTTCCTATATTTAGAATACCCTCCTGTTAGTCATACTGTAAATCCACCGCTACACTCCCCAAATTTTCAGAGCACGGGACCAAACATGGGCCATGCCGGAGAGAGAGCTGGCATGGGTCATCTTGGATCTGCTACACAAGGCCATCTGGAGAGGCAAAGAGACTCAGCAGAAAGAGGAAGGGGCTCCACACCAGTTGCCCAAGGGCTGAGACAAGAGCTGCAAGGGACCCCAAAACACACACGTTCTACAAAGGACAAGGAGCCCAAGCTGGGAGAGAGGAGAGGACCTAATGCCAAGTTGTGCATAGTGCTATTAAGTGCCTAGTTCCAGTTCCCAAAACAAAACTGTAACAGTAGGGCCTTTACCTTAAAGTGAACAAAAAAACATGGACCCACAGCAGGTTGGGTGTCTGAGACAATTATCTCCCTTAAATAATGTTCAAAGGGATAGTGGGAGGTAAAAATAAACTTGTGCTTTGATCACAATCCATAAATCATTCTTGTTCAACACACCAGCTCATATACTTTAAGCATTTTCTTATTCATTTCGAGTCTTGCTTTACTGTTGAAGATTTACATTAGGCTTTATAAAAATATTTTCCCTTTTTAATATTATTCAATTAGGCTAAAGCCATTCACTAATGAGTTAATATAACAATAATTAGGTCAAGTATCTATAAGTAATGGGATACACATATCTACAGGAATGCACACAACAAACACAATTTTCCCAGGCCTTGGCTAAAATTGACTTGCACTCAGATAGGTGATTCAAGGGTGGAGCTATATTTTGTATTTCTTCTCTAATCCCAACAACGGGTAGCAAAGTGCAGAACAAAAAAGCAAGTGGATTCTTACATTTGGTAGTACTGTGACCATGAACAAATTACTTGGCTTATATATTCATTCAATAAACAAGTGTTGGGGAAACAAGAAGCTTAGAAGCAGCCTCAAGGAACATTCAAGTTGAGGAGGTCGACATTTAAAGTCTAGGGAGGAAGCTGGTTTGGGATCCAGAGAGGGCATCCAAAGCAACTGGGAAGTGCTATAGGCATATAACCACTGAGAACCACATTAAGCGTTGGGTAAAGCTCAATAAGATTAAACCCTGCAGAAGGGCAGCCCTACCCTGGGAAGACTTGCATTATCTACATCTTGGATTTCTAGGCATGCCATCTGCTATCTCAGTCCCTGTTTGCTTTTGGTGCCATGCATATAAAAGGAGGCCATGCTTGCTTTAATTTATTGGAACAGTTAGGAATGGTATTGGAACAGTGATTAGAAGCCCACTGTTTTTCATTACATTGTATTTTAAGACAGCATATTTTCCTGTCTACTGACTTTTAGGAGAGCCCTGCCAAATAGTCTGTGTAAGAGTAAATGAACAAATAAAAAGACTGCTCTGTAGCTATTTGGACTTGGTTTTTAAGGAACTTTATCTTCATTCCATGAAAAAATAAACAAACTCTAACTTCAGCTCCTTCAGGACCCACAAAAATGCACAATGTGTGCCTACAGAAGCCAAAGGAGGGAAGAGTGGAAAGAATGACTCAGCATTTACAGGAAAAGATTCTATTATCAACGAAGAGAGGGAACTGTATAGATTGATTGGGCGGTGATATTGACCAAATTATTGGGAAAAAAATTAGAGAGCAATAGGAACTTTGGAAAAGCTGCAGGGGAAAAGCTACTATAAACACAGTATGTTAAAAATAACCCCCAAATGCCAAATATGTTGTCTGGCAAAATGATGTTCTCTTCCTCAAAGGCCTTTTGTTCTTATTCCAAAATGCCCTATTCACCAGTATAGCTCTGACTCATTTTTTCAAATTTTTAATTACACAAGTCAAAACGAATTTGTAAAAAAATAATCAAAATGTTATATGAAAGTCAAAGTACACTTTTTTTTTTTTTTCAAAGTACACTTTGACCAACAATTGTATCAAACACAAACTTCTATCTGATCAGCAGTATCCACCATTATGAGCTAGGTGGATAACTTTAAAAAAAAAAAAAAAAAAAGAAAGAAAGTGGTAGATCTCTATGTGTTAATACAGAAGTCTAAGACATATCATTGAGAAAAAAAGGAATTTTTAAAATATACATTATGATACTATTCATGAAAAAATTAAACTACACACTAGACAATACAATATATTTTCAATGGATATATACATATACATAAGAAATGAATAGAAAAGATTTAGAAGAATTTTCACTTCTGGTAATGGTAATATAATTCAGATAACTCTCTTACTGAGGACAACTAAAACACTTGGAAAAAAATTGAAATCAACTACTTAAAGGCATCAAGGAGCTAGTAACATAGTGAATAACTGCTAAGCCAGGGCCCATGGAAGGGCAGTGTAAAGGCATAAAATAAATTATATTAGTGCCTCATCATCTTTCCCTTTTGAGTGACCACCCCAGTCAATCCTGCCCTGGGCATAACTGCAACTAGTAAGGCATGCACCTCCACATGGTTTGGATGATAAGAGCGGCCCTTAGTTTCTCCAAACCGCCCCTTGTGCTTCTACCTTTTTTTGCCATATAAATTTACTAGCAAAGCATGGATCTCCTTATGGCTTGGATGATAGGAAGCTGCCCTCAGCTTCTCCAAATGGCCCTTGCTGCTTCTGCTTTTCATGTCCTATCTCCCATAACAATGGAAAATCCCTGCCCCTCCCCTCTGAGTCACAATAAAGGCAAAAGCCTGGGACCCACATGTACTCTTCTTCTCTCTCTCCTCTGCAGACCCTTGCAGGAGCCTAGGTTAGGTAAGCCCTGGGTCCCTCCACCCTCATTCTCCTCCTTCCCACTTCAATGTCTAATAAAGGTGTCCTTTCATACATTCTTGGCTGACTGGTTATTTGTGTGTTTGCACCTCATTGCCCAAAGAACTCCATATAACTTCCAAAATGGGCATGGGTTCAGGCAGGTGATCCTAGTGTCTGGGACCTCTTTTTCTCCTGGGAGGAATTTGCTTATTCTAGAGAAGACTGCTGAGAAGATGAGAAAATAAATGGTACTTTTTATAGTTTTGTCAGGCTAAGGGAACAGGAAAATGACAAGGCTTAACCAAAAGGGATGTTCCAAGTAAACATTCTTATTTTGTGTTGCGATACCAAGTGTTCCACATTAATAATAAGGGTGAACAAAAATAGAAAGATCCTTGCAGAGATTGCAGCTCAGCTTTGAATAATCTCAATCAGTGAATTAGCTTATGAGGATCTAATATTAATTTGTCATGCATGCATCTAGCAGAATTAAATAAAAATCTTCACTGGAGGAAGAATACATAATCCTGGGTAACAAATTATTCTACAAACATTTTTGCAAATACATCTCTGGCCTACAATTAAAGCAAAACAGGCATCCAGAATGGAAAAAAAGGAAGAGAAAGGGGGGAAAAGGACAGAATTAAAACCAGTAGAAACAAAAGACAATAGAAAGAGACCTACAGAGAAACCAGATTTTAGAGTATCAGAAATAACTCTATTTATTATGTTCAAGGAGATAAAAGGCAAGACTGAGAAGTCTGGCACTGAACAAGAAACTATTAAAAAGAACAAAATTGAAAATCTGTGACTGACACTTATAACCTAAATTCAAAATATAATGGATATTTTAAACAGTAGATTAAAGACAGCTGCAGAGAGATTTAGAGAACTGGAGGAAATGTTGAAAGAAAATATCTGGAATGAGCCATAAGGAGACTAAAGGAAGAAAAGAGAATGAAAGAGATAAAGAATAAGTGAGAGTATCTAATATGTAATAATTTGACTGCCAGAAGGAAAGGGAAGTGAGAATGGGGCAGATAAAATATTTAAAGACATTCTGGCTGACCTCTTTCCTCAACTGATAAAATATACCAAGCCACAGATCCTAGAGGATCTACAAAGCCTAAGCAGAATAATCACAAAGAAAGCTATATCTAGGCATTTGATAGTAAAACTGCTGAAAACCAAAGACAAAAAAAAAATCTTCAAATTACTAAAGAAAAAAAAAAAAGAGATTGCCTTTAAAAGGGAAACAAGAAAATTGAAAAATGACTTCTCAATAGAAACAATGAAAACCCAAAGACAATAAAATATATTTAAATTACAGAGAGAAAATAACTGTCAACATAGAAATCTATGTCCAGTGAAAACATCTTTCATGAATGAAGGGTAAATAAGGACCTTTTGTTTACAGACAAACAAGAATTAGAGAATTTAACATCAGCACACCTTCATTAAAGGAAAAACCAAGTGTGTTCTTTAGACAGAAGGACAATGATGCAAGATGGAAGCCTGGAGATGGAGGAAGGAATGAAAATTTTAAAACAGGGTAAGTACAGAAGACTATTAACTATTAATATGACTATTTTCTTATAAATTAAAGACTTTTAATTTATAAGAAATTAAAATACATGATAAAAACAACATACAAATTGGGAGGGAGATAAATGAGTTAAGATGTTCTAAAGTTTTTGCATTGTCCAGAAAAGAGGAAAGAGTATTAAGTAAGATAAGGCTTTGAGGACTTTGTATGTTGACCAAAAGGGAGTAAACCTACTAAGCCCATTTAATAGATTGCAACAATAACAACAATGACAAAACTTTTCACAGAATATAAAAAAGCAACTGCTTGAGAATTTTGAAAAATTAACAGTAGCAGATGAATTGCAGAGGGAAGTCAAAATGTAAAGAATTAGCAGTTCAGTGGTGTTACCTGTTTTGTTTTGTTTTGTTTTTCTTCTTCTCCCTGCTTTGACTTGAGAGTTACTAAAGTTGTAGAACTGTACAATGAGCATAAACAATAAAAACTTTGAGAGAAACCCTCTGTGATAAGCAGCCTCTAAGATGGCCTTCAATGATTCATGTCTCTGGAATGCCCTTGTGTAATGCTCTCCCCTTGAATACAGGCAGAATTTAGTGACTTACCTTTTTTTTTTTTTTTTTTTTTTTTTTTACTTTCAGCAATATATTTATAAGGTGTTAGATGAGGGGGCATTCGGAACAGGGTGCGCCTGGGGCAGTCTCCTAGAGAATGTCTGAGTGATCATTTTGTCAAAGTGTGTTGTATTAGTGGGTGGAGACCCACACAATGAATGGCAAGGAGTTGGACTCCCATCCTGGGGAGTTCTGATATGTTCTCAAACAGAGGGGTGGATGTCTCTTGAGAGCATGGGTGGTTTCTAATAGGGAAGGACAGACCAGTGTGTCAAGCCCTCAGTGTTGCTGCAAGGAACCATGAATCTTGTCCTTCAAGGAGTGAAGCCTGGTGGTTGCTATGAGCCCCGAGGGGAGGGGAGGGAGGAATAGAATAGACAGAAGAGGGGGTATTTAGGGGGCAATGGAAGTGTTCTTCATGATCTTGCAATGTTGGATACAGGTCATGTTAAATTTCAGCAAAAATTTATAAAATTGTATGGTCTAAAATGTAAACTATAATGTAAACCATTGACCATGGTTTGTAGTTATGTTTCAGTTTTTGAACACCAGTTGTAACACATGTACCATCCACACATAAAAAGGTTATTAATAAGAGAAGGGGGAAAAGGGGGAGGATGTTGTATATACGGAAGTCCCCTATATACTGCATGTGATTTTACTGTGACCTAAAACTTCTTTGAAGACAAAATGAAAAGAAGTAAGACACTGGGGAAGAAATGGAAGAAAATGTCACTATACATACAGGACAACAGATATTACAGTGATGAAAGGCAAAACAAAAAAATTTTAAGTATTTTTCATTATTTTTTTAATATCCCAATTATAAAATTTTAATTTAGTTTTAATTTTTCTAAATTATTATGTATTTTATTTCTTATGTTTAAACCTATCGTTATTATTTCATTTTCCTATTAATTGTATTTGGCGATACTCTTGGCTTCATTTTTGAAGAAGTTTTGGACCACAGAAGGGTTACAACTGTGGCAGGGGAGGATCATTAGTAGGGGGTGTCAGTGATGGGGGATACATGGGAGGAAGTTCACCTGGGCATATATATAAGGTATATAAATGTGTTCAGATGTTCATGGGGCATTGTCCCAGTGGGTAGAGATTCACACAACAACTGAAAGAGTATTGAATTCCCATCCTGGGGAGCTTTACCACATTCTCTAATGGAACAGCAACAATCCCCTGAGTACAGGGGCAATGACTAGTGCAGAAGGATGGTCCATTGATGGGCCCTTGATATTGACAACTATGCTTATGAGCTTTTGCTCTTGAAATTGCAACTTAGCCTAGTGTTGTAGGGTGCCTAAGAGTTAACTCCTGAGAGCCTCCCTGTTGCTCAAATGTGGCCTCTGTCTAAGCCAAACTCAGCATATAAATACATTACCTTCCCCCCAGCATGGGACATGACTCCCGGGGATGAGCCTCCCTGGCACTGAGGGATCACTACCAAGCACCAGCTAGCAATACAACTGGAAAAAGACCTTGAATAAAAGGGTGGAAAGGTAGAGACAAATGAGTTTATATGGCTAAGAGACTTCAAAGTGAGTTGGGAGGTCATCCCAGAGGTAATGCTTATGCACATCTCAGCAGGATCTCATAGACTGCCAAAGTAGATACTACCCTAAATAGTGGTGCTCCTGAGGGCTCTGGAGATACCCAGGTCCTATTGTCAGGGCAGATAGCTCTGGAGTTTGGTACCTTGCCAGTGGGCCCTACTTTGGAGTTTGTTCTCCTGAGTGTGACAGAGTTGGACTCAGTTGTGACTTCTTTACACATGCCTCTTCTGTCCCTTCTATTTGAACCTATAGTTGGTGCTGGAGTATGCCCAAGAGACTTGAATCTTTGGGCTGTCCATGTACCAGCTGGGCCCTGAGCCTCAATGGAGTTGCAACACCTACTCTCCAGTTCATTGGACTCACTCAGGACAAAGAACAAGGAGGTAAGGATGGACAACCACCATACCAAGGAACCAAGAGAGTCTACAACTGCAAGCAAGAGAGTCCTATCCATCAGCCATATGGGATCAAAGCCCCCTCTCAATTAGAGTTGGAGTGGGCATCAACATCCCAGAATCCTCAGGACTGGGGAATAAAATATGGACTAGAGTGGACTTACTGGTATTCTACTATAGACTTATTGTGATTCTAGCAATGGAAGAAATTATATCATTGATGTGGAGACAGTGGCCACTGGAGGTACTGAGGGCAGGGAGAGGGAGTGAGACATGTAGTATGGGGGCACTTTTGGGACTTGGAATTGTCCTGAATGACATTGCAATGACAGATACAGGCCATTACATATCCTGGCATAACCTACAGAATTGAGTGGGAGCAAGTGTAAACTTCAATGTAAACTATAATCCATCCTTAGTGGCAATGCTCCAAAATGTGTTCATCAATTGTAATGAATGTAGCACACTAATGAAAGAAGTTGTTAATGTGGGGAAAAGTGGGAGGTGTGGGGAGTGGGGCATATGGGAATCCCTTATATTTTTTTATGTAACATTTTATGTAATCTAAGTATCTTTTAGGAAAAATAAATAAATAAATAAATAAATAAATAAATAAATAAATAAATAAATAAATAAAACACAATATATTTCATCTCAATGCTTCAGTTTCTTCATCTGTAAAGTAGGCTGCTATTACTGGGAAGAGTTTTTGTAAAGGTTACCTAAGAGGGTGGTTATAAAGTACCTTACAAGTAAAAACTCGTTAATTTATGACCATTTTTTCCTTACCTTAAGCAGTGAGTCAAGTGCTTTTAAAAATAATTTTCTGAATTATTGTTCCCAATTGTACCTTAAATAGAGAGGTTTTATATTAAAAGATAAAATCTGAACTGTGACGTTCACAGGTAGACAGGATCTTTCCTCCCTTCCCACCGAATTTACATATCGGTCCTTGAGTTACTTCCATGGAGTTTTGTGTAAAACTTAAAAAGTCTTTTCTAAATAACTGAAATGTCAATTGACCTTTAACGTTATGACTTCTTGAATTTATAAAGTGTACCTTTTGGATAATATCAAGATGTCATAGTATAGTATAAAAATTAAGCTATCTGAACTTTATTCATTTTTGATAGAAAGGGGCATATGGTGGATTCATCTTTTATTATGTCAAGTCGTTGATAATTAAGAGGATAAGCAACAGTATGTTACTTTGCACACAAGCAAACACACCTACATAGTCATTTGATGACTGAAACTTCTTTTTTTTTTGAATGAGCGATAGGTAGAATTTGGAAACATGATATTCTAGACCTTGGCAAACAAAATAATTAAAAACTGGAAGCAGGAGAAAGTATGGCGAGTTAGAGTAGGAATAGCTTTTTTTTTTTTTTTTTTTTTTATCAGCTGTTTGATTTGTGTGTGTACAAATGACTTGTTTCTGTTTTTGCCCATTTTTCTAACTTAGTGTTCCTTTTTGTTGTTGCCAGTTTGTTTTTGATTGATAGTAATTTCCAAAGACATTCCAATAGCTCCAAAGCCGTCATTAATAGCCCCGTGGCGTGTCCATTTTGATGTGCAAATGAACAGATGTGGAGTCACAGACAATAATACACAGCTTCCATTTTGGACGAAAGCAAAAAATCTGCCTCAGAATGCATCTCAGTGTATCCCTTGGAAGTTCTCTTTTCTGCACATTCTTGCCTCTGTAAAGAAGTTTAAAAAGCCTTTGTTATTGTCCCAGAAAGAAAGGGTTGACTTCCTCCTCACTGGCGGGGGGCCACCTGCATCTCAGGCCCCTTGTACAAACTGAGATGGGGCTTTTCCAGACTGGTCGGTCCCATCAGTTGGTCAGCTGGTAACTCATTAGCCTCTCCTTGTTTTCAGAATATCATACCGTTTTGTTTTATTCTTCAATGATTTTTAAATTCTCAAAATTATTATTTATTTTTACAGACAGACACTCCCTCTTTTCTCTTCCCCACCCTCCCTCCTCTAGTATCCTCTAATCTTTACAAATTTGCTATTTCTAGCCATCTCTTATAGTTTGATATCGTATAATTTTTGTCCTTACATGTTTTGCTTTATTTCACTGAGCATAATGTTTTAGAGGTTCCAAGTTTCAGCATGTCTCATAGCTTCATTATTTCTTACGGTCAATTAATATTCCACTGTTCATTCGTTGGTGGACACTTGGATTGTTCCCTGCTTTTGGCTATTGTGAATAATGCTACTATAAACATTGATGTTTGCAACTGTGTTTTCACTCTCTTTGGGTATGTACCTACAAGTGGGATTGCCAGGGAGCAAATGGTAATGCTATTCCTAACTTTTTGAGGAACCACCATATTACTTTCCAATGTATGATGGTTCCTATTTCTCTACATCCTTGCACACACTTGCTATTTTTCACTTTTTAAGTTATAGCCATCTTAGTGGGTGTGAAGTGGTATAATGTCATTGTGGTTTTGATTTCCATTTCCCTAGTGGCTAATGATGTTGACCATCTTTTCATGTGTTTATTGACCACTTGTACATCTTCTTTTGAGAAATATCTATTCATGTCCTTTGCCCGTTTTTAAATTGGGTTGTTTGTCTTTTTGTTGTTGAGTTGTAGATGTTCTTTATATATTCTGGATATTAAACTCCTTCCAATACATGGTTTTAAACTATTTTCTCCCATTCTGTAGGTTATCTTTTCATTTTCTTGATCATAATGTCCTCTGATGCACAAAAGTTTTAATTTTGTTGAAATCAGGTTTATCTATTGTTACTTTTGTTGATCGTACTTTTGGTGTCATAGCTATGAATCCACTGCCAAATTGCAGGTCATGAAGATTTGCCTTTGTTATCTTCTAAGAGTTTCATAGTTTTAGCTCTTATACTTAGGTCTTTGATCCATTTTGAATTGATTTTTGGGTATGGTGTGAGGTAAGGTGTCTAACTTCATTCTTCTGCAATGTAGATATCCAGTTTTCCCAGCTCTGATTGTTGAAGAGACTATTTTGCCCACTGAATGTACTTAGCACCTTTGTGAAAAATCAATTGGCTGCAGATGTGTATGTCTATTCCTGGACTTTCAATTCTATCTTTGTGCCAGTACCACACTGTTTTTGGTTAATGTTTTCATCAAAAAACAGTGCTAGATTTTGTTGAATGCCTTTCTGCATCTATTGAGGTAATCATGTGGTTTTTTTTTTAACCTTTATTCTGTTTATGTAGTGTGTTATGTCGATTGATTTTTGTATTTTGAACCACCCTTGTATTACTGGGATGAATTCCATTTAGTCATGGTGTATAATCTTTTTTATGTGCCGTTGGATTCAGTTTGCTAGTACTCTGTCAGGGATGTTTGAATTTGTATTCATGAGGGACATTGCTCTATTATTTTCTTTTCTTATGATGTCTTTACCAGGTTTTGGTATCAGAGTAATGCTGGCTTTATCAAATGGATTAGGAATTGTTTCCTCTTCTTGAATTTTTTGGTAGAGTTTGAGAAGGATTGGTATTAATTATTGTTTTGGTAGAATTCACCAGGGGAGCCATCTGGTCTTTGACTTTTCTTTGGTGGAAGTTTTTTTATTATTTCAATCTCTGTAAATATTATAGGTTTGTTGATGATATCTATTTCTCCTTGAGTTAATTTGGGTAATTGATGTATTTCTAGGAATTTTTCCTATATTATCTAGTTTGTTGGCATACAATTGCTCATAATATTCTCTTATAATCCTTTTTATTTCTGTAAAGTCAGTAATGATATCACCATTTTCTTTTCTTATTTTAGTTATTTGCATATGTTTCTCTTTTTTTGCTTTGTCATTCTAGCTAAAGATTTGTCAATTTTTTTGTTTTTGTTTTGAAGAACCAATTTTATGTTTTGTTTGATTCTCTCAATCATTTTTCTATTCTCTATTTCATTATATCTGCTCTAATCTCAATGATTTCTTTTCTTCTGCTAACTGAATTTACTTGGCTCTCTTGTTTCTCCAGTTCCTCAAGCTGTAAAATTAGTTTATTAACTTGAGTTCTTTCTTCTTTTCTAATATAGGTCTTCATAACTATAAATTTCCTTCTGAGTACTGCCTTCACTATAAGTTTTGGTAGGTTGTGTCTTTGTTTCATTTGTTTCTAAGTGTTTTCTGATTTACCTTGTAATTTCTTATTTTACCCATGGGCTGTTTAAGAGTATTATGGTGTTTAATTTACACATATTTGTAAATTTTCCAGTTTTCCTTCTGTTATTGATTTATAGTTTCATTCCATTGTGATCAGAGAGGTTACTTTTAATTATTTCAATATTTTAAAATATATGTAGACTTTTCTTGTGCCTTAACATATGGTCTATCCTAGAGAATGATCCCTGTGCACTTGGAAAGAATGTGTATTTCACTGTTGTTAGGTGAATTGTTCTATACATATTGGTTAGATCTAGATCAGTCATAGTGTTGTTCCTTATTGTCTGTTTAGATGTTCTGTCCAATATTCAAAGTATTGTATAGTAACCTCCAACTATTATTATGGTACTATTTTCCTTTCAGTTCTATCAATGATTGTTCATATATTTTGACACTCTTGTTAGGTGCATATATATTTGTAATTATTAAATTTAGTTGAGTTGATTTTATCAATATATAATGCCTTATTTGTTTCTTTTAACAGTTTTTTGACTTAAAGTTTATTTTATCTGCTGTTAATATTACCACCCCAGCTCTCTTTTGATTACTATTTGCATGAAATATTTTTCCATACTTTCACGTTCAACCATTTTGTATCTATGGATCTAAGATGGGTCTCCTATAAACAGTATATAGTTGGGTCACGTTTCTTTATCCGTTCTGCCACTATCTGCCTTTTGATGGGAGAATTTAATCCATTTACATTTAAGGAAATTACTGATAAGGCAAGATTTACTTCTGTCACTTTGCCAATTATTTTTGTAAGGTTTATACCTTTTTTATTCCTCCTTTCCACCATAGGTGATCTTTCAAAATGAGCCATTTTGAATCACTTACTCTTTCTTTTTTTTTTTTTTTTTTTTAAGGAGGTACTGGGGATGGAACCTAGGACCTTGTACATGGGAAGCAGGTGCTCAACCACTGAGCTACATATGCTCCTCTATTCTTTCCCTTTGTGCAGATTTTTTATGATTACAATGGGGATGACATTTAGCAGACTAAATACATTACAGTTTAACTTGTATAGATTTCAACTTGACTTCAACAGCCAAACATACACAGAATCTATATCACTCCTCTCCTCCCTTTAGTGTTGTATTTGTCACATATTACATCTTTATGCATTGTGTGCCCAGTAACAAAGACTTGCACTTGTTTTTTGTGCATTTTAATATTAAGCCTTATAAGAAGTAAAAGCATTACAAATGAAAAATGAAGTAACAGTGGCATTTATATTTACTCATATTGCTACTTACACTGGAGACCCTAATGTCTTCATCCAGCATTGAGATACTGTCTAGTAATATCCATTCCTTTCAATATGGAAGACTCCCTTTAGCATATCCTATAAGGCAGGTCTAGTGGTAATGAACTCCCTAAATTTTTGTTTGTCTGGGAAATGTCTTTATTTCTCTCTCATTTTTGAAGGTCAACTTTTCCAGGAATATTATTCTCAAGTAAAAGGATTTTTCCCCCAACACTTTAAATATGTCTTCCCACTGCCTTCTGTCCTCTACATTTTCTATTGAGAAATCAGATGCTAATCTTATTAAGGTTCCCTTACATGTGACATATCACTTCTCTCTTGCTGTTTTTTAAGATTCTGTCTTTGTCCTTAGCATTGGTCAGTTGTATCTTAGTGTAGATATGTTTGGGTTCATCCTGCTTGGCATTCATTGAGCATCATCTTAGATTTATATGTTCATATCTTTCATCAGATTTGGGAAGTCTTCTGCCATTATTTCTTCAAATATATTTTTCTGGCCGTCATTATTATCTATATTAAGAAATTTATTATAAAGAACTGGCTCATGTGAGCATGGCAGCTGGCAAGCCTGAACTCTGTAGGCCAGTCTCTATGTTGGAAACTCCAATAAGGGTGATGCTGAAGTCCTTCGTCCAAACTCCCCAAGGAAGCTGATTGGCTGTAAATTCTGGCAAGAGACAATGCTGAAGTTGAGTCCAAATTTTTCTTTTGGTTTCTGAAATTCTTGGTGTTGGCTTTTAAGATTTCCATCTGATTGTTGAATACAATCTCCCTTGTTGATTGTAGAGGAAATCAACTGATAATAGATGTAAATCCCATCTTGAAATATCCTCACAGTAACAATCAGGCTACTACTTGGACCAAACAGCTGGACATCATATCCTAGCAAAATTGACACATGAAATTAACCTTTACAGTCCACCCTTTGCAAACTTGACACCCATATACATCTCCTTAGACCACACTTAATCTCCAATTAAAGACAATAACATCTTCATGCTTTCACCTTATATGACACAACTGTCCTGAATGTTATACAAACATATTTATAACAAAAAAAAAAAAAAAAGGGGAAGAAATGCTTATAATAAATATAGATATTGTTTTTGGAACCAGTCACATGGTCATAGCTTGTATTTATAACTACCATCTTCCACTACTCATTCCATATTCCCTCAGCAAGAACCTCAGCTGGTTGTGGTTTTTTGACTGCTGGGGTACCCCAAACCTGAGTGGGAAAAAACAAAACATACAAGAACTGAGACAATATCAGATGATCTAACATGTGTAATTAGAATCCTAGAATGAGTTAAGAGTGAGAACATTGGGAGGCGGCTGTGGCTCGATCAGTGGGGCTCCCGTTTACCATATGGGAGGCCCCGGGTTCGGTTCCCGGGGCCTCCTGGTGAGGGCAAGCCCGCCCGCGCGGCGTGGTTGGCTGACCCAGCGAGCGCAAGCAGCAAGGGGGGGATAAATGAATAAATAAATAAAATCTTAAAAAAAAAAAAAAAAAAAGAGTGAGAACATGGCAGAAGAAATATTTGAATGACAATGTCTAATCTTTTTCCAAAATTAATGACAGAAATTAAGCAATAGATGTAAGGAGCTCAGAGAACACCAAGCAAAATACCAAAAACCAACAAAAAAAAAAACCACACACACACCTATTTATATCATATTTATACCATTGAAAATCAAAGACAAAGAAAAAACCTTGAAGTCAGCCAGAGGAAAAAAGACACATTACCTACAGAGGTACAACAATAAGAATTATAGCAGATTTCTTGTCAGATATGAGACAAGCATGATGATAATGGAATGACAGCTTGAAAGTGCTGAAAGAAAAAAATTCAACTCAAATTCTAGATATAAAAAAATACTTTTTAAAAATAAAGAAGAAATAATACTTTCTCAGAAAAAAAATTGGGGAATTCATTGATAGCAGACCTACTCTACAAGAAAAGTTAAAGGAAGTTCTTCAGACAAAAGGATTATGGTATTAATTGATGAAGGGTTATTAAAATAGTTCTATCTATTGTCTGTTCATTACATTAGGTGTATTTTCCCATACATGATTATATTATCCCATATATTATTACCACTTTGTATAAGTATCATACATTTGTTATAATTCTTGAGAGAACATTCTTATGCTTGTACTATTGACTATATAGATTGTTTTATAAACTACAAACTTCTCTTAAAAGAAGATTAGGAAATATTATAAACAACTTCATGCCAACAAATTAGAGAACTTAGATGAATTGGACAAATTCCTTGAAAGACACAAACTACTAACGCTCACTCAAAAGAAACAGATAACTTAAATAGCCCTATGTCTATGCTTAAAAATTGAATTTTTAATTAAAAACCTTTCCACAAAGAAAACTCTAGTGCTAAATGTCTTCACTGTTGAATTCTATCAAACATTTAAGGAAGCGACAGTACCAATTCTACACAATATCTTCCAGATAGAATAAGAGAGAACACTTCTCAATTCATTTCATGACACCAACATTATCCAAATATCCAAAAAATAAATCATTGTACAAGGAAACAACAAACCAATATCCCTTATGAATAGAGATGCAAAAATCCTCAATAAAATATTAGCAAATTGAGCCCATCAGCATGTAAAAGGAATAGTATATCATGATGAAGTGGAGTTCATTCCAGAAGAGCAAGATTGATATGACATTCAAAAATCAATCAATGGGGGGATGGATGTGGCTCAAATGGTTGGGCGTCCGTCTCCCATATGGAGGGACCCAGGTTCGATACCCGGGACCTCCCGGTAAAAAAAAAAAAAAAAAAAAAATCAATCAATGTAATTCAGCATACTAACAGAGTAAGGTGAAAAACCATATGATCATACCAATGCACAGAGCATTAGACAAAACTGCAGATAGATTCATTAAAAATTAACAAACAAAAATCAAAAACAAATCTCCCAGAAAACAAGGAATAGAAGGAAAGTTCCTTAACTTAATGAAGAGCATTGTGGCTGTTTGAAATTCTTTTATAAATCCCAAAAAGAGAAAGATTATGAAGCAAACCACTGTCAGCCTGGACTAAAAGGGACAGGAAAGGGAGAAATTGAAGGAGAAACCACTTCAAGAAGAAAACTGTGGAAGCTGAGGTCTGGACTTGAGACATCTTCTTGGGCCAGGAGAGGGACCCCACCCATGTGTGTGGAAAGGGTGAATTTGTCCTGGCATTTGAAGAGAGTGGATCTCCCAGCCCATTCTTTCATGGAGAGTTTGGCCACCCCAGGCTACAGAGAGAGTGGAGCATATTCTCCAGTGGTTGGGGAGAGTTAATTGCCACCCCACTGCTCTGAAGGTGTTGGGCCTATTCTCTATAGATTAGGGAGAGTTAGGTCACCACCCCGCTGCTCTGAGGAGGCTGGGCCTATTCTTTATAGATTAGGGAGAGTTAGGTCACCACCCCACTGCTCTGAAGGGGTTGGGCCTGTATGCCAGAGATTTGGGAAAATGTTGCCATCACCCCACTGTACTCATGGGGTTGAAACTGTACCCCAGAGCTTGGAGAAAGTGTGGCCATCACCCCAGTGTTCTCAGAGGGTGAATCAGAAGCTTGATGATGGTGGAACCAATAAAATGGCCGTTTTATTGGAAGGGGTGGGCCCCCAAGAGACCCTGAGGAGAAGAAACCATTGTTCTATAGATGACTGTCAGGCTGTGAAATCAAATGGAGTATGCCCTGCAGGTGTTTTGGGACCCGTGATGCCTGTTTTCCTTCTAATTTATCTATGGTAATGCAAATGCCTATCCCATGTCTGTCCCTCCTTTGTATATTGGAAGCAGATAACTTGTTTTGTAAGTTATACAGGTCTATAGCCAGAGGAGACTTTTGACCCAAGACAAACTGCATGCGTACAACTGATTTTTATGTGATTTTGTATTTAGCATTGCTACTGAAATGATTTAAGGCTTCTGAAATATTGTGATGTAATGAATGTATTTTGTATGTGGAAGGAATGTGTCTTTTGGTATTCAGAGGATAAAGTGTGGCCATTTGAAATTCTTTTATGAATCTCAAAAAGAATTTTTGAACTAACTCATTCCTATGGGTGTAAGACTCTTTCAGTTGGGCTATGTCAATGAGGTGTGACTCAGGTTGAGTCTCTACCCTCTGTTTGGGTCTGATATAAATGGAGACATACAGAGGAAAAAGGGAGCTGCCATATTATATTGACCCTGCCATGTGAGAGAGAGGACGGCAGGAAAACAGAAGCCCCAATAGGCTCAAGGAGCTGAAGCCCAGGGAGAGATGAGTCATATGCTTGATAACTCACAGCTGAATGCAGGAAGAAACTAGAGCAGCCAAGACTGATAGAGGAGGCCTGGAAAGAGACAAGTCCTATGCCTGGTTGCCCACTACTGAGCTCCAGGAGCTGGACTCTGAGAGATGGTGAACCTAGAGGGGAAGGCTGAGACCTAGGCAGAGATTGCATGTCATCTTCCTTCCCATGTGGTAGCTGATTTTGGGGAGAAAGCATATCTGATGGTGCCTTGATTTGGACATTTCACAGCCTTGGAACTGTAAGCTTTTACCCTAAATAAAATCCCCATTATTATAGCCAACAACCCATTTCTGGTACTTTGCAGTGGCAATCCTTTGGCAAACTAAAATAAGCACCTACCAAAAAAACTACAACTAACGTCATGCTTCATGGTGAGACACTGATTGCTTTTCCCCTAAGACCAAGGAAACTAAATTCTGAGTATTTGCCCAAGTGAGTTGAAAACTTATGTTGATGCAAAAACCTGTATGTGAATGCTTATAGTAGATTTATTCAAGATTGCCAAAAACTGCAAACAACCTAGATGTCCTCTAATAGGATGAATGGATAAACAAACTATGGTATGCCCATACAATGGAATATTACTCAGCAATAAAAAGGAATGAACTTTTGGTTCATGCATCCACACAGATGAATCTTAAATGCACTTTGCTAAGTAAAAATCCAAAACGCTCATATTGTATGTTTCTATTTATATGACATCTTGAAAAAGGCAAAACTACTGGGATGGAAACCAGGTTAGTGGTTGCTGATGGGTGAGTGTTGGAGCAGAGGTTGACTACAAAAGGGCAGGACAAGAGGATTTTGGGAGGGATGGAACTGTTCTATGCAGTACTTTGGTGGTGAATACAGGAACTTATGCATTTGTAAAAATCCTTAGAACCGTATACCACAAGAATAAATTTTACTGTATGCAAATTTTATAAAAATTCACCCAGAATGTCTAGGGAACTGAAGATGAAATTCATAATGTGACAAATAAACCTAACTTTATTACATATGACATATGAATCATATATGATACAAACACACTGAAAGGGCTAAGGGAGAAAGGCACTGACCCAAGTAACTTTGAGTGGATACTGTAACGCTTATGAAAAAAAGAATTGTTTATAAACAATGTACTTTAGTTGGTAAATTTGTTTCTTACAGGGGTATGGATTAGTAATTCTGAAATTACTTTACATGTATACTGGGATTGAACAAATAAGTAAATATATTATAGATAACAATAATCAGATTTCTCATAGCCAGAGAAAGGAGTAACAAATATGCAAAGGGGGAATGCTGAATTAACCACGTGGTGCTAGATTAGCATCCAAAACATCAGTATGTACTCATGGTTTCTTTTAATATATACACAGAAAGGTAACATAGAAGTAAACACAGAGTATGTATAGACATGAATTAGCATACATACATGTATTTTCTAGCTCTGCCCACTTAGAGGCCTTAGAGTGACACTCTCTTAGCAATGGTCATATCCAGGGCCCAGATCTTGGTTTCTAAATACCATTCTCCAATGAATGAAATACAGGCTCTCTGGAGAAGTGGTTTATTTCAGGGTTGAGTTGGGGAAAATACAAGATGAATCTGGAGCATCGTCTGGTGTCAGAATAAGGAAGTGCTAAGGAAAAATAAACAGATGGGGACATGTCAATTTGAGAAACAAATTTGAGTCCTAACCCAAAGAATAAAATTAATATCCATGAACTCATTGGTCTAAAAAAGTTATTGAATAAATAAATAAACTGGGTTGAGGGGGCTACTCTTCTTTACAGAAGAATTCCAAATAGTAAATTTAGAAGGAATGGGGGCTATTAGAACAGCACAATGATATCAGCTATGGCAAGATCTGCCTGTAGAATGGGCAAAAGTTTAAAGAGAAAGGATATTTGCATACTCTCAAAGTATCTCCCCACAAAATACATATCAACCACAAAGGGGAAAATGTAACTTCCTACAATGGAGAAACCTGACCAATGCCTCCTTAACCAAATGATCAATGACCCTACAAGTCACAGAATAGCCCACACAACAAAGAATTATCTGGCCCTAAATGTCAAAAGTGCTGAGGTCGGGAAGCAGATGTGGCTCAAGCGACTGGGCTCCCACCTTCCATAGAGGAGGTCCAGGGTTCTATTCCTGGGGCCTCCTGGTGAAAGGCGAGCTGGCCCGTGCAGAGTGCTGGCCCGCATGGAGAGCAGGTGCAGCAAGATGATGCAACAAAAAAGGAACATAGAGGAGAGACATTAAGAGACACAGCAGACCAGGGAGCTGAGGTGGTGCAAGAGATCGAGTGCCTCTCTCTCACTCTGGAAAGTCCCAGGATCAGTTCCCAGTGCCACCTAAAGAGAAGACAAGCAGACACAGAAGAACACACAGAGAGCAGACAGTGAGCGCAAAACAACGGGGGTGGAGGTGGGGAGATAAATAAACCTTAAAAAAAAAAAAGTGCTGAGGTTGAGAAATCCTGATCTAGAGAAACGAGAGTCCATGTGCACTAGGAGAGCGTTCATGGTTGCATTGTTTCTAATAGTCCTAAACAGGAAACTATCCAACTCAAATGATCCAAATGCCCATCAAAACCGGAATGGATAAATACATTTTGCGTTCATGTCCTCATGAAAATGAATGGACTAAAAAATTAAAAAGAAAAGTAAGAGTGAGTTCCACAATTATCAGGATAATTGTCACCTTTAGGGGAAAAGTGGTGAAGGTTGGGGAATGGACACAGGAGGAGCTTCCGGGTTGCTCTATGTTCTATTTCTTGAACTGGGTGCTGTTTACTTTTTAAAAAGTGCATTATGTTTTATTATTTCTCTGTATATTTCACAATAAAAAAGATAAAAATAAAAGCTGTCAGGAATTACAACTCTATCACCTCCCTACTTTGCCTGGTCATGTTCTTATCTGTATCTTCAAACTGAACATCGAGTCCTAGATGTTCATTCATTCATTCATCCAATCATCACTATTTATGGAACACCTATTATATGCCAGGAACGGTTCTAAATACTAGGAATACAAAGATGGAACAAGATAGACAAAGTCCCTACATTCAGGGTGGGGATGCAGGCAAGAAATAATAAACTGAAAAATACAGAAGATAATTTCAGGGAATACTGAGTGTTTTGAAAACAAGACAGAGTTATATGAAACAGATTAACTGCAGTGAGAGAGAGTGATGGGGGTGAGAGACTCTATATTTTGATGGGTTAAAAATTTCTTTATTCTGGTAGCATACATACAACCTAAAATTTCTCTTTCTAGCCACTTTCAAATATACAATTCAATGGAATCAGTTACATTTATAATGTTGTACTAACAAAATCACCATCCATTACCAAAACTTTTCCATTAACCCAAACAGAAATTGTACTGATTAAGAATTAACTCCCCATTCCTCACCCCCAGCCTGGCTTCTGGTAACATGTATTCTAGTTTCTGACTCTGTACGTTCGCATATGCTAATTAGGAGTAAGATATTTTAGATTGAATAGTCAATAAAAGGCTTCTGTGAATATGACATTTGACAAGATGTGTTAAGTAAAATAAAATGGCTGTTTGCATTGGGCATTGCCGGGAGAAGACTCTTTTCCAAGAAGGACTTTTCCAGAGGACAAAAACAATTGACCTGCAGGGGGTTTTCTGAGAAAATGGAACACATCCTACACACAGGGTCACTGACAAGCAACACCTGATGATAAAATTAGTTTAGGGGGAAGGGATGTGGCTCCATCCCTTGGGCACCCACCTACCACATGGGAGATCATGGGTTCTGTTCCCGGTGTCTCCTAAAGAAGAGGAGCAAGAGAGTGAACTGATGTGAGGGGCTGGCCCTGTGAACTGATGTAACAAGATGACGATGTAACAAGGAAACACAATGAGAGACACAAGAATCAGGAAGCAGAGGTGGCTTAAGTGATTGGGCGCCTCCTTCCCACATGGGAGATCCCAGGTTTGCCATGTGCCTTCTAAAAAAATGAAGAGGAGCAGACAGCAAGCGCAAAACAAGGAGGGTGGGGTGAAGAAATAAATAAAATAAATCTTAAAAAAAACAAACTAGTTTTGGTACAGTAGAGAGAGTTTATCAGAATGGACAGGCATACCATACTAACCAACATACATCTGCTCCGCCCTTTGTAAGACCACCCTATGTCAAGTGGAAACAATGTCAGCCAATCAGAATATTTTGTCACTTTCTTCAGCGTTGGTCGTATATGAGCTTCGCCTTTGGACAACCTCAGTAGAGCTCCCTTCTACTTTCTGAATGGGATGCTGCCCAATTCTTGAATGAATCAATAAAGCCGTGAGATCCTTAATTGTATGACAAGTTTTTCTTTTATCAGTGTCAAGTGAGGGAATGGGCCGTGTATTAGTCAGCCAAAGGGGTGCTGATGCAAAATACCAGAAATCTGTTGGTCTTTATAAAGGGTATTTATTTGGGTTAGAAGCTCACAGTTACCAGACCATAAAGCATAAGTTTCTTCTTTCACCAAAGTCTGTTGCCACGTGTTGGAGCAAGACAGCTGCCGACGTTTGCCAGAGTTTAGGCTTCTTGGGTTCCTCTCCTCCTGGTGCTTGCCTCTCTCTGGGCTCAGGCTTGCTTTGTGCCACAAGGCCAGCTGTAGACTATCAGGCAAATGGCTTGCTTCTCTTCCCAGGGCCTTCTCTCTTTCCTCATGACCAAGCTCCGCTGTATGCTACTTCCCGGAGCTCCAACTCAAGACTCCGCATCAGAACTCTAACTCAAAAAACTCCAACTCTGTCCTTTGCCATGTCGTTTATCTTCGAGACCCCACCCACCAAGGGGTGGGGCTCAGTGCCCTATCGATGTGGCCCAGTCAACGCCCTAATCATAACTTAATCATGCCCAGAGGAATGACCAGTTTACAAGCATAATCCAATATCTATTTTTGGAATTCATAACTATATCACACTGCCAAACTGCTACAGGCCATGTTAAGTTTTAGAAGAAGAATATTCCCAATAAATGAAATAGCTGTTGCTGAGGCCCTTAGTAGGAAAGTGTCTGGCATGTTTGAGAAATCTTAGAAAATAAAGTATGGCTATTGTGGAGTGAATGAGGACAGAGCGTTACGAGCTGAAGTTAGAGCAGTGGACAAGGCCCCCCTCATGGAGGACCTTGTAGATCCCGGGAAGGAGTTTGGATTTTTTTCCTAAATGCCATGAGAAGCCACTGAAACTCTGTGTTGTGTAGACTGTAGGAAGGAGTTCAGGTGGCATGGAGACTAGTTCAGACAAGAGATGATGGTGGCTGTGAAGTGGAGATGGTGAGAAGTGGATAGAGTCACGATCTATTTATTTATTTATTTTCCAGAAAAATTTTTCCCCCCTCCCATCTTCCTGTTTCTCCCATTTGCCCCCTCCTTCCCCCTCCCATCATCCCCTTCCACTTTACCCCCTCCCCCACCCCTCTCCCATCCTCTTCCCTCTCCCACCTGCCCCTCTTCCTTTCCCCCTCTCCCATACTCCCTCTCCCATTTGCCCCCTCCTTCTATGACCCCTTCTCCCCTCCTCCTCCCTCTCTCATCTCCCTCCCATCTTCCCTTCTCCCATCTCCGTCCAGCTCCCATTTTTCCTCCTTTCTCATTTCGGCCTCTCTCCCATCTTCCCCTTTCCCGACTGTCCCTTCTCCCACCTTTTCTCCCTCCTTTCCAGAATTTATTTTAAGATAGAGCCAAGAATGCTTGTTAATGGAGTGGATTTGAGGTGAGAGGAAAGGAATCATCAAGCATGATGTCTAGATTTTTGTGATGAACAACTAAGGAGACAGTGGGGACATTTGCTGAGATGAGGTCTACTGGGGGGATGCAGGGTGAGGGAGAAACTCAGGAGTTTTAATTGGGCTATATTAAGTTTGGGATGCCTATGAGACATTCAAGAGATGTCAAGTTGGCTGTTGGATATGAAAGTCAGGATAGAATATGTAAATGTGGGTATTTGAGAGAGTACAGATGGAATTTTCTGGCATGGACTGGCTCAGATAACCTCAGCAGTAAGAACAGAAGAAGGTTGTTTTTGTAAACAGCATGGAAATAAATGAATAAGGTCTGGGAGCTGGAGGGAGGGTAAGGTAGAGAGGCTTCTATTTCCTTTTGCTAGACTTAATGGACTAGATCTTGAGGATACCTGAAGTTCCCTTCAACTATATTGAAAACATACAACAAATTACTGATTGATTTAATAAACTAGAGTGTATTCATACAATGCTATTCCATGAATTGGCATGCAAAGATAATCTAAAAAGATGATCTAATTGGAAAAAATATATTATTTAATTGGAAAAAAGTTGATTATAAAACAATGTGTATGGTTTGTCCCATTTTTAAGAACACGTATTTGCATTGGAAGCTTGGAGGCAGACTAGAATATGAGCAGTGGTCACGTGAGGTTCTGGAATGTAGTGTGGTTTTATTTTGAAAGAAATTTTTTTTTCTGTTATGGGTAGTTTAAAATGTGCCTTCAACAACCAGGTGTTACCTGTGCAATCTGGTTTTTAAATTAAAAAAAAAAATGCTTAACGGCCACCTTCAACTAAGCAGCCTGGGTCATCTGGCAGGTGAGGGGGGCCAAGGTGATCAGGGAGCGGGTGGGCCATAATTATGCAAAGTAGGAGAGGCAAGGAGGCCCCGCCCCAGAACCAGCGGCAGGGCGGTCCGGAGGACCCCGCCCCTGCGGGTCACGTGCTCACCGGCCGCCAATGGCCGCCCCCGCGCCCACCTTGGGGACGGGGCGGGGCGCTCAGCTGGCGTCACCAGGACAACGGGCGTCGCCGGCGCCGTGTGATTCGGGGCTGTGGGCACTCTCGCGGCTCTTCGGCCATGGTGAGTCTGGGGCCCGCGGCGGCCTGGCCCGCCCTCCCTTCCCGGCCCTTGGCGGGTCCCCGCGCGGTCGCCTACCGGGGCCAGGCGGGCGGCGCTGGGGTCGCGCGGAGGCTGGGCCGCGGCCTGCCAGACTGCCCGGCAGGGCGGGGCGGGGCGGGGCGGGCCCCAGGAGGGGTCCCGGGGGGTGGGGGGGCGACCGCCTCGCGGGGCTCTCTGTCCCTGGGTGCCTGGGTCACACTCAGGACCCCCACCCAGTGGGCGCCTGGACGGCGTGACGCTGACCATTTGGCCCGGGAGGGTGTGGCTTAGAAAATAAACGAAAAATAGACTGCTATTTACGCTGCCTGCCAATCTTTGTCCTTCCAGTTTTCTTTCTGTGCAATTCTATATCAATAATCCAACACGCAATGTGTATTTCTTTCAAATTTATCATCCTTACAGGCTTCCGTGTAGAAATTCAAATTTGCAGTTTTAGAGATTCCCCCCTCGTATTGAAACGGGGTGGGGGGGCGCATTAAGCTGGAGGGCTTTTTCTCCTCCTGAGTGCAGCATCCTCACTAAGGGATTTAATTACCCCTAACCAGGACATTGTAAACGTCTTAAGAGATCATTACCTTTGTTCAATAAACTTGAGGAGCGTGAGTGGCATAGCACCTGACTCCCTTATGAAACCTGACTTGAAGACTCACCTGTCTGCGAAGGTGTCAGCTTGAATAGACAGGGTTCAGTAAATTGCCGAAAAAGGTGTGATTTCTCCAGAGGCCTCCAAAGGGTTTGAAGAAGAGAGGACACTGTTTGGGGACACACCCTTGATATAGAATATTTGAGGGTGCATGTTTGTAAGGGTGGGTAATAGGAAAATGTCTAGTTTCAAGAAACAGTTTTTTTTTTTTTTTTTTTTAAACCATGAGTAGTTCAGTGGAGATTTACTCCTTTATGTGCAAGGGTTAAAGTACTCATGAGCTGAGAATGCAGGGTGCTCCCCAAGTGCCACTTGGCCTCTGGAGAGAAAACCTACCATTTGGAACCTGGCCGGCTCTGTCTTTTTTCAAATAATTAAGGAGGAAGGGAGAAGGGTGTTGGTAAGAAAAGGTGAGTGGTCTATATTTCTCCTTGACCCTGGAAAAGCAGCTTGCAAGTCTGTGTGTCCTGATAGCAGGAAAAGAATATTACCCACACAGGGGAGCAATGTTCTCTTATTTTCTTATAGAGACTTAATTTTCATAGTTTAATATCCTAAACAGGAAACTAAAATGAAAACACAACACAAAGCTTACTAAATCAAAATAGAATATATATGTATATGTAAACTTAGTAAATATAATCAAAATACAGTTAATAAAAAGATAATGCCCTCACACCAGTTTCTAAACTTTACATTGTTATTATATAAAAATGGAAAATTCTGAGTTCCATCGATATTTTTATCTGAAAATTTTATATGAGTTATTTTCTTCAGGTTCTGAGAAATAGTTTCTTCTTCTTGGGCCTTAAAACAGCTAGATCCATGGTCAGACAAAGCATAATTCTCCTATAAATCACACCTCAGCAATAGCTATGTTCTGATACCATGTGAAGAAGTAGGTTTAGTATTGTTTATGCCCAACTTTCTAAAAATTAAAGTTAAAAAAGATTCTTATAATATCTCATATCAATTTAGGAGACATTCCTTTGACTTACTTAAATTTTCTTATGCAAAACTATGTAGCCAACTATTTTACACAATAGTTTATTAACGTTTTTAGGGGCACTTAGGTAATTTCTAAGTTTATTGATTTTATGTAAATAGATCTAAAACACCAAAATTAATTAAATTTACAGTACTCATTTACTTTTACTTTGAAATCGTTTTCTCTCTTTGAGTAATAACTGTTATTGTGGGGCTTTATTTATTTTTATTAGAGAAGTTTTGAGTTTACAAAATCATGCATAAAATACAGTATTCACATACACCACCCCACTACCAACACCTTGCATTGGTGGGGAGCATTTGTTACTATTGATGATACCACTTTTAAAAAATAATTGTACTATATATGTTTTTAACAATAGTTACCTTTGTTACAGTTGATGAAAGATTATTAAAATAGTTCTGTCTATGGTCCATTATTTACATTAGGGGTATTTTTTTCCCCATGTTCCAACCTATTATTACCACCTTGTATTAGTATCATAGCAATGTTCTCTTTTTTTTGTTTATTTCTTTTTAATTTTGAGTTCTTATGTGACAAATTAATGGAACAAGCAAGAGTTTCTGAGAATGAATTTTATTAAAATATAAATGTTTTAGATATCGCAGTGATTCTTTTTTTAATAAATATTTTTTGATTAGAGGAATTGTAAGCTTACAAAATAATCATAGATAATGTGCAGAATTCCCAAACATCACCCCTCCACCAACACCTTACATTGTTGTGAAACATTTGTTACAGATTGTGAAAGAATATCATCAGACTATTACCACAAACTATGGCCCATAGCTTACATTTGGTGTCTTTTTTCTATACATACCTTATTATTGACACTATGTATTAGTATTGTTCACTTGTTATATTACATGACAGAACACTCTATATTTGTACTGTTAACCATAGTGTCTTCCACCACATGTTATGTAGTCCCATACCTTGTACAGTCTATCCAAAGTGTACACTCGGTGGCTCTCACTTTCATCACAGAGTTGTGCAGTTATCACCTCCGTAAATTTTTGAATGTTTTCCTTAGTCCAAATGAAAAAAATCCTATACCTCCAGTTTGATATTATTTATGAATTCCAAAAAAGACATAGATTATGTTTGTAAACTGGTCTGTTCCTCTGGGCATGATACCCTTTGTATTAGATTCCGCTGTGATGTCATTGATTAAATTATATTAAGATTAGGGCTTTGATTTGACCACGTCATTAGGGCATGCAGGGTTGAGTCCCTGCCCCCCTTGGTAGGCAGTATAAATGGATCTCAATCAAGAACACATGAGTAGATACACAGAGAAGAAGAACCCAGAGGAAGAGAGACAGCTCATTAGACACGGCAGAGGTCCCTGAGAGAGAGATGAGCCTGATAGTCTACAGCTGACCTTGTGAAGAGAGCAGGGCAGCTGAGCCCAGAAAGAAACGAGCCCCAGGGAGAGAGACATGAGCCTTCTGCCAGCTACTGAGCTGGGACCACGGAGCCTTAAGAAGAAAGAGGAAGGCTTGTAGATGTCGCCCGCCATCTTGCATCAACATGTGGCTACAGACTTTGGGTGATAAAGTACCTCCTATGGTACCTTGGGTTGGACTCTTTAGGGCCTTGTGACTGTAAGCTTTGACCCCAAATAAATACCCTTTATAAAAGCCAACAGATTTCTGATATTGCATCAGCACCCTTTGGCTAATACACCCCCCTATTATTGACCCTTAGCATTGATATAGTACCTTCGTTGACATTGATGTAAGAATATTACAATATTGCTGTTAACTATAGTCCATAAGTTACATTATTTGTATGTTTCTCATGATTTACCATATTCTTACCACCTTGTAATAGTGACATACATTTGTTATGGTTCTTAGAAGAATAATCTTGCATTTGCACTATTAACCACAATCCTCATCCATCATTGGGTTCACTGTGTTATTCAGCCCCTAGAATTATTCTCTAGCTTTTTCAGTTGACATTTATGTCCGTAACCTACCCCTTTCAGCCACAACCCCATTTATAAAGCAGCTGTGTTAGGTATACTCTGTAGTGATTGACTTTCATGTGCTACATGTGAGAAAAGCCTCTACAGTAATAGCCAGGAGAAAGGAATTCAATTTTCACAGCTCTTTGAAGTCTCATAGTCTCCTGTTGCCCATTTCCCTTTCTTTCCCTTCACTCACTCCTTCCATCCTGCCTCATGGTCCACCCTGTCACCACTAGGATGGATAATGGTTTTTTGCACTCTAAAATAAGAGCATTTTACTATACTCTTGTGTTAGTGGGCGCTTTGCTGAACTTAGAAATACTTTGCTCTTTGTGTGTCCTTAAGCATTAAACATTTAGACTCAAGGAAGTGGTTTAATTGATTGTATGATAAGATCATGCTTAGGTTCAAGGGATGAAGGGAATGGTTGATATAGGAGGAAGAGATGAAGAGGCTGCCTGTGTTGTCCCCAAAACTATTCAAGATGACAACATTCTACTTCAGTAAATGTGCAATCCTCCTTTAGTAGTTAATATAAATGACTTTGTACATCTGTTTATTTCTCAATGAAACTTTTTTGCCTCTACTGCCTCTATAATAATAATAATAAGAGATATTTATTGTGTACATTCTGTGTGTAAGACATTTTTCTAAGTGCCTTATGTGCCTTATTTAATCTTCACAATAACTGAGACAGAGAGAGGTACAGTAACTTGCCCAGGTTTCACAGCTGATAAATTAAGCCAGAATTCAAGCCTAGGCAATTTGTCTCAGAACCTGTTTATGGAACCATGCGCTGTAGTGTAATGTACACTGTGCCATTGTATGTTGCCAACAAATATGCCATACATTTGTTAGGAAATGAGTTTTCCTCCTCATTTGGACTTTAAATTTTTTGAGCACTTATGAATACTTGTATTTTGTTTTTGCTGGCACTGGGCTAGAAACTACAGAGTAGGCATGCCTAGCCGTCTTTCCCCTTCCCTCCACTCTTTCAGAAAGATGAAATGAAATGGAATTAATGAAGAGAAATTATTAGGTCAGGATTCATACTCATGGGTATACTAGCATTGAGGATTTCTCCTGTCCCTTCAGTTCCTATTCAGTAATTGACTCCCGCTTTATGTGAATCACAAATATCAGTCCTTTATACAAAGCCATTTAGATATGAGGGTGTAGCAGTGTTTTAAAAAATAAAGATAAAAATTTATTTTCTGAGATTTTTCCTTATAATAAATTTTTTAATTTTTCATTTTTCATTAGAGAAGATGTGAGCCTACAAAACAATCATGCATAATGTGCAGAATTCCCATACAACATCCCTTCATCAACACTATACCGTGGTGGAACATTTGTTACAGATTATGAAATAATGTCATCAGACCATTAGCACTAACCGTGGTGCATAGCATACATTTGACACACTTTTTCCAAACTCCCCCATTATCAACACAGTACATCTTTGGCATAGATGCATGGAAATTATAGTATTACTGTTAACCACAATCCATAGGTCACTCCAGTTGTATTTTTCCCATGCTTCTCCACATTCCCACCACCCTGCAATAGTGATGAACATCTGCTCTAGCTCACAAAGGACACTCTTGCATCTGTACCATCAACCACAATTCTCATCCACCTCTGGGTTTACTGTGGTATTCAGTCCCTATATTATTCTCTAGCTTTCTTTCAACTGGCATTTGCATCCCTAGACTACCCTTTCCAGCCACATTCCCATTTATAAACCAGCTATTATTCACTATAATGTGTAATATAAACTCTCTACATTTCCACACTTTTACAGTAAAGTTAATTAAAACTTCTACATACATTAAGTATCAGTAGTCCATCTCAGTGCTCCTCTTACCTTCTTTAAGAAGCCACCACTTCCCACCAGGTCTTGAAGATGTTTTCCTACATTTTCTTCTAGAAGCTTTATTGTTCTTGCTTTTATATTTAGGTCTTTGATCCATGTTGAGTTAATTTTTGTATAAGGTGTGAAATAGGAGTCCTCTTTCTTTCTTTTGGCTATGGATATCCAGTTCTCCCAAGACCATTTGTTGAATGGACGGTTCTGCCTGAGCTGGGTAAGTTTGACAGGCTAATCAAAAATCACCTGACCATAGATGTGAGGGTCTGTTTTTGAGCCATCAGTTTGATTCCATTGATCCATGTGTCTGTCTGTATGCCAGTACCATGCTGTTTTTGCTACTGTAGCTAGGTAATATGATTTAAAGTTTGGAAGTGACAGCCCTCCAACTTCGCTTTTCCTTTTTAAGATGTTTCTGGCTATTTGGGAACCCTTATCCTTCCAAACAAAAAATTAAAAAAAAAATTTATTTGTTTATTTCTCTCCCACCCCTCATTGTTTATACTCACTGTGCTCTGTGTCTGTTCATTGTGTGCTCTCTGTGTCTTATCTTCATTTTAGGAAGCACTGGGAACCAAACCTGGGGCTTCCCATGTGGGAGGGAGGCACCCAATTGCTTGCCACATCTGCTCCCTGCTTGTTGTGTCTCCTCATTGCATCATCTCATTGCATCAGCTTGCCATGCCAGCCCATCGCATCAGCTCACTGTCTTGCCCATCTTCTTTAAGAGGCACTGGGAACTGAACCCAGGACCTCCCATGTGGTAGGCAGGTGCCCAATGGCTTGAGCCACCTCCACTTCCTGAAATACATTTGATAATTGTGTTTTCCATTTATTTAAAAAATGCTAGTGGAATTTTTATCGGGATTGTATTGAATCTGTATATCCATCTGTACTTTTGTATGTTTGCTTTCAGAGGCCATGTCTTCAAGCTCACCAGTTCTTTCTTCTACTGCCTCAAATCTGTTATTATATGACTCCAATGTATTTTTTATTTCATTTATTGCGCTTTTCATTCCCATAAGACTTGCTATTTTTCTATGTATGCTTTCAAATTCTGTTTTGTACTCATCCAGTGTCATCTTAATATCTTAATCTCTTTAGCAATCTCATTGAATTTATTAAGGAGATTTATTTGAACATCTATGATTAGTTGTCTCAACTCTTTTATGTCATCTGGAGGCTAATCTTGTTCCTTTAACTGGGCCGTGTCTTCCTGTTTCTTGGTATAGGTTGTAATTTTTTGTTGGTGTCTTAGCATCTGGCTTACTAGATGTATTTATTCTGGGTGCAGTTTCCCTCTTTAGTTTAAGGCATTCTTGCTATTTCTCCCTTGCTGATGTGTAGTAGGAGCCAAGGATGTAGTTAGTGCTGTAAGCTGTGGAGGCACAAACTGCATTGCCCCAGGGACCATTGAAGGTTCTCCCACCTTTCTCCTTTGCCAGGGGTAGGGACAGAGCCAGAGCCGTGAGTAATAATCCAAGTCGTGCAGGACTAGACGGTAGTTGCCTGGAGAGACTGATTAAACTTCATACCCCTTCCTCCCCTGCCTGGGATGGGGATGGAGCTGCAGAAGTGGGCAGCAATCTATGCCTATAGGGTCCAAAATGACCACAGTTGCCCTGGTAGACTTCTGACGATTCAGTCTGTGCCAGCCAAATGTCCTGCAGTTACCCAGAGAGGCTAGTGCAGGTCCTGCCAGCTTCCTCCCTGCCAGAGGTGGGGCTGAAGCCTAGGCTTGGGCTGCAGGCCAATCTAGCTGGAAAGAAGCTGATCCCTACCGTCACTGTGATTTTCAATCCACCCTGCTTCCCCTGATGCTGGGGGCAGAATCAAAATGGCAGACAGTGTCTGCAACTGCAAGCAAGATAGCTCCATCCATCTGCCCCGTGGGATCTAAGCCTCCTCTCAAGTAGAAGCAGAGTGGACATCACCAACCCCAAATCCCCAAGATTGGGAATGAACAATGGACTAAAGTAGACTTATTATTCTACTATAGACTTATTATTCTAGCAATGGAAAAACTCTTATCATTAATGTAAAGGCAGTGACCATCAGAGGTTCTGAGGAATGGTAGAGGGAAGAATAGGTGTAATATAGAGGCATTTTCGGGGCATTGGATTTGTACTGCATGACTATTGCAGTGACGGATACAGGCCATTGTATGTTTTGTCATAACTTACAAAATTGTTTGGGACAGAGTGTAAACTATAATGTAAACTGTAGTCCATGGTTAGTAGCAATGCTTCAATATGGGTTCATCAATTGTAACAGATGTACCACACTAATGAAGGATGTTGTTAATGTGGGAAAGTGTGGGAGGAGGAGAGAGTGGGGCATAAAGGAATCCCTTATATTTTTTATGTTACATTTATATCATTTAAAGCTTCTTTAAAAATAAAAAAATAATTAAATCCATTGCTAAATCCAAGGTCATGAAAATTTACTATGTTTTCTTCAGAGTTTCATGCTTTTAGCTCTTACATTAAATTCATTGATCCATTTTTAAAAAATGTATTTTTATTATAGAGGTTGTGAAATTACAAAACAATCATGAACATGTATGGAATTCCCATCTGTGGCAGTTTGATATTATTTATGAATTCCAAAAAGAGATATTGATTATGTTCGTAAACTGGGCGGTTCCTCTGGGCATGATAACCCTTTGATTGTATTAGATTCAGCTGAGATGCCTGATTAAATTACATTAAGATTAGGGCTTTGATTCAACCATATCTTTAGAGTGCAACTCAGCGTTGAGTCTCCACCCCCTTGGTGGGCTGATAAAACAGACTCACACAGAAGTAGATACACAGGAGAAGAACACAGTGGAATAGAGACAACTCAATAGACACGGCAGAGGCCCTGGTGAGAGAGACGAGCCTTATGCCCACTGTATTAGTCAGCCAAAGGGGTGCTAATGTGAAATACCAAAAATGGGTTGGTCTCTATAAAGGGTATTTATTTGGGCTAGAAGTCCACAGATACCAGGCCATAAAGCATTAAGTTTCTTCTCTCATGACAGTCCATTGCCACGTGTTAGAGCAAGACAGCTGCCGGCGTTTGCCCGGGTTCAGGCTTCTGGAGTTCCTCTCTTCCCGGGGCTGTGTTTCTCTCCGGGCTTAGCTCCTGTTTCCTCCACAAGGTCAGCTGTAGACAATCAGGCAAACGGCTCGCTTCTCTTCTCCTGGGGCCTTCTTTCCAACATCAAAACTGCTTCTCAAAAGACTGCTTCAACTTTCCTTTGCCTTGCCTTTTATATTCAATTCCCCACCCACCAAGGGGTGGGGCTCAACGCCCTAATCCTAACCTAATCATGCCCAGATTAACAGATCAGTTTACAAGCATGATTCAATTATATTTTTGGAATTCATAATTACATCAAACTCCGACACCCGCCTATACCTGAGATCAGAAGCTGGGACCACGGAGCCTTAAGAGGAAGAAGGAAGGCCAAATCCTTGCAGACATCACTCACCATCTTGCTTCAATACGTGGCAACAGACTTTGGGTGAGGTAGGACCTCTTTTGGTACCTTGAGTTGGACTCTCTTGGGCTTTGTGACTGTAGGCTTCTACCCCAAATAAATACCCTTTATAAAAGCCAACAGTTTACTGGTACTTTGCATCAGCACCCCTTCTGGCTGATTAATACATCATACAACACCCCTCTGCCAGCACACTACATTGTTGTGGAACATTTGTTGCAGATTATGAGATAATATCATCAGACTGTTACCACTAACTATGGTGTATAGTGTATATTTGGTATATTTTCCCCCATAACCCCCTATTATTAACACAGTACATCTTTGGCATTGATGGAAGAATATTACAGTATTGCTGTTAACTATAGTCCATAGGTTACATTAATTGTATTTTACCCATGTTTCTCCACATTTTTACCGCCTTGCAATAGTGATGTACATTTGTTCTAGTTCATAGAAGGACATTCTTGTATATGTGCTATTAACCACAATTCTCATCCATCTCTGGGTTCACTATGTTATCCAGTCCCTAGATTTATTCTCTAGCTTTCTTTCAATTGACATTTACATTCCTAGACTACTCTTTTCAGCCACAATCCCATTTATAGACCACCTGCATTAGTTCTACTTACTGTAATGTGTTACCATCAACTCTACCCATATTCACACTTTTACAGTCAAGTTAATTAAAACTTCCAAATACATTAAGCATCCGTACACCCTTCTCAGCCCTCCTTCTGTCTCCTTATAACCTTTACTCTAAGTTTTGACTCCATGCGTTTATTCTTCATATTTAGTTCATATTAGTGAGACTATGCAATATTTGTCCTTTTGTGTCTGGCTTATTTCACTTAACATGTCTTCAAGGTTCATCCATGTTATCATATGTGTCCCAATTTCTTTTCTTCTTATAGCAGCATAGTATTCCATTGAATGTGTATACCACATTTTGTTTATCCATTCATTGGTTGGTAGACACTTGGGTTTTTTCCATCTTTTGCCAATTGTGCATAACGCCACTATGAACACTGGTGTGCAAATGTCTGTTCATGTCACAGTTTTCAGTTCTTCTGGATATAATCCTAGTTAGAGGAATTGCTGAATCGTATGGCAATTCTATATTTAGCTTCCTGAGGAGCCGCCAAACTATCTTCCACAGAGGCTGCACCATTTTACGATACCACCAACAGTGAGGGAGTGTTCCTATTTCACCACATCCTCTCCAGCACTTATTGTTTTCTGTTTTTTTAAATAATGACCATTCTCTGTGGTGCAAGATGATATCTCATGGTCGTTTTTTATTTGCTAGTGATATTGAACATTTTTTTCATGTGATTTTTGGACATTTGTGTTTTCCCTTTGGAGGAATATCTATTTAAGGTCTTGCCTGTTTTTAAATTGGATCGCTTGTTCTTTTTTTTTTTTTTTTTGATTTTATTTATTTATTCATTTATCCCCCCCCTTGCTGCTTGTGCTCGCTGGATCAGCTAACCACGCCGTGCGGGCGGGCTTGCCTTCACCAGGAGGTCCCGGGAACCGAACCCGGGGCCTCCCATATGGTAAACGGGAGCCCTACTGATTGAGCCACAGCCGCTTCCCCGGATTGCTTGTTCTTTTATTGTTGAGTTGTATAATCTCTGTATAGAATGGAACTCAAACCTTTTTCGGATATGTGGTTTCCAAATATTTTCTCCCATTGAGTGGGCTGCCTTTTCACCTTCTTGGTGAAGTCCTTTGAATCACAAAAGTGTTTAAGTTTGAGGAGGTCCCATTTATTCATGTTTTTTTTCATTGCTCTTGCTTTTAGTGTAAGGTTTAAGAATCTACCACCTACCACCAGGTCTTGAAGATTTTTTCCTATATTTTCCTTTAAAGCTTTATGGTTGCAGATTTTATAGTTAGGTCTTTGATCCATTATGTGTAAGGTATGAGATTGGGGTCCTCTTTCTTCCTTTTGGCTGTGGATAACCAGTTGTCCCAGCACCATTTGTTGAATAGACTATTCTGCTCCAGCTGGGTGGGTTTGACAGCCTTTTCAAAAATCACTTGACCATAGAAGTAAGGGTCTGTTTTTGAACCATCAGTTTGTTTCCATTGGTTTATGTGTCTATCTTCATGTCAAAACCATGCTGTTTTTACCACTGTAGCTAGGTAATATGATTTAGAGTCCTCCAACTTTGCTCTTCTTTTGTAAGATGTTTCTGGCTATTTGGGGCCCCTAACCCATTCAAATAAATTTGATAATTTGTGTTTTCCATTTCTTGAAAAAACACTGGTGTAATTTTTATCGGAATTGCATTGAGTCTGTATATCAATTTGGGTAGAATTGACATCTTAATGATATTTGGTTTTCCAATCCATGAGCATGGAGTGTTCTTTCATTTATTTAGTTCTTTTTTGTCTTCTTTTAGCAATCCATTGTAGATTTCTGAATACAAGTGCTTTATGTCTTTGGTTAAATTTATTCCTAAATATTTGAATCTTTTAGTTGATATAGTAAATGGAATTTTCCCCCTGACTTCCTCCTTAGATTGCACATTACTAGTGTATAGAATCACTACTGATTTTTGCATGTTAATCTTGTATCCTGACACTATACTGAAATTGTTCATTAGCTCTAGTGGCTTTGTTATAGATTTTTTGGGACTTTCTAGGTATAGGATCGTATCATCTGTGGATATCAAAAGTTTTACTTCTTCCTTTCCAGTTTGGATGCCTTTTATTTCTTTTTCTGGTTTGATTGCTCTAGGTAGAACCTCTAGCAGTATATTGAACTACAGTGGTGACAGTGGGCATCCTTGTCTTGTTCCTGATCTCAGTGGGAAAGCTTTCAGTCTTTCACCATTGAGTTCAATGTTACATGTGAGTTTTTCATATGTGGCCTTCATCATGTTGAGAAAGTTTCCTTCAATTCCTATCTTTTGTAGTATTTTTATCAAGAAAGAACGCTGTATTTTTTCAAATGCCTTTTCTGTGCCAATCAATAGAATCATGTGATTTTCTTCCATTTATTAATGTAGTATATTATACTGATTGATTTCCTTGTGTTGAATCATCCTTGCATGCCTGGGATAAAACCCAGTTGATCATGATGAATAATTCTTTTAATGTGTGTTGGATTCAAATAGCAAGTATTTTCTTGAGGATTTTTGCATCCATATTCATTAGGGAAATGGGTCTGTAATTTTTTTTTTTTCATAATATCTTTATCTGGCTTTGGTATTAGGGTGATATTGGCTTCATAGAATGAGTTTGGTAGCATTCCTTCTTTTTCAATTTTTTGGGAAGAGGTTGAGTAAGATTGGTATTAAATCTTCTGTGAATGCTTGTTAGAACGCACCTGTGAAACCATCTGATCCTGGGCTTTTCATTTTGGGGAGTTGTTTGATGACTGTTTCAATCTCTTTACTTGTGATTGGTATGTTGAAGTCTTCTATTTCTTCTAGGGTCAGTGTAGGTTTGTACTTCCCTAGGAATTTTTCTATTTCATCTACGTTGTTTTGTCTGGTGTACAGTTGTTCATAGTATCTTCTTATGATCTCTTTCATTTCTGTGGGGTCAGTAGTAATGTCCCTGTTTCATTTTTTATTTTATTTATTTGTATCTTCTCTCTTTTCCTTTGACAGTCTAGCTAAGGTTTGTTGATTTTGTTAATCTTCTTGAAGAACCAACTTTTGGTTTTATTCATTCTCTATTTTTTTTCTCAATTTCATTTATTTCTGCTCTGATCTTTGTTATTTCATTCCTTCTACTTACTTTGGGATTAGTTTGCTGTTCTTTTTCTAGTTCCTCCAGTTATGTAGTTAGGTCATTGATCTTAGCTTGCTCTTCTTTTTTTGCCAATTTTAAATAGTTTTATTCAAGACATTGCATTTTCCACTTACAATACAGTGCTATAAAGTGCAGTGTTTTTTTTGTTTTTTTTGTTTTTTTTTAAAGATTTTATTTATCCATTCATTTATCCCCCCCTTGCTGCTTGTGCTCGCTGGGTCAGCTAATCACGCCGTGCGGGCGGGCTTGCCTTCACCAGGAGGCTCCGGGAACCGAACCCGGGGCCTCCCATATGGTAAACAGGAGCCCTACTGATTGAGCCACAGCCGCTTCCCTAAAGTGCAGTGTTATATCCCTTCACTGTACACATATTCCATAGTCAAACATTGAGAATGCTCAGGAATTTTGTATAACAGATGAACTTTTAAACTGCCAGTGTGTGCTATAAATTTGGGTACTTCAATTTACTGTAATAAAGCTAAAGTATGTAAGCTGGTTGATTTAATCAACCTCTTCATTATATTTGTCAAGAATCTTCTGTTTGTCTTCATCATTGATCTTGCTTTGAAGTTTCTCATCTTCAACTGTTGCTGTCATGTTAAAATGCATAAGATTCAAGCAGATTCTTAGAGAACACCTTCTCTCTCTACTTCTCATCTTCAGCTTTGTACTTCTCAGCTTCCTGGACCATATGCTCAATGTCGTCTTTGCTCAAATGGCCCTTGTCATTAGTGATGGTAACCTTGTTCTTTTCCTGTACTCTTATCCACAGCAGTGGCACTGAGGATGCCATTGGCGTCAATATCAAAGATGACTTCTGGGGTCGGATGTGGCTCAACTGGTTGGGCGTCCGTCTCCCATATGGAGGGACCCGGGTTCGATCCCCGGGACCTCCCGGTTAAAAAAAAAAAAAAGATGACTTCAGTCAGGAACACCACGGCAGGCAGGTGGTATCCCTGTGAGTTTGAACTTACCAAGCAGATTGTTATCCTTGGTCATGGCATGCTCACCTTCATAAACCTGGATAAGCACACCAGGCTGGTTATCAGAGCATGTAGTGAAGGTCTGTGTCTGTTTGGTGGCAATGGTGGTATTGCGTTTGATGAGGATAGTCATAACTCCATCAGCCCCTTTGAGACCAAGGGAAAGAGGAGTGACATTCAAGAGCAGCAAATCTTGAACATTTTCAGATTTGTATTCAGATGGGATGGCTGCCTGGACAGCTGCACCATAAGCAATAGCCTCATCGGCGTTGATGCTCTTGTCCAGTTCTTTTCTGTTGAAGGGGTCCTGGAGAAGTTTATGAATCTTGGGGATATGAATAGAACTGCTCACCAAGACAATATCATGGATTTGTGATTTGTCTAGCTTGGCATCCCTAAGGGCTTTCTCCACAGGGTCCAGGGTGCCACGGAACAGGTGCGTTCAGTTCTTCAAACCAGGCATGGGTAATGGAGGTATAGAAGTTGATTCCTTCATAGAGGGAATCAGTCTCAATACTAGCCTGGGTGCTGGAAGAGAGGGTGAGCTTAGGTTGTTCACAAGCAGTTCAGAGGTGGCAGACAGCTCTCTTGTTCTCACTGATGTCCTTCTTATACTTATGCTTCAACTTAGCAATAAAATGGTTGACCATTTGGTTGTCAAAGTCTTCTCCGCCTAAGTGAGAGTCTCCAGCTGTAGATTTGACCTAAAAAATTCCATCTTCAATAGTGAGGATTGATACATCAAAAGCGCCACCTCCCTCATCAAGTTGGGTATCTGCCTACCATGTGGGAGGTCCTGGGTTTGGGTCCTGGTGCCTCCTAAAGAAGACAAGCAGACACCTGCACCTACCACAATGAGAGCTAGACACCCACACCAGACACTGCACCCTGCCGCTAGACGCCATACCCTGCTGCAACAAGAGCTAGACACCTGCACCCGCCGCAGTGAGAGCTAGACGTCCGTCCCTGCTGCAATGAGAGAGCTAGACACCTGCACCCTGGCACAACGAGCAGATGCCTAAATGAGCAGATGCCACAGGCCTGCAGACGCTGCAGCCCATGGGGAGCGGGTGTAACTCAGGCTGTTGGGCACTCGCATCCCATGTGGAGGTCCCAGGTTGGGTTCCCGGTGCCTTCTGGCGAAGGCAAGCAAACAATGAGCAGACAAAGAGAACCATCTGGCAGAGGAGTCATAAATTAAAAATAAAATAAAGTAAAAAAATAAATCTTAAAAAGAGAGCCACCTCCCAAGTCAAAGATCAGGACATTTCTTTTGGCACCAACCTTTCTGTCTAAGCCATAAGCACTAGCAGCAGCAGTTGGCTCAGTGATGATGCTGAGTACATTGAGGCTGGCAATGGTTCCAGCATCTTTGGTGGCCTGACTCTGAGAGTCATTGAAATAAGCTGGCACTGTGACAACAGCATTGTTAACAGTCTTCCCAAGGTAGGCTTCTGGAGTTTCCTTCATCTTTGTCAGAACCATATGGGCGGGGGGTGGGGTGGGGCGGATGTGGCTCAAATGGTTGGGTGTCCATTTCCCATATGGAGAGACCTGGGTTCGATGCCCGGGACCTCCCAGTAAAATAAAAGAAGAAAAATATAGAAGGCGCACCGGCTGCCAGGCCCCCATGTGTGGGTGCGCCAGGCTCCACCGAGCCATGCAGCAGGATGATGATGTAACAGGAGAGTGACACAAGGGAAGAGCCAAGACGAGACTCACCGAAGAACCAGGAACTGGGGTGGCGCAGTTGGCAGAATGCCTCTTTCCCACATCGGAGTTTCCCAGGATCGAATCCTGGTGAAGACAGGAGGAGAAGGATGAGAGGAGAGGGCAGGAAACAGACACAGAGAGTGCCCTAGCAAATGGACACAAAAAAACAGCCAAAACGGGGTGGGGAAGGTGGGGTTAAAAATGGATAAAAAGTAAAACAAATAAATAAATCTTTAAAAAAAAAAACAAAAAACGAACCATATAGGACACCTCCTCTGGGTAGAAACTTTTTGTCTCGCCTTTGTATTCTCCTTGAACCTTAGGCCTGCCTGCATCATTCATCACCACGAAGGGCCAATGCTTCATATCAGACTGGACAAGAGCATCATCAAATCTACATCCAATCAGATGTTTGGCATAAAAAACCGTGTTGGTGTGGTTCATTGCAACTTGCTTTCTTTGCGGCATCACCAATCAATCATTCGGTATCAGTAAAGGCGATATAGTTTGGAGTTATTTGGTCCCCCTGATCATTGGAAATTATTTCCATTTTTCTGTGCTGGAAGACACCCACACAGGAGTAGGTGTTGCCAAGATCAATGCCAACTGCAGGTCCTTTAGATATGGTTGCTTAGAGTAGGCCTGACTTGTAGAAGAAAATAGCAGTCCTGAAAGCTGGCTCCACATTCAATCTCTTCTTTTTTAATGTAAGTATTGAGGACTAAAATTTTCCCTCTCAGCAGTGCCTTCACTGCATTCCATAGGTTTTGGTATGTTGTGTTCTTGTTTTCATTCATTTTGAGATATTTACGGGTTTCTCTCAAATTTCTTCTTTGACCCACTGATTATTTAAGAGTATGTTGTTTAATCTCCATATATTTGTGAATTTTCCCCTTTTCCAGCTGTTGTTGATTTCCAGCTTTATTTCATTATGATCAGAGAAAGTGCTTTGTATAATTTCTATCTTTTTTAATTTATTAAGATCTATTTTGTGACCCAACCTATGGTCTATCCTGGAGAAATATCTATGAGTACTTGAGAAGAATATATATCCTGCAGTTGTGTTTTGCAGTGTTCTGTATCTCTGTATTAGGTTTAGTCCATTTATCATATTATTTAAGCTCTCTGTTTCTTTGTTGATCCTCTGCCCAGATATTCTATCCAATGCTGAGAGTGGTGTATTGAAGTCTCCAACTATTATTGAAGAGACATCTATTTGTCTCTTCAGATTTTCCAGTGTTTACTTCATGTGATTTGGGGCATCCTGGTTAGGTTCATATACATTTATGATTGTTATTTCTTCTTGGTGAATTGCCCCCTTTTATTAACATATAATGTCCTTCCTTGTCTCTAATAACCGCTTTGCTTTCAAAGTCTATTTCAACCGATATAAGTATAGCTACTCCAGCTTTTTTTTTTTTTTTTGGTTACTGTGTGCGTGAAATATCTTTTTCCAGCTTTTCATTTTCAATCTCTTGGTATTCTTGGGTCTAAGGTGAGTCTCTTGTAGACAGCATATAGATCGCTCATATTTTCTTATCCCTTCCTCCAGTCTGTCTTTTGATTAGGGAGTTTAATCCATTAACATTCAATGTTATTACTGTAAAGGTGGTTCTTACTTCACCCATTTTGATCTTTGAGTTTTATATGTCATATTTCAATTTTCACCACTCCTTTTACACTTTTAGTTACTTTTACAGATATATATTGCCTGTCTTTTCTTTTCAGGCTGTGGCACTCCCTTTAGTATTTCCTGCAAAACTGGTCTTTTAGTTACAAACTCCCACAGTTTCTGTTTATCTATTAATATTCTAAACTCACCCTCATTTTTGAAAGACAATCTTGCTGGATATAAAATTCTTGGCTGGCAGTTTTCCTCTTTCAGTATCTTAAATATATCATACCACTCCCTTCTTGCCTCCATGGTTTCTGTTGAGAAATCAGGATTTAATATTACTGGGTATCCCTTGTATGTGTTAATATCCTTAATCTCTTTAGCCATCTCATTGAATTTATTAAGGAGATTTGTTTGAACATCTATGATTATTTGTCTCAACACCTTTATGTCATCTGAAGCCTTATCTTGTTTCTTTAGCTGGGCCTTATTTTCCTGTTTCTTCGTATGGATTGTAATTTTTTATTGGTGTTTTGGATCTGGCTTACTAGATGTATTTATTTTGGGTGCAGTTTCTCTTTTTAGTTTAGGGCTTTCTTGCCCTTCCTCCCTTGCTGGTTGCGTAGTAGGATGTAGTTGGTACTGTAAGGTCTGGAGGCTGATGATGCCCATGCTGCCCCAGGAACCAATGAAGCTTCTCCCATGTTTCTCCTCTGCCAGGGATAGGGACAGAGCTGCAGCTGTGTGTAGCAGTCCAAGCTGTGCAGGCCAAGACCATCTGTAATTGTCTGGAGAGACTGGTGAAGCTTCACAACGCTTCACCCCCTGCCTGGGGCAGCAAACTAAGTTGTGTGGGTCAACACTTACTGCAGTTACCCAGGTAGACTGACATACACCACCACCCCTCCCCTGCCAGGGGTAGGGATGGACCCTCTGGATCCATCCATGTGGGTCCAAAGCACCTGTAGTTGCCCGGAGAGGCTGAGGAAGCACAGCTCCTCTCCTATCCTATTAGGGGGTGGGGGTGGAGCCACAGGCACCCAACAGTCCAGTCTGTGCAGGCTGAAAGTCCCTGCTGTTGCCCGGAGAGGCTGAGGAAACACCAGCCCCCTCCTAACCTGTTGGTGAGCAGGGATGGAGCCCCGGGTGTCCATCTATTCAGTCTGTGTGGGCTAAAAGCACCTGCAGTTGCCCAGAGAGGCTGGGGAGACACTGTCTCCCTCTTGTCCTGTCAGCTGTGGAGGTGGAGCCTCAGACATCCAACAGTCCAGTTCGTGCAGGCCAAAAGTGCCTGCAGTTGTCCAGATAGGCTAAGGAAACACTAGCCCCTTCCTATCCTGTGGGGGATATCGGGGTGGAGTCCCAGGCACTTAACTAACCAGTCTGTGCTGGCCAAAAGCGCTTGCAGTTGCCCAGAGAGGCTGAGGAAACACAGCTCCCCTCCTATCCTATTGGGGTGCGGGGATGGAGCCCCAGGTGTCCATCTATTCAGTCTGTGCCAGCCAGTAGCTCCTGCAGTTTCCCGAAGAGGCTGGTGCAGGTCTCCCCAGCTTCCTTCCTGTTGGAGGTGGGGCTGGGACTTAGGCTTGAGCTGTGATCCAATATGGGTAGAAAGAAGCCAGTCCCTACCTTCACTGTGATTTTCAATCAGCCCTGCTTCTCCTGATGCCGAGGGTGGAGTTAAAATGATATCTGCCGGCCTCTTTCAGACTTGGACAGGTTCAAACTTGAGCTGTTCTTAGGATTATACTTTAGCCAGCTGAATGTACTAATTAGTAGCTGAAGTCATTACCCAACTGTCTCCTCCGCCCCCATTTTTGGGAAATGGAACTTTCAACTCCAGCCGTGGAATAGCTCCTGAGGCGGCTTTTGCCATCAGTGGAGGATGGGAGGATGGGCACTGGCCTCTGTGGCATCTCTACTCACGGATCCTCACTGCAGATGGGCAGTCTCCTCCCTTCCATTCTTTCAAAGATGTTGCAGGATGCTCTCTGGTCTCCTGGAGCCCCCAAACTGGTGCTTTAGATAGCTCTGGGTGATCACCAACTGCCCTGTAGGATGAGCTGACTCTTGGAGCTCCTTACAATGCTGTTATCTTCTCATTGATCTATTTTAAGTTAATTTTTGATTATGGTATGAGATAGCAATTCAATTTCATTTGGATATACAGTTTTCCCAGCACCATTTGTTGAGAAGAGACTGTTCTTTCCCCATTGAATGGACTTGGCATCTTTGTCAAAAAATCAGTTGGCCATAGATGTGTGGGTTGATTTCTGGACTTTTAATTTTATTCTACTGGTCTATATGTCTATCTTTAGACTTGTAACACACCATTGATTACTGTAATTTTGTCTTAAGTTTTGAAATCAGAGCAAGTCCTCCAACTTTATTCTTTTTTTAAGATTATTTTGGCTATTTGGGGCCCCTTGCAATTTCATATGAATTTGATGATTGGACCTTCCATTTCTGAAAAACAAAACAAAACAAAACAAAACAAAAAAAAAAACTGCTGTAATTTTCCTACTCTTGACAATTTTTGTCTCCATTTGACTATGCTGGGTGGGTGAGGAGTAAATGTTAGTAATTGTTACAATTGCTCTCTTTCATATGGTCCTCCTCTCTGCCCAATTCTGGGCTGACACATTTATATCATTTGATTCTTCCAAAATTTCTGTGTAATTGACTTTATACCCATTGCTTGCCTAGTTTGGTTAGGTAGTTTGCTCAAGGTAACATGGTTGGTGAGTGGGAGAGGATTTGAACCCAACCAGTATGTCTCCAACATCTGGGATAGTAACCATTATACCACGGTGTGGCAGTTTGATGTAATTATGAATTCCAAAAATATAATTGAATCATGCTTGTAAACTGATCTGTTAATCTGGCATGATTAAGTTAGGATTAGGGTGTTGAGCCCCACCCCTTGGTGGGTGGGGAATCGAATATAAAAGGCAAGGCAAAGGACAGTTGAAGCGGTCTTTTGAGAAGCAGTTTTGATGTTGGAAAGAAGGCCCCAGGAGAAGAGAAGCAAGCCGTTTGCCTGATCGTCTACAGCCGATCTTGTGGAGGAAACAGGAGGTAAGCCCGGAGAGAAATGCAGCCCCGGGAAGAGAGGAACCCCAGAAGTCTGAACCCTGGCAAACGCCGGCAGCTGTCTTGCTCTAACACGTGACAATGAACTGTGGTGAGAGAAGAAACTTAATGCTTTATGGCCTGGTATCTGTGGACTTCTACCCCAAATAAATACCCTTTATAAAGACCAACCCATTTTTGGTATTTTACATTAGCACCCCTTTTGCTGACTAATACAAAATTTGGTACCAAGGAGTGGGGAAGTGCTTTTGTAATTACCAAAATGTTGGAACGGTTTTATAAATGGGTAAGGGGTATTTTTTGGAGGAATTGTGAAATGCTTGATGGAAATGGCCTAGATCACTTTGAAGAGACTGTTAATAGTAATATGGACACTAAAGAGACTTTCTATGATGCCTTAGAAATAAATGATGAAACTATTATTGGAAACTGGAGGAAACGCGATCCATGCTTTAAAGTTGCAAAGATCTTAGCAAAATTAACTCCTGGTGTTATATGGAAGACAGAATTTGAAAATGGCGAACCGGAACATTTAGCTGAAGAACTTTCCAAGGTAAACTCCGAGAATGTGGCTTGGCTTCTCCTTGCAGCTTATAACAAAATACTAGATGAGTGAAATATACTAACGACTGAACTTCTGGGCACAAAGAAAACAGAAATTGATTCCAGAACTTCCAAGTGTCTGGAAATAAAATTTCCAGATGAAAATGCCCTATTTGAAGACTACTAAACTTGGAACTCATAACTCAGAATTGAAGATGCAGTTACCTCGGAAAGACTTGTGGAAAGTCTTACTGTCTGATGGCTTGGACCCCTGCTTCTTGCATGCTAAACCAACAAAATTTTTGAGAATGCTGTATGAACAAAACCACTGTTGGCGTGGACAAAAGAGAACATGGAAAGGAGAGACTGAAGGAGAAAAAGCTTTAAGAAGAAAACCGTGGAAGCAGAGATCTGGGATTAAGACATCTCCTTGGGCCAAGAGAGGAGCCCCACCCATATATACAGAGAGGGTGAGTTTTCCCCAGCAGTTGAAGAGGGTGGATGTCCCCACCCGATGTTCAGGAAGAGTTTTGCCATCCCAGGGTGCAGGGAGGTTGGAGCACATTCCTCAAAGATTAGGGCAGTTAAGGTCAACACCCCATTGGTCTGAGAGGGGTGTACTTGTCCCCCATGGATTAGAGAAGGCCAGGTGGTCAACCCATTGTTCTAAGAGGGTTGAGCCTGTATGCCAAAGGTTAGGGAAGGCCAGGTGGTCAACTTGTAGCTCTGAAATGGTTGAGCCTGTATGCCAAAGGTTAGGGAGAATGTTGTCTTCACTTCACTGTACTAGGGGGGCTAAGACTCTAACCCAAAGATTGGGTAAGGTGTGGCAATCACCCCAACACTCTTGGAGGGTGAGATCTGGGTCGACACCCAGATGCTTGATGAGGGTGGAACCAAGAAAATGGCTGTTGGGCAAGCCTGTGGAAAGGGTGGGTTCTCATGTGGCCCCAAGAAGAAACCATCATCTTAAGAATGACTCTCAGACTTTGAAATCGAATGGAAGGTGCCCTGCAGGTTTACTGAACTGTAGAAAATCCATGACTCATGTTTAACATCCCAATTCTTATGATATTGAAAATGTTTATCCTTTGTCTTTCCATTTGTGTATTGGAAGCAGTTAAATGGTTTTGTAAGTTTCAAAGGTCTATAGCAGACGGGACTTTGCCTCAAGATGAACTGTATTTCTTTAAACTGATTATGATATGATTTTATACTTGGATTGTTACTGATTTAAGTTTTTTAAAATATTGTAATGTATTTTTGGAATTCAGAGGGTGGAATGTGGCAGTTTGATATAATTATGAATTCCAAAAATATAATTGAATCATGCTTGTAAACTGATCTGTTAATCTGGCATGATTAAGTTAGGATTAGGGTGTTGAGCCCCACCCCTTGGTGGGTGGGGAATCGAATATAAAAGGCAAGGCAAAGGACAGTTGAAGCGGTCTTTTGAGAAGCAGTTTTGATGTTGGAAAGAAGGCCCCAGGAGAAAAGAAGCAAGCCGTTTGCCTGATCGTCTACAGCCGACCTTGTGGAGGAAACAGGAGCTAAGCCCGGAGAGAAATGCAGCCCCGGAAGAGAGGAACCCCAGAAGTCTGAACCCTGGCAAACGCTGGCAGCTGTCTTGCTCTAACACGTGACAATGAACTGTGGTGAGAGAAGAAACTTAGTGCTTTATGGCCTGGTATCTGTGGACTTCTACCCCAAATAAATACCTTTTATAAAGACCAACCCATTTTTGGTATTTTACATTAGCACCCCTTTTGCTAACTAATACACACGGCTTCTTTCCAGACTAAGGAGTGTTCCAGTGCCTGGTATTAATGTGCTTCAAGATTAAGAGTCTCGCTGTATTATGGTTGAGTCAACAGGCTCTTGTTTATTTTATGACAAACTCTCTATTATAATGCTACTTAGTGACATACTACAGAATTTATGTGGCTCTCTTTCTTTCAGTGCTGACAACCAGAGCTCACATATGGACAGCCATGGTTGGACTTTGCGTTCACCTCTGCCTTCCCTGCCATTACTCCTTCACTTTGTGTCCTACTTTTACCCTCTGAAGTGTCTGCCGCACCCACTGCCCCTTCTGGCCCTAGGATGGAGAGTGGAGAGACTGAGAGAGAGATGGGATTGGAATAGGGAGGGCTGGAGACGCAGAATGGGGACAGTCATTGGAAAAGTTTTTGTGGAGTCGGAATCAGGGTTCAGACTCAGGTTTTCCAGTTCTAAGTGCTGTCCTTGTAATTTTCTTTCTATTGGTTTGTCTGATCTTTGTTTTTTCTATCCAACATTTTTTATTATTCATTTTTTTCTATCCAACAAATACATGTGCAGTGAGTGAAACAGGCAAGGTTCTGCTCTCATGGAACTTTCATTTTAGTGGTAGGAAGACAGTTAATAAATAAATAAGGTGGTGAAAAAGTGCTTTGGAGTGAAATAAAGCTGAGTAAGAGGGAAAGGGAAATCTAAGTGGGAGAGTAGATGATGGGGAGGGAGGAGTTGCTTTTAACGTAGTGTGGAAAGGAAGGCCTTTCAGGTAAGGTAAGATTTGAGCAGAGCAAAAGCCAGGGAATGCCTGGAGGAAGGCCAGATCCCATAGGACTTGTAAACCATTTAAAGGAGTTGGACTTCCTTTTGTGGAAGGTGAATTGATTGGTTGGGTTAAGTAGAGGAGTAGCATAATATGGCTTATATTTTACAAAAGGATCATTCTTTCTGTTGTATGGAGAATAGATTTGGAATGGGGTTGAGGCAAGAAAGGACAAAAGGCAGTGGGGACTAGATAGGACATTATCATTGTAGTAATGCATAGGATTAACTGATGCATTGCTTGTAGAATATAAAAGGGAATTCAGGGATGATTTTAAGGATATGAGCCTGTGCCAAAGGAAGGAGTTGCCATTTATTGATGTGAGGACTGGAAGGAGCAAGTTTGGGAAAGGGATGTAGAAAGCAAGCGTTGGTTTTGGACTTGTTAAATTGAGATCCTTATTAGACATCTAAATAGTGTGATGGTATACAAGTTAAAAACACAGACCTCATTGAATCTTGGAGTATTAGAGTTGAAAGAGATTTTTTTCAGTTTAGTACAATCCCTTTATTTTACAAACTACAAATACTGAGCGGTTAAATGACCAGAGTCAAACAACTTTTACTACTTGGGCAATAAAAAGAACTGAAGACTTGGAGGTGACAGGACATGTAAGTGTACATGGGATAGGAGATGTAAGTTTAAAGAGGAGTTTTTCTGATTTCTAGCTCTGAACCTTCAGCAGGTCATTTATCTATTTGTTTTTCCTCCATCAAAAATGGTAAGAATTTTATTTTCTGTTAGAATATTTAAAGCTACAATAGTCACTGATGCTCCCACCCGAATGAGAACAAGCTGGGCAAACCACAAAATCACAGTTCTTTAAAAACCCACCAGGGGACAGAGGACACAAGGAAATCTCAATTAACTAAAATCCTGAAAGTAATGAACCCTTTCCAGGAAAGAAGAGACATAGAGGATTTCATCCATGGTGGCGCAGTGGGAGGCAGACAAATCTGCCATATACAGGTAGACAAACCAGGCAAATTTTCAATGGCTGCATGTGAGCTAGAGTGACATTTTGGAATCCTGAGGGGCCCCAGCCATAGAGCAAGGCTGCACCTACCTGCCAGCACTTTCCCATGGGCCTTTGCTGAGTACATGGGAATAGTAAGCTGAAGCCTGGGAGCAGGGGAAGAGAGCTAAGAATGATAATATTGAGATACAGGGGGCCTGCTGAAGGCTGAGAGCAGGGTAGGAGAGCTAATAAAATCCTGAGACACGAACGGCCTTCACTGAATATAAGGTAGGGGCTTCCACAGGCTGGGGCCAGGGCAGAAGAGCTGAGAAACCTCTCGCTAGCCAGGTCTTCAGTGAGGACAAGGAGACAGCCTTTCAGGAGTTAGGCTAGAGTGAAAGGACAGAGAGAGATCTCTCAAAGGCACAGAGAGCAGAGGGTACTTCTTTAGAGCAAAGACATCTTCCTAGCTGGCTGCCAGGATATAAAACAGAGAGAGCAAGATCTCGTAGTTCAGAAAGCTGGAACTAGGATGTGAAGCTTAAAGAGATCTGTGAAGTTTCACCAATGCTCAGATCCCGTGTTCTGAAGGGAAAGTTATGATCTTACCCTAAAATAATTTGAAATACATTGATACTTTTACAACTAGAATTTGGGTGGAAAAGACAACTGACTTCTTAATTTTATCTCATATACCCCATATATATGCACTGTTCTTTGTAAAACAAGACATTTATGAGGCATTATAATAAAATAGAATACAAATGAATTTAACCTGTTGAACAAAACTTGCTTATGACAAATATGAACTAATAAGTGAAGCTCTTCATTTTTTATATTGTTGTGATAAACATTTTCAGAACATTTGTAGAGCACTTTGCTGTTTGCCAGATGCTTTATACATCATTGATTATTTTTTATCAAGATCCAGGAAAATGTACAAAGAAGCTATTTGCTTGGCTGCTTTGAAACAGTACTAATTAACTTTCAAAATTAGTTGTTTAAATTAGTAGAGCAGATTCAAGGGAAATTAAATGGTATATATCCTAATCTCTATCATTCTAAGTTGCTTTTGTGGTTTAATCATTTTGGAAATACTATTTTGGTATTTAGAGTTAATCATTGCTTCTGGTAATGAGCAAGTATAGATATTGATTAGGTTAAATCTTTTAAATAGTCTTGGCAATTAGCAATGTATGTGTATTCAGAATTACAGTAGACAGGGGCTTTTCATAAAATGGGAATTGGGTCAAAGTCTTCAATAGGGTTTCTTCTTTTTTTTTTTTTCTTTAAAGATTTTATTTATTTATTTCTCCCCACCTCCTTGTTGTTTTTTACTTGCTGTGTCTGTTCATCTTCCTTGTTCATTTAGGAGGTATTGGGAGCTGAACCCGGGACCTCTGATGTGTAAGGGAGGTACCTAATCGCTGGAAACACCTCTGCTCCCTGCTTTGTTGTCGTGTCTCTCATTATGTTTTTTTTTTTTTCCTCCCCGCATCTCTTGTTGTGTCAGCTTGCTGTGCCTGCCTGTCGCGCCAGCTCACTGTCTTCTTTAGGAGGCACTGGGAACTGAACCAGGGACCTCCCATGTGGTAGGCAGGAACCCAGTTGCCTGAGCTACATCCACTTCCCTATAATAGGGTTTCTTAACCTTGGTACTATTGACATTTGGGGCCAGGTAGTTCTTTGTTCTGGGAGCTGTCCTAGCATTGCAGGATGTTTAGCGGCATCCCTAGTCTTTCTTTACCCATTAGGTGCCAGTATCACCCCTTTCCCCCAGTTGTGACAACCAAAATGACGCCGGACATTGCCAGACAAAGTTGTCCCCAGTTAAGAACCTCTGCTCTTCAAAATCAGGCCATATTGTAGGAAAAACAAGCAAGCAAATAAAAAACAACAGAGAGAAGAGTAATGTTCATGTTAAATAGATTTAGGTTATGTAATACATATATACTAGTATTTAAAATTGTGAGTTCCAGTTGCAGAAGAGACACCGCTGCAGTAGTTGCCACGTTGAGGATTTCTGGCTCTTCCTTTTTGCCTTAAATTTGGGTGTATTTTATGAATAATCAAGAGCAACAAAAACCAACACTATCAGGCCAGGGTTTTGAAACTAGGAAGAGATGAAAAAGAGAGGTTTGACCCTACTTAATTTCAGCATTGTATTATTCATCACTTAACTGAAACTGGTACTGATTTGGAAGCAGTAGCAAAGTTTCTGGTTGCTCTGGAGTAAAACTTGATTATAGCCGCTATGCAGAAATAGTCTTTGACATTCTAGTGGCCCTTGGAATGCTGGCCCCAGGTGGTACACTGGCAGATGACATGATGCGTACAGGTGTCTGTGTGTTCACAGCACATGCAAGCATTTGCTTAGGTTTGTAGCAAGTTATTTAGGTGCTACAAATACCTGGAGAAAGGTTTTGAAGATGAAGTTAATAAGCGGCTGTTGTGGGGGAGCGGATGTGGCTCAAGCAATTGGGCGCCCACCTCCCATATGTGAGGCCCTGGGTTCAATTCACATTGCTTCCTATAGAAGAAGAGCAGACGCAACGCACTGATATAATGCGCTGATACAATGTGCAGACACAATGTGCAGGCGCAACAAGCAGGAAGCGGATGTGGCTTGAGCAATTGGGCACCCGTCTCCCACATGAGAGGTCCTAGGTTTGGTTCCTGGTGCCTCCTAAAGAAGATGAGCAGACAAATGAGCAGACACAGCGAGCAAACAACAAGTGGACAGATGAGGGAGCCATCTCAGGAGTGGGGTGGGGGATAAAAAAAAGCTGCTGCTGTTCTTAAAGGGATTTCCAGAGTCGAAAAGGAACAAGCTGGCTATGTTGACTCGTGTTCTTCTAGCTAAAGGGACACAGCGCATCCATTCTTACTAGCCTTTATGAGACTTTGCTTAAAGAAGGGGTTACAGCAGCTTCTGCTGTAAAGCTCTTTAAATCATGGACAAATGAAAAAGATATCAATGCAGTAGCTGCAAGTCTTCGGAAAGTCAGCATGGATAACAGACTGATGGAACTTTTTCCTGCCAATAAGCAAAGCATCGAATACTTCACAGAGTGTTTTTCTGAGGCAGGCTTGAAAGAGCTTTCAGAGTATGTTCAGAATCAGCAAACCATAGGAGCTTATAAGGAGCTCCAGAAGGAACTTCAAGAACAGATGTCACATGGTGATCCATTTAAGGCTATCATTTTATGTGACAGGAGGAGATGAAAAAAGAAAACAAAAACATCCCAGAACCAGTTGTCATTGGAATAGTGTGGTCAAGTGTAATGAGCCCTATGGAATGGAACAAAAAAGAAGAAAAGAGGAGCTTGTAGCAGAGCAAGCCATCGATCGCTTGAAGCTATACAGCCCTCTACTTGATGCCTTTACTATACAAGGTCAGTCTGAGCTGACACTGTTACTGAAGATGCAGTATTGTTTGACAACATTCATTTCATGAAAGTCTTCCAGAAAAAGAGTGGTGCCTTTTTTTCCTTCTTTTTTTTTAAATGACACAGAAGTCCTGAGTGAAGACCCCATTCTGAAGTGTTATAAAATGCACATGTTGCAAAGGGGAAAAGTGTCTTTCTTGAGCAAATGAAAAAGTTTGTAGAGTGGCTCAAAAATGCTGAAGAAGAACCTAAGGATGAAGCTGAAAAGGGGACTGAATCTTGAGCTGTAGATAAAATGTCATGGCTCATGTGTCCTGGTTCTTACATCTTTCTACCTCTCTATATCAAGCATGGTATAAGGGCTTTCATGGCAACTTTTATTTTAATTGTATCTATGGTTGCTGAAAGTGTTGGATTTAGTTTCTAAAACCATGTTTTAAGTAGTTCCAGGAGCTATAGATCTGAATCTGTTACATTTGTCTTTTCAGTTATCTTCTATCTCTTGTATTTCCTATTGTAATAATATAATTTAAGGCCTTCCTCAGTGAGCAGTTTACTTTATTCGCTGGGTTTTCTGTATAAACAGTTTTGAAAATATGATTTTATAACAATTTGTTATAAAAATTCTGTTTGCAAATTCAACTGTAAAAGTCTCCAAAGCCCCAAAAAGCAATGATTTGGTGATAATTTGATATGAAATGAAGGAGTGGTGCCTTTTATGCCCAGAGCCCTATCAATCAATGAAAATCTCATATACAATAATTGAATTCATTAACGTGAATCTTGACTATTCAGACTATTGCTGCATGTTAACTTATTTTCTTGCTTTTTTTTTTTTTTTTTTTACCTCAGATGTCCTTAAGATTAGTTATTTGCTCTCTGGTTTTCATTCCTTAGTGAGGCTATGAAGAACAAACTTGAAAGTGAGGTCTTTTGGAAATCATATATGGCAGAGATAATGGGAAAAAGAAAGTTGAGCTGTTTCCCATCGTGAAACTTCTGCATTCAGTTAATGTAATTCCATTCAAAACAAATGGGTATTCTTTTCAGTCATTCTCAAGTATATCTTAAAGATATGTCTTGCCATTCAAAATATTTATGCTCCAATAGACTTAATAGTATTAATAGGAAAGTATTTAAAAAGCAGTGCAAGTAAAGGGAATGACTGAAGTACTAAAACCCAATAAAAAACTTTTGTAAGTAGGACTAAATATAACTCACATTTCTCATTGACTTAGAGTATTTGTTATGAAGAATGAAGTGCAATGATAATGATACATTTCCACTTGGTCATCCTGGACTGGCTTCATTCTCTTAATATATTCAGTAATGACTAAGCATTGGGCCACTAACATTCCCTAGATGCCATTTTTTCATTGCCATGAGCCATTACATGGCTTCTGTATGATAGATCATTTATTTTAATGGCTGCCTTTAATTTTCATCTTTCTTTTCTTGCTGCTACCCATCCACATATATAGTTATTAGAAAACAAAATGTGGCCACATTTTTGGTAGAAAGACTCAATGTTAAAAGTGAACATTTTGAAGGTTTTCTAATTAGTGAAAGAAATTAGCCTGGAATAATGCCACTAGAGACTGAGTGGAAATTACCCTTTCTAAGGGGCCATCCTTATGAGCCAAGAATTTAGTGTTTAAAATTAAAAATTCATTTTGAAGAAATGATGTGTAATATAATTTGAAATAAAGATAAAGTAACTATATGAAGAAGAGCATTATTATAATGATAACATCATGAATGGGGTAATTTTGTTAAATGAATAACTTTGATAATGTTTTCATGCACAGGCAAAATGTTATTCACTAGATTTCTACATAGTGATCTGCTTTTGCTTTGTAATATGTTGTCCTCAAAGGGCTGCTTTATTTTATTTTTTTTAATAATTTCTATCCCTACCGAAAAATTGTACCTTAACTAATGCAATTTTTTAAACTCTTACCATAGATTTCTTAGATTATTAGATTTAAAATCTTAAACCTTCTTTATAAATGTTATGTAATAATGAAAAAAATTCTTAGAAAGCTTAGTGATATATAAGTTCAGTAGAAAAATTCATTCTTTAACCCTGAACAGTTTATTTATAATTTCAGCAAAGACTACTTTATGTAGCAAGTATTTATTTTATTGATAAGCAAAAGCAATTAAAAAAAAAATAAATGGATTAAATTCACTATTTAATAGAAGGAGACTGGGGGCCCTACCCTGATCTAGATGGTAGTAGGAGAAGCTTCAGAGAACTACAGAAACTTTGAACAAACAGCTTCTGCTTGTTCTGGCAGAAACATCCTTCTCAAAGTTCCAGAAAACATTTAGAGGATTTCAGTAACAGGGCGAGTACTGAATCAAGAAAAAATCTCTTAAAAATAGTAGACACTCCTGGCCCCCTTAATGGCTCCTCCCTCATCCCCTCACTGGTTGGCACAGAACCAGCCTGTGCTCAGAGTGGGAGTCTTTTGTCCTGGTTCTGGAGGGAGTACACATTAGGAGATGTATGTCTAGCCCCAGTTGTCTGGTGGCAGCCTGAGGGAGTGAATCAGGACATTTATCGCAAGCTCACTTTCCCAGAACTTGCCCTGTGTGTAGAAGGCAGCTCCTAGAGCTCTCCTGTAGAATGCTGTGGGAGAACAGTCAAGTTGTGGCTGCCTAGGACAAGGGATGGCCGGCTTTAGGACATACAGTGTAATGCCTAGGACTGTGAGGGACCTGTTTCCTAGGGAAGAGGGGACATTTGTATCTATCCATGTAAACTGGGGAATTCCTCTGGTCACATGCACATGCCTGAGACTAGATGCATGTTGGTCTCAAGCTATTCTCTAAACTCATTGTATAGATAAACTCTGAAGGAAAAGCACTTGGATAGGCCAATCTGTGAAGACTAAGAAAGGTGCTTCCTTTTCCTTTTTGGTAGCTCCTGGCATTCAAGGAGAGTTCTGTCATAACACTAACTGAATACAAGCTTAAGGAACAGACACTTCAGTGTGTAAATTCTAGCAATAACATACTGAGATATAAAAATGTCCAGATTTCAACAAAGGATTACAAAACATACAAAGAAACAGCAAGTGATGGTCCATGCAGAGGAGAAGATAAAAGCATGAGAAACCGTCATTGAGGAGGAGCAATCCTGGGACATAACAAAGATGTTTAAAAAAAACAAACAAAAAACAGCTTGAGGAAAACATGGACAAAAAACTAAAGGAAATCAGGAAAACTAGATGAACACAAAAAGAATATCAAAAGAGATGGAAATTAGGAAAAGGAACTGGACAGAGCTTAAGACCACAGTAATAGAAATGTAAAATTCCCTAGAGGGCTTCAACAGCAGGTTGGAGCTGAAGATAAGGCAATTATCCCTCTAAGGAGAAGAAAGAAGAAGGAAGGAAGTGAACAGCTGCCTGAGGGACTTGTGGGACAGCAAATGTACCATAAATGCATTGTTGGAGTTCCAGAAGGAACAGAAAGAGAGAAGGGAGTAGAGAAAATATTTGAAGAAATAATGGCAGAAGACTTCCCAAATTTAATGAAAATAGACCCACACCATGACATTATGATCAAACTGTTGAATGCCAAAGATAAAGTGAATTCTGAAAGCTGCAAGAGAGAAACAAAGCATCATGCACAAGGGAGCCTCAGTAAAACTAAGTGCCACTTTCTCATCAGAAACCGTGGAAGCAAGAAGGCAGCGGGATAACATATTTCAAGTGCTGAAAGCAAAAGATTCCCAAGCAAGGATTCTGTATCCCACAAAACTTGTTCAGAAATAAGGGATCTCCAATACAATGTAGTATAGACTTGGCTTCGCGTTGCCCGCCACACCCCTCCCTCCTCCCCTCCCCAGGAGCTGGGATAAAGACCAGACCTCCCTTGGGAGGCAAATTCCTACTATACAGGTAGCTTCATGAAATTAGTAATTGTCATGTCTGTATGACAGTGATTGGTACCATTTGAATTTGGTGTAAAAATAAAACTTATTTTTTTTTTAGTATTCTTTGAAGAACAGTCTAACAATTTCCTTTTTTTTTTTAATTCCAGGTTTTCTCAAACAGTGATGAAGGCCTTATTAACAAAAAGTTACCCAAAGAACTTCTCTTAAGGTAAGTGTAGAGAAGTTTTAGATAAAGACTTCAGATTTGATTTAGTTATCAGGTTTCCAGATTAGCTTCTTTCTCACTGAGTCCATAGCATAGAGAAACAGAAATAGCCTAACTGATTTTCATAGAATGCTCTTCAGCTTGTTAAATTTTACTTGGTCTAATCCAGAATGTACTAAAGTATGTACATAGCATTGGTCTGGATTCTTTTTTTTTTAATGTGGTAAGTATTGTAATAATCTCCAGTAGGCGCCATTGTTTTGGTATCAGTAGATAATCATAATTTAGTCAATAATATGATATGAGGAGGGATTATTGCTATGGTTGTGAGCTCCTGAATTTATAGAATTAGGTGTTTTCTGATAAATGGATTTTTAAGTATGTACAAACAAAATAAGTTCAGTTATGATATGTTCTCACTAAGCAGTTAAAATTCTTTCAGCCTCAAATACTGATATACTTTCACCCATTTATGAGAATTATGTCCTAAGTGACATTGAATAATATAAAACAGGATTTTTGCCTTTCTTTTATTTCTGGCATCACTGTATATACAGTAAATGTTATTTTACTTGTCATCTTACCAAATAAAGCTATGTTGATCCTGAGCACTGCAGTTTCCTTTAGCACTCTGCAATTATCAAAGGAATCTTACTTCAGTTTTGGTTGTTGTTAGATTTTCAGTTTACAAATATTTAGTACACATACGAATAGTAATCTTTGAATGGCTTTTCCTGTTTGACCGAAACTCCGCAAAACAAGACAAAGAAACAGGTTCTGTGATCCAATAAGTGTTGGAAATACTGGGTTAAACAAAACCAGATCCTTTATTACAGACGTCTGATGCTCTGAGAGAGGTAGTTGTGGCATTTCAACATTATTGACCATGGACATCTTTTAATACTACATGGAAATTTTTAGGAAATGGTGACCTAGCTTATGAGATGGGCCAGACAACATTCCATGACTGTGTGAAATCTCATTTTGACATTTGAGGAATGAGTATGAGTATACGTTTTGTTTGTATTGGGAGTAATTCTTTCCATCTCTTCAGGAGTTGACCAGAGTCTGTAAATGCCACAAATTACTCATGTTTGCTGTCCTCAGAATGTTAGACTTTGGTTTTTGAGGCAGAAACATGGTGAACTTTTTGCTTCTTTGTGGTGATGATCACACTTTTGAGAAGCTTCAGAGGGTATTTTCCTTAGCCATCAGGTGATATTTGATACTATTGTCATGAGCTCATTCTGTTCAGTTAATTTAAAAAAACTAATGGCAGGATCATATGAAAATTATATTTTATACCAATATAACAATGTTTGGAAAGGAAAAAGATTGCCTTTTTTTTTTTTTTTTGACATTTCAGACCATTTTAAAGTAAAGTAGTGACAAGGAAGGAATGTATGTTTATTGTACTTTAAACACAATAAGCTGTTAGAACCAATATCTCTGCGTAAAGGTGGGCTGGTTGTCACTATACAACAGAAGGAGATGCAATCTACAGCAGACTTCAGTGTGGGGTCCTTAGAACCATGCATTGCTCCAGCTCCGGTGGAAATCATTCTGTCACAGGCATCAAACTGTACTGTGCACATGGCATTTTTACTCTGGGGAATCATAACTAGCTTCAGGCAGACCTGTATTAGGCTTTTAACACTGAGGTGTGATTAAACTCCACCCCTTGCAGGAATACTGCTTGCATTGGTGAGTCAAGGCTGCCAAACTCCGTATTTTTTACCCTTCTGGTAGGGTTAGTTTTTACACTCAGCAATGGAACAGTTTTTTTCTGTTGGGGGTGGGGGCGAGGGAAGCCACATGAAAAAAACACAACTAAGGGGCATGTGGGAATCCCTTATATTTTTTATGTAACATTTATGTAATCTAAAGCTTCTTTAAAAATAAAAAAAATTTAAAAAAAACAAACACAAGACCAGTAAGGAGAAATATATCACTTTTTGTGGTAGTATGACTCCTGAACTGCTGCAGTCTTAAAAGTTTTAGTTCTTTTATTTATTTTTAAAGATTTATTTATTTACTTTATCCATTTTAACCGCCCCCCCTCCCTTTGCTGTTTTGTGTCCATTTGCTGGGCAATTCTCTGTGTCTGTTTCCTCTTCTCATCCTTCTCCTCCTGTCTTCACTGGGATTTGATCCTGGGGAACCTCCAAAGTGGGAGAGAGGCGTTCTGCCACCTGTACTACCTCAGCTCCTGGTTTTTTGGCGCGTCTCGTCATGGCTCTCCCCTGTGTCTCTCACCTGTTACGTCGTCATCTTGCTGCGTGGCTCGGCGGGGCCTGGCACGCCCGTGCGCAGGGCCTGGTGGCACGCACGCCTTCTGTATTTTTCTTTATTTTACCAGGAGGTCGCGGGGATCGAACCCAGGTCCCTCCATACGGCAGATGGACGCCCAGCCATTTGAGCCACACCCGTCCCCTAGTTCTTTTGTTTGTTTGTTTGTTTGTTTTTACCGGGAGGTCCCGGGGATCGAACCCGGGTCCCTCCATATGGGAGATGGACGCCCAACCAGTTGAGCCACATCCGACCCCCCCTAGTTCTTTTAAAGATCCGTGATGGACTCGGCTGTCTTCACTAGTTATATAGCCTTTGAATCATGCCGCGAGGTTCACACATTTGCTGTTTGAGAGCAGTTGTTCGTTAATGTCTCTTCATAGACTTGCATTTTTACTTCTGTTCTTATTTTGGGGTCTGAAAAGGGAATTTAAATTTTAAAATACTGCCACTACAGGTCTTCTCTGACTCGTGAATCTCAAAATTAACTCTAGTCAACCATCGTATTTTTATTGTTTTAATTTTTGCTGGCCTTTAAATCATTTCTGCCATTTTATTTTTGGACCTCCTATTCTCAATAATAGTAGCTCTCCCATTTCCTCACTACTCTTTCTAAGCAAAACTTTGAAAAAGGTTATGAACCAGATTACCAAAGCAGCCGTCTTCACCATCTCTTAATTACACAACAGTGAGTGCAATAAAGTCCCCAGCCTCATGGAGCTTATATCTTGTTTTTTTTTTTTCCCTGCTCACTTAAATGATTTCTTCATACTTTCAGTGTGCCCTCGGTTTACCTTTTTACTTCGTATTGTAGACTTCTTTTTGCCGGTGCGGACTGTCGTTCCTATTCTTACTGAATTCCTACTCATCTTTGTCGAACTTCATCAACAGATATGAATTCTTGGACTTTATGTTAATCTTTATTGCTTGCTGCCAAGGTCATGTTCTCTTCTACTTTTTTTGTTCAATTTTATTGATGCGTATGAATAAAGCACACAATTCATCCAAAGTATACTATCTGTGGTGTTTGGTATAATCACATGGTTGTGCATTCGTCACTTCAATTATTATTACAGTATTTTCATTATTTCTGGTAATAATAATAAACAAAACACAGACAAACAAGAAAATTCTTCACCTCTCAGTCTCTTTTCTGCCTGATGTACATAGCTCCTGTTTCTGGCTGTTCTTGCACAATTATTTATTTATTAAGCAGTTTTATTGAGATATATTCACATACCATACAATCTATTCAAAATATAGAATCAATGGCTTTTAGTATAATCACAATGTTGTGCATTCATCACCACAAAAAATTTTAGAACGATTTCATTACTCAAAAAAAAAAACCAAAAACTCCACACCCCTTAACATACCTTCCCCAGCCTTACATAACCACTAATCTCATTTCATATTTCTAAACTGATTTATATTTTATATAAATGGAATCATACAAAATGTAGTACTTTGTGTCTGGTTTCTTTCACTTAGCATAATGTTGTTTTTTTTTTTTGTCTGATATTAACATCTTGCAGTATTAACACATATTTGTTCCATTTCAAAGAAAGACTGTCTTATATATGCAATTTTACCCATATTCATATTTCACATGCAGTTTTACTATGCTATACAGTCCCAGGTTACAATTTTTAGCTTTCCTTTTAAGTAACCTAGGTGACCTTAGACTTTCCCTTTAAACCACTTTCATACCCACATAATAGTACTGCTAGTTACAAACATTATGTTTTTTTTTTTTTACCGGGAGGTACCGGGGATCGAACCCCGGTCTCTCCATATGGTAGACGGATGCCGAACCTCTTGAGCCACATCCGTTTCCCAAACATTATGTTTTGCTTTCACCTTTTCTATTCATTTCCAAAGATTAACACACATCCTTTTTACGAATTCTGCACAAGTTAAACCTCATCTTTCCGTTCTCTAACCTCATTCTATTTTCTGGTCACCCCTCTCCAAGCAATCAACTCCATGAGATAACATATTTAGTTCATAATAGCGCAGTCACACAGTATTTGTCCTGTTGTGTCTGGCTTGCTTTACTCAACATAATGTCCTCCAGGTTCATCCATGTGGTCATATGCTTTACAACTTCATTTCTTCTTATAGCTGCATAATATTCCATCGTGTGAATAGACCACAGTTTGTTTATCCATTCATTGGTTGATGGACACCTGGGTTGTTTCCACCTTTTGGCAATGGTGAATAATGTTGCTATGAACATCGGTGTGCAGATGTCTGTTCGTGTCACTGCTCTCAGTTCTTCTGGGTATATACCCAGTAGTGGTATTGCCATGTCACATGGCAAGTCTATATTCAACTTTTTTAGGAACTGCCAAACAGTCCTCCATAGTGGTTGTACCATTCTGCATTCCCACCAACAGTGAAGAAGTGTTCCTTTCTCTCCACAGACTCTCCAACACTTGTAGTTCTCTGTCTTTTTAATAGTGGTCATTCTGATAGGTGAAATGACATTTTATTGTAGTTTTGATTTGCATTTCCCTAATCATTAGTGATGTTGAGCATTTTTTCATGTGTTTTTTTGCATTTATATTTCTTCTTTGGATAAATGTCCATTGAAGTCTTTTGCCCATTTTTAAATATTTAGGTCTTTGATCCATTTTGAGTTGATTCTTGTATAGGAAATGAGATTGGAGCCCACTTTCATTCTTTTGGTTATGGATAACCAGTTCTCCCAGCACAATTTGTTGAAGAGACTGTTTTTTCCTGTCACCATGTACTTGTTAGATTGGTCAAAAACCAGTTGGCCACAGAGGTGAGGGTTTATTTCTGGACTCTCAGTTCTATTCCACTGATGGATGTGTCTACCTTTATGCCAATACCATGCTGTTTTGACTTCTATAGCTTTGTAATATGTTTTAAGGCCAGGCAATGAAATTCCTCCCATGTCACTCTTCTTTTTTGGAATGCTTTTGGCTGTTTGGGTGCACTTTCCTTTCCATCTGAATTTGGTAATTGCCTTTTCTATTTCTGTAAAGTAGGTTGTTGGAATTTTTATTGGTATTGCATTGAATCTATAAATCAGTTTGGGTAGGATTGACGTCTTCATGATATTTAGTCATCCAATCCATGAACACAGAATGTCTTTCCATTTGTTTAGGTCTTCATTGATTTCTTTTAGCATTCTTTTGTAGTTTTCTGCATATAGGTCCTGTACTTCTTTGGTTGAATTCATTCCTAGGTATTTGAGTCTTTTTGTTGCTATTGTAAATGGAATTTCCCCCCTGATTTCCTCCTCAGATTGTTCAGTACTAGTGTACAGAAACACTATTGACTTTTGTGCGTTGATCTTGTATCCTGCCACTTTACTGAACTTATTCATTAGCTCAAGTAGCTTTGTCATAGACATTTCAGAGTTTTCTAAAATTTAGGATCATGTCATCTGCAAATAGAGTTTTACTTTTTCTTTTCCTATTTGGATGCCTTTTATTATTATTTTTCCTTGCCTAATTGCTCTAGCTAGACCTTCTTGTACAATATTGAACAACAGTGGTGACAGTGGGCATCCTTGTCTTGTTCCCGATCTTAGAGAGAAAGCTTTCAACCTTTCCCTATTGAGAACGATGTTGGCTATGGGTTTTTCATATATGCCTTTTATCATATTGAGGACTTTTTCTTCTATTCCTATTTTTGAAATGTTTTTATCAAGAAAGGATGATGGATTTTGTTTAATGCTTTTTCTGAATTGATAGAGATGATCATGTGTTTTTTGGTTTTTTTTTTCCTTCAATTTGTTGGTATGGTGTATTATGTTGATTGATTTTCTTATGTTGAACCACCCTTACATACTGGGAATAAATCCCACTTGGTCGTGATTTGTAAGCCATTTGATATGCTGTTGAATTCTACTGGCAAGTATTTTGTTGAGAATTTTTGCATCTATGTTCATTAGAGAGATTGGTCTGTAATTTTTCTTTTCTTGCAGTATTTTTTTTTTCTTAAAGATTTATTTATTCCTCCCCACCCCTCCATTGTTTTGCGCTTGCTGTCTGCTCTCTCTGTGTTCTTCTATGTCTGCTTGTCTTCTCTTTAGATGGCACCAGGAACTGATCCTGGGACCTTCTGGAGTGGAGAGAGGTGTTCAATCTCTTGTGCCATCTCAGCTCCCTGGTCTGTGTCTCTTATTGTCTCTCCTCTGTGTCTCTTTCTGTTGTGTCATTTTGTTGTGTCATGTTGTGTCTCTGTGTGGGTCAGCTCGCCACTCGGGTCAGCTTGCCTTTCACCAAGAGGCCCCAGGAATCAAACCCTGGACCTCCGGTGTGGTAGATGGGAGCCCAATTGCTTGCACCACATCTGCTTCCCACTTGCAGTATCTTTATCTGGCTTTGGTATTAGAGTGATGTTGGCTTCATTAAATGTGTTGGGTAATTTTATCTCCTTTAATTTTTTGGAAGAGTTAAGTAGGATTGGTGTTAATTCTTTTTGAAATGCTGGTAGAATTCACCTGCGAAGCCATCTGTTCCTGGACTTTTCTTTGTTGGGAGATTTTTGATGACCGATTCAATCTCTCTAAATGTGATTAGTTTGTTGAGTTCTTTTACTTCTTGAAGCATCAGTGTAGGTTGTTTGTGCATTTCTAGGAATTTGTCCATTTCATCTAGGTTGTCTTATTTGTTGACATAGTTTCTCATAATATCTATTATGATCCTTTTTATTTCTGTGGGATCAGTTGCAACTTCACCCCTTTCATTTCTGATTTTATTTGTATCTTCTCTTTTTTTCTTTGTTAGTCTAGTAGTGATTTGTCTATTTTATTGATCTCAAAGAACCAGCTTTTGGTTTTGTTCATTTTCTCTGTTTTTTTTTTTTTATTTTTTTATTGTTGTTCTCAATTTCATTCATTTCTGCTCTTATCTTTATTATTTATTTCCTTCTGCTTGCTTTGGGAATGGTTTGCTCTTCTTTTCCTAGTTTCTCCAGGTGTTCAGTTAGAGTTTTTATTTTAGTCTTTCTTCTTTTTTGATATAGGCATTTAGGGCCATAAATTTCTCTCTCAAGGCTGCCTTCACTTTATCCCATAAGTTTTGATAAGTTCTGGTCTCATTTTCACTCGTCTCGATATATTTACTGATTTCATTTGCCTGCGCCACCTCAGTTCCTGTTTTTTTTTGGTGTGTCTCGTCTTGGCTCTCCCCTGTTATATCATCATCATTTTGCTGTGTGGCTCAGCGGGGCCTGGCACGCCTTCGGGCCTTCTATATTTTTCTTTTTTCATTTTACCTGGAGGTCCCAGGGAACGATCCCAGGTCCCTCCATATGGCAGACAGATGCCCAACCATTTGAACCACATCTGCCCCCTGTAAATGCATTATTTACCTCCACCATTTTATTCTTTGCTTTTCATATGTTATATCATATTTTCATCTGTCTTTTTACTCTTTTGGTTACCCTTTCTGCTATTCTTTCTTCTATACTTCCTCCACTCCTCCCTCTCCTGTCTTTTTCTTTCAGGCTGTAAGGCTTCCTTTAATATTTCCTGCAAAGGTGGATTCATTTGTATGGACTCTCTTTGTTTGTGAATATTTTAAACTCACCTTCATATTTGAAAGACAATTTTCCTGGATAAAGAATTCTCGGCTGGCAGTTTTTCTCTTTCAGTATCCTAATTGTGTCATACCACTGTCTTCTCACCTCCATGGTTTCTGATGAGAAATCTGCACTAAGTTTTACTGGGCGTCCCTTGTATTTGATGGTTTGCTTCTCCTTTGTTGCCCTCAGAATTTTCTCTTTATCTTTGATGTTTGACATTCTGAGTAGTATGTAACTTGGAGTAAGACTATTTGCATTTATTCTGATTGGGGTATGCTGCACTTCTTGGACATGTAAGTTCATTTCTTGCATGTGAGTTGGGAAATTTTCAGCTATTACTTCCTCAAATACTCTTTCTGCCCCTTTTCCCTTCTCTTCTCCTTCTGGAATTCCCATGACACATTGTTGCATTTTGTGTTATCATTCAAGTCCCTGAACCTTGACTATTTTTTCCATTCTTTTCTCTCTCCTTTTTTTTTTCTTCAATTTCAGCTTTTCTGTCTTCTGTATCACTTATTCTTTCTTCTGTCATTTAGAGTCTGCTGTTGTGTGCCTCTAATGTGTTTTTATCCTCAAAGATTCACTTATTTTTTTAAAAATTTATTTATTTACACCCCCCCCCGCCGCTGCTTGCGCTTGTTCTCTGCTTTCTGTGTCCATTTGTTGCTTGTTTGCTCTGTGTCTGCTTGTCTCCCTTTGTTGCATCATCTTGCTGTACCAGCTCTCCACAGGCATGCGCTGTCAGCTCTCCGCGGGTGCAGGCCAGCTTTCCCTCTCCAGGAAGCCTGGAGAACTGAAACCCACAGCCTCCCATATGGTAGGCGGGAGCCTAACCACTTGAATGACATATCCACTTCCCACTAATGTGCTTTTGATCTCTCCTATTGTGTCTTTCATTCCCTTTAGCTCTGTACTTTTTTGTTCAGGTTTTCAAATTCTTCTTTGTGCTCACTCAGTGTCTTCTTGATGTCATTTATCTCTTTAGCCATATTGTCTTTCAACTCATCAATTTGATTTTGGAAATTTATGTGCATCTCACATAGTTTCTCAAATCCTGTGTGTCTTCTGGGGCTTTGATATATTCCTTTTCTTGGGCCATGTCTTCCATTTTCTTAGTATGGCTTGTAATTTTTTGCTGATGTCTTGGCATGTGATTAGAGTGATGAGTTTACTCAGATGCTCAATTTAGTGGCAGGTGGCTGTGTATTACTACTGTTCTTTGATCCTTGGTTCAACCTGTTCTGGGTCTTTTGGATTGTCCCTGTTAGTTGCTTTAATCTGAACCCTGGACCCAGTAATGGGTTGCAGACCCACTTCCTAGGGTCTTTGAGAAGAAGGCTGTAAGGCCAGAATAAGCCTCTTACATATTTACCTTTAATTTCCTCATGTGCACCTCTTTGGTCTGCCAGCAGATGGCACTCTTTGGCAGCCCTCTCAATTCAATGCCTGGTCGAAGTGTGTTTGCTGCAACAGGGATGGGATTAGTGTGATAGAGGTTCCTGCCTGGAGGCTAAGAGCTTCGTAATTCAGACTTTCTCAGGCAGTTCTCCAACCTTTGCTTGCAGCCTCCTCCCTTTTCCCAGGTAAGAAGTAATTCCACTCTCCTCTTTGTTCCCAAAACCAGTCCCGGTCAGTAGAGAGGGATATTGAGGAGGTCAGATCTCTTTAGTCCCTTTCCTTTTTTATCTGATCATCTTATTGCTAATTTTAAGGACATCCAATTTTGTTAATTTTCAGAGTCCTTCCATCATCCATCTTTAATTTGTTACTCAATAACTTTTTTGCAATTTTGCCTTTCCTACCCAGCTTTCACTCATAAATTAAATTAAAGGTAGCTAAGTTCTTCCTTTCTGGATTTTGCTCCCATGCAGCTCAACAAATAGCTTATAAAATTTAACTCTTCCTGGAAGTCAGTTATATAATGCTTATAGCAATGGAAATATTTGTTTTATATCTATTAGTGAGTTAGTTTTTTCCTTGCATGTGTTTATCCTCATCGTTATTGCCGCCATTTCTTTTGGAACAGATCTATCTGGGTTGAGAATTTAGCTCTCCATTTACTAGTTGTGTGACTTCATTTGTTACTTAATTTTCTGGGACTTAATTTCCTCATCTGTAAAATGGGAATAATAATCGTTCTTACCCTGTGAGGTTGTTGCTAGCTCTTAGAGTACCTGGCATTTAATAAATGTTAGCTCTTATTGTTAACTAATATCAGCTTTGGATACCTGAATTTTTAACAAATGGTATTTGATGGTGCAATTTTAATGTAAACAACTGTTAGGAAGGTGTCCTAGTATGGCTCTTACCCTGTGCTATTGCTAGTAATCTCAGTAAAGAACCCATTATTAATTATGTTGTGTGTAGCCCAATGCTTCATTTCAGCAAGCTGGACTGATTTGGTCTCAGTAGAAATTCCATTCTACAATCTTACATTAAACTGACAACTACTAGGGTTTAAGCATATTTGTGGTGGTATGGTAACAACTGATAATTATTTTGTTATTATAAAAAGACAGCCTTTTGGAAGAACCATTCCTCTTTTGAGAATAAAGTCTTTATGAGACGAATGAATACTGGCCTCAGTTTTTAGCGTGGTAACATATCTACATCATAACATTTCCCATTTTAACCATTTTCAAGTATACAATTTATGGGTTTTAATTATATTCATAATATTGTGCTACCATCATCACTATCCAATACCAAAACTTTTCCATCACCCCAAACAAATTCTTTATCCATTAAGGATTAACTACACTTTCCACTACCCTGCAGCCTCTAGTAACCTATAATCTGCTTTGTCTTTATGAATTTGCTTATTCTAGGTATTTAATATAAGCAAAACTATACAATATTTGTCCTTTTGTGTCTGGCTTATTTCACTAAACATGTCTTCAAGGTTTATCCATATTGTAGCATGTATAAGAATGTCATTCCTTTTTATGATTGAATATTCCATATATTTGTTTATCCATTCTCCTGTTGGTGGGCATTAGGATTGCTTCCATCCTTTGGCTATTATGAATAATGTTGCTCTGAATATTGGTGTACAAGTGCTTATACATTTTAATAGTAATTTGCTTGCCCTTAAATTTTGATTTTCTATCATGGTGGCTTTCAGATGTTAATGATGAAATGAAGACATGTAAACTTCTATACTTCCAGTAAATAGTTTAAAATATTCTGAGAAGACAAAGCTCTTGTTGGTAATAATAATGAATGAAACCACTTTTTATACACATTTTTTAAAAAAACTTAAATCATTATTTATATAGTTCTCTTTCTTTTTTACATTTATGTAGACACATTACAAAATTAAGTACTCAGAGTTTGCTAGTTTGAGGAATTGCCCCAAATGAGGGAGCTGAGTCTAATAATTTTGGGCAATATGACATGAACTACACAATTACATATGATTTAGCAGTTTTAGTAGTTGGGTTGGCTAAGGAAAAATATAAAATGACTAGCATTACAATTTTGAAATATTCCCTTTCTAAAATTTATAAGCCAGTCCTGTAAGTGAAAATAATTGTGGTTTTTGTCAGAATCATTAAATTCCAGTCCAGTGCAGTGCAGTAAGGGGCTCCTTCCTGGTGTGGGTATCATTGAGTGGGTGTTTTTGACAGCTGGTCGGTTTCAGCACTCCAAGGACTTTTGTTCAAGGACTAGTGCCCCTACCTTCTGCTCTGATGCCTGCTGCCTAATGGTAAAATGCTCTTTTGGGGATACACACTGCAATTTGAAGTATCTATGCAGATTTATCTTTTTGGTATGGTATTTTTTGGTTTTGTTTGTATTGTTGTTTTTTTTTACCTTGCATGAGGCAATGTGGAACTGAATGAAAGTAGAAGTTGAAATTAGATGCAGAAGATTTAAAGCCCTTCCTTTTTCATTACCTCTTTATACTATTATATACAATTTTGGGGTTGGCATCTTAAGTCCAAATCATGGCAGGAACAAATTTTCCTTAGTTAAGGTTTGGGTTATGCTTATGAGTTAAACTCTGATGATGACTTTGGATATTTAATCTACATTGAGGTGGCCCAAAACACCAATAAACTCTACGGATAGGAAGGATAGAATTACCTTCTGCCCCAGTGCTTGATCCCCAAAAGGCTATTTTAGAGACCTGTTTGTTTTTTAAAAAATATGAATTCAGTAGTTACAATGGAAAAGATTGGTAAATTTGACTCTGAAAATTAAAATATGGCAAAAAATAGCATACCAAAGAAAAGTAGCACAGTAGTGGGTAGAATAATTAAAATACAGATTAGAAGCAAGAATTAATTTCTTCAATATACAAAAGAAAAAGCACTTAAAAATTATTAAAAGTAAGGTAGATACTTTAGGTGGGAGTAGAAACTGCCGTAGACTTTCTGTAGAGCCACTGAGGAAAATTTATTAAAATACTAAATGCACATATCCACAAATTCTATTTCTAGGAATTTACCAATGGAAGTATTTGCAAAAGCACACTGAGGTGTATATACAGGGATACAGGGATGATTACTGCAGCTTTTTTTTTTTTTTTTTTTTTTTTTTTGTAGGCACTGGGGATTGAACCCGGGACCTCATGCATGGGAAGTAGGTGCCCAGTCACTGAGCTACACCTACTCTCCAACTGCAGTTTTTGTAACCATAGTTACACAGAATTGGATTACTCGTAACCCTTGGTTAATGTCACACTTCATCACTATCCATGTATTGCCCTCCTTTATTTTATTAATTTATTTCATAATATAATGAATATCTATGAACTTTGCCCCTCCCCCACCAAGGTAATATTATTGAGTGCTTTGTATTTATGATAATTTGGTTTAAAATTTTCTTAATGTTAAATATATATATGGTTAAACAATATAGCATGTGTTCCACTCAAAATTATGTTCCTAAGAGTGATCCATTTTATTGTTTGGCTGTTGCTTATTCTTTTTTGCTGCTGTATAATACTCTCTTGTGTGAATACACAGAAGATTACTGATCAGTTTTCTTGTTGATGAGTACTTGGGTTGTTTCCAGTGTGGTGTTAATAAAAGCAGTGCTGCTGTGACCATTGTTGTAGATGGCTCCTGTTACATGTATGTGAAAGTTTCCCTTGGAGTGGAATTGCTGAAGTCACGGAATTAACTGAGATTATTGGAATTGCTTAAGTTATTGGAATTATAAAGAATTATATGGGGGGGGCAGATGTGGCTCAAATGGTTGGGCATCCATTTCCCATATGGGGGGATCTGGGTTTGATCCCTGGGACCTCCCGGTAAAATAAAAGAAAAATATAGAAGGTGCATGGGTGAGCTGCCCAGGCCCTGCCTAACCACGCTGCAAGATGATGACATAACAGGAGAGTGACACAAGGGAGAGCCAAGACAAGACGTGCCAAGAAACCAGGAACTGAGGTGGCGTAGGCGGTAGGACGTCTCTCTCCCATATCAGAGGTTCCCAGGATCAAATCCTGGTGAAGACAAGAGGAGAAGGATGAGAAGAGAGGGCAGGAAACAGACACAGAGAATTGCCCAACGAATGGACGCAAAACAGCAAAAATGTGGGGGGTAATGGATAAAAAGTAAATAAATCTTTTTTTTAAAAAAGGATTATATGTAACTGTTATACAAATATTTAACTTTCTGAAAAAATATTAAATTCTTTTTCCAAAGTGGTCCTACCAATTTATATTCATACCAGCAATGGGTAAGAGGCTCAGTTGAGCCACATCCGTTTCAGCACTTAGTACTGTCACATGCCTTAATTTTGACAAAGTAGTAAAATGGCATCTCATTGTGCTCGTGATTGAATTTCCTTGAATTCTAGTAATGTTGAGTATCTGTGTTCAGCCATGTGTATTTCCACTTCTATGAAATGCTTGTCTGCGTTTTGCTTTTTGGGTTGTTTATGTTTATTAGTTTGTAGTAGTTCACATATTCTCAGTACTGATTTTGTGCTGAGAATAATGTTTATCTTACAGGTATTTTCTCCTGGCTTGTAACTTGTTTTTTCACATTCTTTAAGGCATCTTTTTTTTTTTTTTTTTATTGGTCCATTCTTCCATTCAATTTTATTTTTGTATAGAGAGATGTCTAAATTCATGTTTATCATATATATATTAATAATGGTTATTTTGGGGTAGTGGGATTTGAGATGGCATTGATTTCTTTTGTACATTCTTGAATTTTTATAATATTCATATTTAAAACCAGGAAAGTTATTATTTAAAAACCAACCAATTAAATGACCAACTAACAGATAACTTCACAACACAATAAGGAACGACTCACATCTATTCAAACACATTTAGTTCTTAAGAGAAGAGATTATATGTATAATCAAAATCAACCTTTTCATATTTTGTCAACTATTTTCCAGTCTACTACTTCAGCATTAGGAAACAGTTTTGTCTTGTCAACACCCAGCTGGAAATAATAGCTCATATGTGATGAAAATAGTGGCTGTAGGGTGTGGAGTGATTCACGGGAACATGATTTTCCATGTCAGGAAGAAATGGTCTCCTCCAAGTAGGCTGAAATTTACCAGAATATCAAAGAGGTAGGGCTTAGAGCACACCAAGCAACTATTTCTTCATAGCGAACAGCTGTGATAATGATATTGTCCTTTTACTGAAAGATAGAACCTGACTCTGCAGTTGTGCGTTCAGTGGCTGAGTGATCTCCTGAACTGCCTCAGGCCCCTTGGTGTCCTTCTCTTCACTCCCACTGAATCTTGATTATCTCTCTACTTAGACTTCATTGTAATAATTTGTTGGTCTGTCCTCCCCCTTAGCCTGTGAGCAACTTGAGAGCAGGAACTGTGCCTTGGTCACCACTCTAACCCGACTTCCCAGTACATAACCTGACATAGAATCAGCAATCAGTGGGTGTTTGTTCAATGGATGAACGTTGAATGAGTTATCCATCCCTCTCTCCTGGTCTCTTTTGTCATCAGGCATATCCATGTGTGAGAACAGATGGCGGGTAGGAAGGGACCATCGGAGAGTCAGAACTCCAGACATACAGAGCCTCATCACCAAGCTCATCACTAGATATGGGCATGGCTGCCTGTGTTAGTTTTGTAGGGTTGCTGCAACACTGCCACACACTGGGTGGCCTAGAACAATAGAAACGGACTCCCACAGTTCTGCAGGCTAGAAGTCTGAAATCAAGATGTGAGCAGGGCCATGTTCCATCTGATAGTTCTAGGGAGGAATCCTTCTTGGCTTCTTCTTGGCTTCTGGCAGCTCCTGGCAATCTTTGGTCTTCCTTGGCTTGCAGACACAGGAGTCCAACCTCTGTGCTCCTCACATGGCCTTCTTCTCTGTGTGTCTCTGTCTCCATGTCTCTTCTCTTCTTATAAAGACACCAGTCATCTTTTGATAGGCAGCTTTTATGAAGTCAGACATATTAACCTTTCCTTTTATGGTTAGTGCTTTTTTTGTGCTTTGTTCAATGTCTCAGGCTTCTACAGCTGCTGTAAGAGGACCACAGTCTGGATGGCTTAAAACAACAGTAATTTATTATCTCACTTCTGGAGGCTGGAAGTAGGGAATCAAGGTGTTGAGAGGGCCATGCGCCCTCTGAAACCTGTAGGGAAGAGCGCTTGGTTGCCTCTTCTTAGCTTTTGGAGGTTATTGCCAATCCTTTTGTTCCTTGACTTGCAGCTGCGTCACTCCAGTCTCTGTCTCCGTCATCTCATGGCCATCTTTTCTCTGTTTCTGCCTCTTTGCCTCTTATAAGGATATCAGCTGGATGGATTATTGTCTTAATTTAACTATTTCTATCTGCAACAACCCTATTTCTAAATAGGTCCCATGCTGAGGTATATTGGGAGTTAGGACTTTAACATATCTTTTGGGGGACAGCAATTAAACTCATAATGTTAAATAACTTCTTCCTTACCCTAAAGACAGGAGGATACTTGTGTATATTTTCTTCTTCAAGTTTAAAAATTTTGGTTTTGACATTTCAATTTTTAATCACTCTAGTGTGGATCTTTATTTATGATATGAGGTAAGAGTCCATGCTAATTTTCTTTTCTATGTGGATTATCCATTTTTTCCAGCTTTCATTTGTTCAGCAATCCCTCCTTTCTTCCAAAGGAATGGCTTATTATCTCTGTCAAATAGGTTTGAGTCTCTTTCTAGAGTCTTTTTTCCCCTTAATTTCCTTTTAAAAATATTTCTAGAGTCTTTATTCTATTAGTTATTTTTCTTGTGTGCCAATGCCAAGTATTTGTTAAGATATCTGTATTTTTGAGTGACCAGGCCCTATCAATTTATTTCTTACACTGTCTGTATTTTATCTTGGATCAAAGTTATACAAGACTAATAGAATTGAGTTGAGGAGTATTTACTCTTTTTCTGTTCTTTGGAAGAGACTGTATGTCTTGGTATTAACAGTTCCTTGAAAGTCTAATGAATTGGTGTGGCAGTTTGATATTATTTATGAATTCCAAAAAGAGATATTATTTTTGTAAACTGATCTGTTCCTCTGGTCATGATACCCTTTGATTGATTTAAAATTCAAAGGCTTTACGTTACTTGATTAAATCAAGATTAGGGCTTTGATTTGACCATGTCATTAGGGCGTGCAGGGTAAGTCTCCGCCCCCTTGGTGGGCTATATAAATGGACACTCCATCAAGAAGAAGAAAGAAGATACACATGAGAATAAAGAGAGCTCCATAGATGCCAGAGTAGAGAACTTTTTCAGCTTTGATCCTGTGGCCTGGGAAGAGAAGAGCCATTCACCTGATAGTTTGCAGCTGAAAAGAACAGAGAAGCTGAGCCCTATGCCAGACTACAGCTGAGATACACAGAAAAAGCTGGGCCTGCGGAGCCTTAAGAGGGAAGAGGAAGGCTGAACCCTCACAGATATCGGCAGCCATCTTGCTTCAACACGTGGCAACTGACTTTGGGTGAGGAGTACCTCTTATGGTACCTTGAGTTGGACTCTTTTGGCCTTGTAACTGTAAGTTTCTATCCCCAAATAAATAACCCTTTATAAAAGCCAACAGATTTCTGGTACTTTGCATCAGCACCCCTTTTGACTAATACAAATGGTATAATTGTCTGAACCTAGAGTTTTCTTGGGAGGAAAAAATTTAACTTGTTAGATTTTAATAAGATTTTTCAAACTTTCTTCTTGAGCCACTTTTGCTAGTTTTATTTTTCTAGGAATTTGTCTACTTGATCTGAGTTTTTAAATTTCTTGATAGTTTTCTTTTTATTATGTTCTTAAACTCTGCAGTACTTATTTGTGCTTGTTAAATTCTGTTGTAATGTACTGATTTTCATTCATAACATTATGAATTTATGCTTGAGGGTTCACTTTCCCCTTTCTTTCTTTCTTTCTTTCTTTCTTTCTTTCTTTCTTGAGGTGCCAGGGCTGCATATGTGGGAATCTGGTGCTCAACCACTGGGCCATATCGGCTCCCTTGAGTTGGTTTTCTCATTTGTTTACTTGTTCTTTGTTTTATTGTTTTTAGGAGGCACCGGGGACTGAACCTGGGACCTCCCATTTGGGAAGCAGGTGCTCAACTGCTTGAGCCACATCCACTCCCCTTTCCCCCTTCTTCATCAATTTTATTAGAAGTGTAACTTGTTAGCCTTTTTAAAGAACCAACTTTTGGTTTATTTTTTCTATTTTTTCTTTATTTTCTATTTTAACAGTTTCCACTCATAATTTTTAATAAAATTTTTTGAAGTATATCATTCATACATGAATATACATAATAAATGTGTAGTAAAATTTGTTAATTTTCAAAACAAATATGCATATCATCATATAAGGCTCTCATATCTCCCCATCACCTTGTATTGTTGTGAAACATTTGTTACGAACTTTAAAAGAGCCTCATCAAAATATTACTGCTAACTATAACCCATATTTTATATATAGTGTATTTTCCCCCCAAACCTACCCAATTATTAACACCCTATATTACTATTATATATTTATTATTGATGAGGAAACATTCTCATGTTGGTCCTGTTAACCACAATCTATCATCCACCTCTTAATTCCCTGTGTTATATAGTCCCATGCTTTGTATAATCCATTCTAAGTGTACACTCAGTGGCTCTCATTTGTCACAGAGTTGTACTGTCATCACCTCAATTTTAGAATGTTTTCACTACTCCAAAAGAAAAATCTCACACCCGCTTATGCTCCCCTATTGTTGTCCCTTAGTATTGAAAATATATATTCTTGCCATTGCTGCAAAATATTACAGTATTACTGTTAACTATCATCCATAAGTTACATTAGTTGTAATTTTCCTGTATATCACAATATTCTTAGCACTTTGTAAAATAAAAGCACTCTTATATTTATACTGTTAACCACAATCTTCATCCACCACCGAAATCACTATGTTATACATCCCTAGATTATTCTCTAGTTTCCTTTCAATTGACATTTACATCCACAGATGACTACTTTCAGCTACAATCATATTTATTAATCAGCAGTGTTAGTTTTATTCATTAAAATGTGTTACTCCCAACTCTATTCATTTCCACACTTCCACAATTAACCTTCTTAATAATGCTACATACATTAAGCATCATCTCCCATTCTCAACTCACCTTCTATTTCCTAGTACCTATACTCTAGAGTTTACATCCATGAGTTTACTCATCATATTTAGTTCATATTAGTGAGACCATATGTATTAGTCTGCCAAAGGGGTACTGATGCAAAGTACCAGAAATCTGTTGGCTTTTATAAAGGGTATTTATTTGGGGTAAAAGCTTACAGTCCCAAGGCTGTGGAAAGTCTAACTCAAGGTACCATAAGAGGTATTTTTTCTCACCAAAGTCAGCTGTCATGTGTTGAAGCATGATGGTGGATGTTCTCTGCCTGGTCTCTCAGGGCTTTCTATATCAGTCTCTGGCATAAGGCTTGTTTCTTTCTGGGCTTTCTTAGCTGCTTAACTGCTCTGTTCTCTTTAGCTGCAAACTATCAGGTGAATGGCTCATCTCTCCCAGGGGCCCCAGGCTCAAACATGACAGTTCTCTCTCTCTCCTCTCTCACTTCTTGAGTGTCCATTTATATCAGCCCACCAAGGGGGCGGAGATTCAACCTGAGTCATGCCTTACTGACGTGGTTGAACCAAAAGCCCTAAATTGATTTTATCAAGTAAACTTAAAACCTTTGAATTTAATACAATCAAAGGGTATCATACCCAGAGGTTAGATTAGTTTACAAAAATAATCTCTCTTTGAGACTTACAAATAATCTCAAACTGCCACATCATACAATATTTGTCCTTTTGTATCTGGCTTATTTCATTCAACATAATATCCTCTAGGTTGATCGATGTTGTCATATGCATCCCGATTTCATTTCTTCTTACAGCTGCAAAGTATTCCATTGTGTGTATGTACCACATTTTATTTATCCATTCATCAGTTGTTGGACACTTGGGCTGGTTCCATATTTTAACAATTGTGGATAATGCTGCTGTGGACATTGGTGTGCAAATGTCAGGTTGCATCCTTGCTTTCAATTCTTCTGAATATATTGCTAGTAATGGGATTGCCACATCATATGATACTTCTATATTTAGCTTCTTGAAGGACTGCCACAGAGGCTGCACCATTCTACATTCCCATCAGCAGTGAAGGAATGTCCCTGTTTCTCCACATCCTCTCCAGCACTTGTAGTTTTCTGGTTTGTTTTTGTTTTGAAATAATGGCCATTCTACGTGGTTTGAAATGTAGTACTATCTTATTGTAGTTTTGATCAGCATTTCCCTAATAGCCAGTGGTGTTGAGCATTTTTTCCTGTGCCTTTAGGCCATTTGTATTTCCTCTTTGGAGAAGTGTCTATTTGAGTCTTTTGCTCATTTTTAAATTGACTTTCTTGCTCTTCTATTGTTGAGTTGTGTGATCTCTTTATATAATATGGATATCAAACCCTTATTGGCTATATGGTTTCCAAATATTTTCTCCCATTAAGTAGGCTGCCTTTTTACTGTCTTGATGAAGTCTTTTGAAGAACAAAAGTGTTTAATTTTGAGGAGGTCCTATTTATCTTTTTTTTTTCTTTTGTTGCTTATGCTTTGGGTGTAAGGTTTAAGAAACATACTGCCTACCACAAGATCCTGAAGATGTTTTCCTACATTTTCTTCTAGGAGTTTTATAGTTGCTATTATATTTAGATCCCTGATCCATTCTGAGGTAATATTTGTACAAGGTGTGAGATAAGGGTCCTCTTTCTTTTGGATATGGATATCCAGTTCTCCCAGCACCATTTGTTGAATAGACTATTCTGCCCCAGCTGGGTGGGCTTGACAGCCTTGTCAAAAATCACTTGACCGTAGATGTGAGAGTCTATTGAGTTCTCAGTTTGGTTCCATTGGTCTGTCTGTCTTTCCTTATGCCAGTACCATGCTTTTTTGACCACTGTAGCTAAGTAATATGCTTTAAAGTTAGGAAGTGAAAGTCCTCCAACTTCATTCCTCTTTTTAAAGATGTCTTTCACTTACCCTTCCAAAAATTTTTGATAATTGGCTTTTCCATTTCTGTAAAAAGGCTGTTAAAATGTTTATTGGGATTGTGTTGAATCTGTAAATCACTTTGGGTAGAATGGACATTTTAATGATATTTAGTCTTCCAGTCCATGAACTTAGGATGTTCTTCCATTTATTTAAGTCTTCAGTTTCTTTTAATAATGTTTTGTAGTTTTCTGAATACAGGTCCTTTATGACCTTTGTTAAGATTATTCCTAAATATTTGTTTTTTTTAGTTGCTATTATAAATGGAATTTTTTTTTCTGATTTCCTCTTCAGATTGCTCATCAATAGTATAGAAATGCTACTGATTTTTGTGTATTAATCTTGTTTCCTGCCACTTTGCCAAACTCCTTTATTCTAATAGTTTTGTTGTGGATTTTTCAGGATTTTCTCTATATGAATCATATCATCAGCAAATAGAGAAAGTTTTACTTTTTTTTTTCCTATTTGGGTGCCTTTTATTTTTTTTTCTTGCCAAATTGCTCTAGCTAGAACTTTTAGCACAATATTGAATAACAGTGGTGACAGTGGGCATCCTTGTCTTGTACCTGATCTTAGCAGGAAAGCTTTCAGTATTTCACCGTTGAGTACAGTGCTACTGTAGGTTTTTCATATATGCACTTTACCATATTAAGAAAGCCTTCCTATCTTTTGGAGTGTTGTTTGTTTGTTTTTTAAATCAAGAAATGATGCTGTATTTTGTCAAATACCTTTTCTGCATCAATCGAGAGAATCATGTGATTTTTCTTCTTCAATTTATCGATGTGGTTTATTACACTAATTGATTTTTTTGTGTTGAAAAACCCTTGCATACCTGGGATAAAACCCACTTGATCGAGTGTATAAGTCTTTTAATGTGCTTTTGGATTCAGTTTACAAGTATTTTGTTGAGGATTTTTGCGTCTATATTCATTAGAGATAATGGTCTGTAATTTTTTTTTTTCTAGTATCTTTATCTGGTGTTGGTATTAGAGTGATGTTGGCTTCATAGAATTAGTTTGGTAGCATTCTTTCCTATTCAGCTTTTTGGAAGAACTTGAGCAAGATTGGTATTAGATTGTCTTTGAATGATTGGTAGAATTCAACTGTGAAGCCATCTGGTCCTGGGCTTTTCATCTTTGGGAGATTTTTGATGACTGTTTCAATCTCTCTACTTGTGGTAGTTTGAGTTAAATATTCTTAACACTTTGTAGAAGAATAACATTCTTTTATTTATACTATTAACCACATTCTTCATCTAACTATGTCTGTCTTATTTCACTCAACATACTGTCTTCAAGGTTCATCCATGTTGAATTCATTTCAGAACTTCATTCCTTTTAATGACTGAATAATATTCCATTCTATGGATATAACACATTTTGTTTATCCATTCATTGGTTTATAGACATTTCAGTTGCTTCCATCTTTTGGCAGTTGTGAATAATGTCATTATGAACATTGGTGTGTAAATATCTATTTGAGTCCCTGCTTTCAGTTCTTTTGGGTATTTATCTAGAAGTGGGATTGTAATTCTATAGTTAACTTTCTGAGGAACTGCGAAACAATTTTACACAGTGGCTGCACCATTTTATACTTGTAACACCAACGAATGAGTGTTCTTATTTCTCCACATTCTCTCCAACACTTTTCCTTTTTTTTTTTAATTTTTATTTTTTTACTAGTAGCCATTCTAGTTGGTATATCATTGTGGTTTTCATTTGCATTTATTTAAAGGCTAATAATGTTAAGACTCTTTTCATGTGCTTTTTGGCCATGGGTATGCCTTTAGATAAATGTCTATTCTGTTGCCCATTTATTAATTGGGTTTTTTTCTTGTTGAGTTGTAGGATTTCTTTATATATTCTGAATACCAAACCCTTATCAGATAAGTGATTTCCAGATATTTTCTCCCTTTGTGTAAGTTGTCATTTCACTTTCATGATCTAGTCCTTTGTTGCACAAGACTTTTTGATGAAGTCCCATTTATCTTTTTCTTTTGTTGCTTGTGTTTTGGGTGTAGAGTCTAACACAAGGTCCTGAAGATGCTTCCCTCTGTTTCATTCTAGGAGTTTTATAGTTTTAACTCTTACGTTTAGGTCTTTGATGAATTTTGAGTTTATTTTCATAGATGGTGTGAGGTAGGGGTCCACCTTCATTCTTTTACCTACCAATATGCAGTTTTCCCTGCACCTTTTGTTGAAGAGAATATTGTTTCCCAAATTGTTAAAAACCAATTTGCCTCCTCTAATAATAATTGGAGTGATGAATGCACAACTATGTGATTATAGCAATACCATTGATTGTACACTTTGGATGAACTGTATGCTTTATTAATATGTATCATTAAAATTGATTTGTTAAAAAACAAACAAACAATTTGCCATAGTGCTTGCTTCGGCAGCACATATACAAAAACTGGAATGATACAGAAAAGATTAGCATGGTCTCTGCATAAGGATGACACGCAAATTTGTCAAGCATTTTCCATATTTTTGTAAACATTTGTTTAAAATTAAAATGGCCATAGATGTGAGGGTCTATTTCCAAACTCTCAGTTTAAATCATTTGGTCTATATGCCTGTTCTTGTGCAATTATCACGCAGATTGGAAAACTATAGCTTTGTAATACGTTTTAAAATCAGTAAGTGTGAGTTTACCAATATCATTCTTTTTTTCAAGATGGGTTGGCCATTCAGGGTTGCTTACCTTTCCACATAAATTTGATGATAGCCTTTTCCATTTCTGCAGAGAAGACTGTTGGAAATTTTATTGAGATTTCCTTGAATCTGTACATTGCTTTGGGTAGAATTGATGTTTTAACCATATTTAATCTTTGAATCCATGAACATGGATTGTCCTTCCATTTATTTAGGTCTTCTTTGATTTAGCGATGTTTTCTAGTTTTTGTGTATAAGTCCTTTAGATCCTAGTTAAATTTATTCATAGATATTTGATTATTTTAGTTGCTATTGTAAATGGATTTTTTTTTCTGGATTTCTTCTTCAGATTGCTCATTACTAGTGTGTGGAAACACTACTTGTTTTTGCATGGTCATCTTGTACCCTGCCAATTTGCTGAATTTGTTTATTAGCCCTAGTTGCTTTGTTTTGGATCTTGCAGGGTTTTCTACATATATGCTCATGTCATCTGCAAATAGGGAAAGTTTTACTACTTCCTTTCCAATTTGGATGCCTTTTATTTCTTGCCTAGTTGCTCTGGCTAGAATGTCCACTAAAATGTTGAATAATAGTGGGCATACTTGTCTTGTTCCAGATCTTAGAGGGAAAGCTTTCAGTCTTTCACCATTGAATATGATATTAGTTATGGGCTTTTTATATATGTCCTTTATCATGTTAAGGGAGTTTCCTTCTGTTCCTATCTTTCGAAGTGTTTGTATCAAGAAAGGACGCTGTATTTTGTCAAATGCCCTTTCTGCATCAATTGAGATGATCATGTGTTTTTTTCCCTTCATTCTGTTAAGGGGGTGTATTACATTAATTGATTTAATTATGTTGAACCACTCTTGCATACCTGGGATAAAACCCACTTGATCATGGTGTATAATTCTTTTAATGACCTGTTGGATTTGGTTTGCTAATATTTTGTTAAGGATTTTTGCATCTATAGTCATTAGAGAAATTGGTCTGCAATTTTCTTTCTTTGTAGTATCTTTATTTGGTATGAGGGTGATGTTGGCTTTATAGAATGAGTTAGGTGGTGTCCCCTCCTCTTCAGTGTTTTGGAAGAGTTTGAGCAGGATTGGTATTAATTTTTCTTGGAATGTTTGGTAGAATTCACATGTGAAGCGATCTGGTCCTGAGCTTTTCTTTTTTGGGAGGTTTTTTGATGACTGATTCAATCTTTTTATTTGTAAAGTACAGAGAAAGAACTAAAGGATATCAGGAAAACAATGAATGGGCAATATGAGTGTCTTAGTAAAGAGATAGAAATTTTTAAAAGGTACCAAACAGAACTACTGGAGTAGAAGACCATAATAAAAATGACCAATACGGCTGCAAGAATAGATTGTAGCTGGCAGAAGAATCAATGAACGTGAATACAAGACACTTGAAATGTGTCAGGCAGAGGAGAAGAAAGAAAAAAGAATTATTAAAATCGAAAATAGACAAAGATACCTCTAGGACACCATCAAGTATGGCAATATTCACATTAGGGGAGACACAGAAGGAGAAATGAGAAAGGGGGGAAAAATATTCAAAGAAGTAATGACCAAGAATTTCCCGGACTTAGCAAAATCCATGAATATGCAAATCCAAGAAGCCCAGAGACCACCACACAGGATAAATATGAAGAAAAATACAACCCATCATATATTGATCACACTATCAAATGCAAAGGACAAAGAGTTCTGAAAACTTCAAGAGAAAAGCAACATGTTACATATAAGGGAGTCCCAGTTAGATTGAGTACTGATTTCTCATCAGAAACCATAGAGGCATGAGGACCCTGGGCTGGAAATACTTAAAGTGTTGAAAGAAGACACCTGCCAGCCAAGAGTATTATATTCATTGAGACTTTCTTTCAAACGTGAGGGAGAGATTAAGACATTCTTATATAAACAAAAGCTGAGGGAGTATATCACTACTATATCTGTCCTATAAGCAATGCTAAAGGGAGCTCTTCTTTAGACTGAAAGAAAGGTACAATAGACAGTGGTTCAAAGTGGCATAAAGAACTACAGACCTGCATTAAAGGTAACCATTTGGGTAATTATAAATGTCAGGATATATCGTTTGGTATGTAACTCCACTTCTTACCTCATACAGGTGTTAAAAATGTGAATGCATAAAAAGTAATGATAAATCTATGTTTTTAGATATATAATGTACAAAGATATAAGTGGTAACAAGTACAAAAAAAGATGGGGGACAGAGGTGTATAGTAAAAGTTTCTGTGCATGCTTACTGAAGTTAATTTGGTATCAAACCAAATTTGATTGTTATATATTTAAGATGCTAAATTTAGATCCCATGGTCACCACAAGGAAAATAGATGAAAAAAATAGCCAGACAGAAATGAGAAGGTGCTCAATATTGTACAGCAAAAATCCCCAAATAAATATAAAAGTAGTCGTTAATGGAAGTGAGGGACAAAAAGGTATAAGACTTGGAAAGGCTAAATAGCAAAATGTCAGAAGAAAGTCCCATATTATCAGTACTGACTTTAAATGTAGATGGATTAAACTCTCCAGTTAAAAGGCAGGGATTGGCAGAAAGGCTAAAAAAACAAACAAAAAAGTATGACCCTGCTGTCTGTAAGAGACTTATCTTCAATTCAAAGATGCAAGTAATTTGAGGGTAAAAAGATGAAAAAAAAAAAAAATCATACTAGTAGTCAAAAGAGTTAGGGTGGCTATACTAATATCGAATGAAATAGATTTTGTCAACAACAGTTATGAGGGACAAAGATGGTCATTATATACTGGTAAAGGGGACAATTCAACTAGAAGATGTAATTATAAAGATATATGCACCTAATAACAAAGTCCCAAAATAGATGAAGCAAATAGTGACAGATTTGAAGGGAGAAATTGATGGTTCTATTTTAAAAATATGAGACTTAATATACCACTCTCAATAATGGATAGAACATCTAGTCAGAAGGTTAATAATGAAGTATAAGACATGAATGATACATAAACCAACTAGGTCTACCAGACTTATATAGAACACTGCACCCAACAAAACCAAAATACCTATTCTTCTTGAGTGCACATGGATCATTTCCAGGAAATACCATAAAAAACATGTATCAATAAATTTTAAAATATTGAAATCATGCAATGTATATTCTCCAACCACAATGGAATGAAGCTAGAAATCAATAAGAGGGAGAAATGGAAAATTCACAAATATGTGGAAATAAACAACATACTCTTAAACAACCAAGAGGTAATCAAGGGCGAAATTAGGAAATATCTTGAGGCTAATGAAATGAAAATACAGCATACCAAAATTTAGGGGATGCAGCAAAGAGAATGCTGAAATGGATATTAATACCTCTAAATTCTTACATTAAAAAAGAAGAAAGACTTCAAATCAGATCCCTAACCTCAAAACTATAAGAACTGTAAAAAGAAGAGCAAACTAAACGCAAAGTGAGCAGAAGGAAGAAAATGAAAAAGATTAGAGCACAGATAAATGAAATAGAAAAAAAAAGAGTGAACAAAACCAAAAGTTGGTTTTTTTAAAATAGCAATAAAATTGACAAACCATTAGCTAGACTGACAGAAAAAAACAGAGGATACAAATAACTACAATCAGAAATGAGCAAGAAGATATTACTACTGATCCTACTGAAATAAAAAGGACTATAAGTGGATACTATGAACAACTGTATGCCAATAAATTAGATATTAGGTGAAATGGACAAATTCTTAGAAACACACAAGCCACCTGCATTGACTCGGGAAGAAATAGAAGATCTCAACAAACCATTTATACTAGTAAAGAGATTAAATCAGTAATCACTAACCTCCCAGGACCAGATGGCTTCAAAGAAGAATTCTACCAAACATTTCAAGAAGACTTATCTCCAATTCTGCTCAAACTCTTCCAAAATATAGAGGAAGAGGGAACACTCCCTAATTCATTCTGTGAGGCCTACATTATCCTCATACCAATGCCAGACAAAGATACCACAAGGAAATAAAACTATGGACCAATATCGCTTATGAATATAGATATAAATACCCTCAACAAAATACTAGCAAACTGAATCCAACAGCATATTAAAAGAATTATACACCATGATCCAGTGGGATTTATCCCTGGTGCAAGGTTGGTTTAACATAAGAAAATCTTTTAATGTAATACACCCCCTTAACAGAACAAAGGGGAAAAATCACATGATCATCTCAATTGATACAGAAAAGGCAATTGACCAAGTCCAGCACCCTTCTTGATTAAAAAAAAAAAAAAAAAAAAACAACACTTAGGACACTAAAAATAGAAGAAAACTTCCTCAACATAATAAGGGGCATATACGAAAAGCCCACAGCTAACATCATACTTAATGATGGAAGACTGAATACTTATCAGGAAAAAGATAAGGATGGCCACTGTCAACATTGTATTGGAAGTTCCTGCAAGACTAATTAGGCAAGAAAAGAAGTAAAAGGCACCAACTTGGAATGGAAGAAATAAAACTTTCCCTATTTGCAAATGATATGGGTCCTATATCAAGAAAATCCTGAAAAATCCACAACAAAGCCCCTAGAGCTAATAAATGAATTCAGCAACGTGGTAGGATACAAGATCAACACCCAAAAATCAGTAGTGTTTCTACACACAAGCAATGAAAAATTGGAGGAAAAATTCAAGAAACAAAATTCCATTCATGATAGCAACTAAAAGAACCAAATATCTAGGAATAAATCTAACCAAGGATGCAGAGGACATTGCAGAAAACTACAAAACATTGGTAAAAGAAATCAAAGAATACCTAAAGCAATGGAAGGATATTCCATGTTCATGGGTTAGAAGACTAAATATCATTAAGATGTCAGTACTTTCCAAAGCAATTTGTAGAATCAGTGCAACCCCAGTCAAAATTCCAAGAACCTTTGCAGAAATTTAAAATCCAGTCATCAAATTTATATGGAAGGGTAAGGGGTCCTGAGTAGCTAAAGACACCTTGAAAAGGATGAATGAAGTTGAAGGACTCATATTTCCTGATCTTAAATTTTTTTTCCAAAGCCATAATTATAAAAACAGCATGGTATTGGGAAGCAGATGTGGCTTAAGTGATTGGGCTTCCACCTATCCCTGGTTCGGTTCCCAGTGCCTCCTAAAGAAGGTAGCAAGCTGGCACTATGGGCAGGCACAGCAAGCTGACACAACAAGATGATGCAACAAGAGACACAAGAAGAAAAACATAATGAGAGACATAACAAAGCAGGGAACAGAGGTTCCCAGTGCCTCCTAAAGAAGACGAGCAAGACAGCGAGCTGATGTGACAGGCAGGTGCAGCAAGCTTATACAACAAGATGATGCAACAAGAGACACAAGAAGAAAAATCATAATGAGAGACACAATAAAGCAAGGAATGGAGGTTTGCTCAAGCGATTAGGTGCCTCCCTCCCACATTGTACGCCCAGGTTTGGTGCCTCCTAAAGAAACAAGGAAGATGAACAGACATAGCAAGTATAAACAGTGAAGGGGTGGGTAAAAATAAATAAACCCTGAAAAAAACAACAACAAAACAGCATGGTATTGGCACAAGGACAGATATATAGACCAAAGGAATTGAACGGAGAGCTCAGAAATCCACCCTTACATTTATGGTCAACTGATTTTTTTTTTCCTTGTTGTCTGCTTGTTTTTTTCTTTAGGAGGCACCAGGAACCAAACTGGGGACCTCCCATGTGGGAAGCAGGCGCTTAACTGCTTGAGCCGCATTCATTCCCAGTCAACTGATTTTTGACAAGGGGTTAAAGACTACTCAAATGGAACAGAATAGCCTCTTCAACAAATGGTACTGAGAAAATGATCATTTGGGGGGAAAAAAAAAAAGGATGATCCCTTACTTCTACCATGTATAAAAATTAACTCAAAATGGATCAAAGACCTAAATAAAAGAGCTAGATTTATCAAGCTCCTAGAAGAAAATGCTGGGAAGCATCTCTAGAACTTTGTGTTAAATTATGGTTTCTGAGACTTTACACCTAAGTGAAAGAAAAAATTGATAAATGTGACCTCATCAAAATGAAAAACTTTTGGTTCTCAAAGTATTTTATCATGTAGGTAAAATGACAACCTACACAATGGGAGACAATATTTCAAAACCACATATCTGATAAGGGTTTAATATCCAGAATATATAATGAAATCCTTCAACTTAACAATAAGATAAACAACCCACTTGAAAAATGGGCAAACGATGTGAATAGCCATCTCTCCAAAGAAGATATACAAGTGGCCAAAAAGCACATGAAAAGATGTTTCACATTATTAGCCAAAACGGACATGCAAATCAAATCAGAATGAGATACCATTTCATTCCCACTAGAATGGCTGCTATTTAAAAAAAGGAGAAAATAACAGGTGTTGGAGAGGTTGCTTGAATTTAGCATCATAAATCTATAACAATCTTGCTTAACTTAGTACTGACTTAACATCAATAGCATACACAAACTAAGTTTCTATAGCCCTCTGTCCCCTCAGTAGTTCTTGTCGTGGATTATATATTTATTCATTGTGAGTCCAAAATCATTGATTTATCATTGCTTTTTAGGCATTTTATATCCTTTAGGGCAGGGGTTCTTAACCAGGGGTCCATGAGCTTGAATTGAAAAAAAAAAAAAAAACAAAAAAAAACATTCTTGTGGGGATATGTTGGTGCAGGTGTGATATATTTATTAAATAATACACAATATAGTGTGGACTTAATACCGGCTCCATGATTTTCAGCTGACAGGCAAAGGGGTCTGTGGAACAAAAAAGCTTAAGAACCCCTGCTTTAAGGAGTAAAAAGTAGTACTATAAACAAAAAAAATGCAATAGTACCAACATATATATTTACTCATGTTGTCACCCTTACTGGAGATCTGTTTTTTTCATTCAACTTCTATATGTTGTCTAGTGTCCTTTCCTTCCAATCTGAAGAACTCTCTTTATCATTTCTTGTAGGACTGGTCTAATGGTGACAAACTCCCTCAGTTTTTATTTATCTGGGAATGTCATAACTCTCTCATTTTTGAAAGACAGTTTTGCTGGATATAGAATTCTTTTTTCTTTCAGCACTTTAAATAGGTCTTCCCACTGCTTTCTTGCCTTCATTGTTTCTGATGAGCATTTGGCATTTAATCTTATTGAGACTCTCTTGTATATGACTTGTTACTTCTGTCTGCAGCTTTCACAATTCTCTATCTTTGACATTTAACAGTTTGATTATAACATCATGTTTTTGTGTGTCTTTTTGGGTGTATCCTGTTTGGATTTCATGAGCATCTTGGATGTGTATATTCATGTCTTTCATTAAACATTTTCTTTTCCTAATTATCTTAAACATGTTATTCAATTTTCTTTTAGTATAAAGTTTTGTCCTTGAAAATCCTGATGATCTAATTTTCATTCATTTATAAGTCATGTGCTCTTTTTGCATCAGTGCCCAAAATTTTTTTTTCTTTAATGTCCAGTAATTTTACTAGAGCTTATCTCAGTTTTTGTTGTTCTGAGCAGATAGTCTCAGGATATGTGGTATTCACTTTTACTATGTATTAATTTTCAAAAAGTTTTTAATATGTTTTTATTTAAAAACATGGAGTGTCTCACTAATTTGTTGTCCTTGCACAGAGGCCATCCTGATCTTCCTGTATTGTACATGTGCTGCCAAAGTGAGCACATTAATTTTTTTGTATCTCAAAAAGTTTTCCTGAATTACAGTTTTCAGTATTCTATTTACTTGCCCTCCCCATTCCTTTATAAGAACTCCTGTTATCTTTATGTTGGATATTCCTTGCCTAGTTTCATTATTTATCATTTTCTCTCAAATTCTTTTTACCTTTTTTTTTTTTTTGCTTTCTTTTTGATATTTAAAATTTTTCTTTTTCACCTTTATAAAGGCACTGAGTCTCATTCTTTTCTTTGGACACCTTTACACTTTAAACATTATTAAGGATACCAAAGAGCTGTTCCTTATAAGGATTATATTTAGCAATGTTTATGTTATTAAAAATTAAACCAAAAAAAAAAATTTTATTAATTGATTACAAAATAATAGTAAATCCATTACATAATAACATAAATAAGACTTGTAAATTTAAAATAATATACTTTCCAAAATGAATATGAATAGGCAACTGGTGTTGTTTTATGTCTTTGAAATCGCTTTAATATCTGGCATTTAATATCTGTCATAATAGAAGACAGATTCTTACAATGCTTCTGAATTCAATCTGATGCAATATGTTTTGAAGTATATGAAGAAAATCTGGCCTTACAAAGATATGTAGTTGGAAAAGGAAGAGGTATTATAATAGCCTTTGCAGGGGGAAAAGGTAAAGACAAATGAGTTTATATGGCTAAGAGACTCCAAAGTGAGTTGGGAGGTCATCCCAGAGGTAACGCTTATGCATATCTCAGCAGAATCTCATAGACTGCCAAAGTGGATACTACCCAAAATAGTGGGGCTCCTGAGGGCTCTGGAGATACCCATGTCCTATGGTCAGGACAGATAGTTCTGGAGTTTGGTGCCTTGACAGTGGGCCCTACTTTGGAGTTTGTGCTCCTGAGAGTGACAGAGTTGGACTCAATTATGGCTTCCCTACACATGGCTCATCTGTCCCTTCTATTTAAATCTATACTTGGTACTGGAGTTTGTAGGTGTGCGTCCAAGAGACTGGAATCTTTGGGCTGTCCGTGTTCCACCTGGGCCCGGAGCCTCAGTGGAGTTGCAACATCTACTCTCCAGTTCATTGGACTCACCTAGGACAACTAACAAGGAGGTGAGGATTGACAACCACCATACCAAGGAAACGAGAGAGCCTACAACTGCAAGCAAGAAAGTCCCATCATTGGCTATATGGGATCGAAGCCCCCTCTCAACTAGAGGTGGAGTGGACATCACCATCCAAGAATCCTCAGGATTGGACTTACTGGTATTCTACTATAGACTTACTGTGATTCTAGCAATGGAAGAAATTATAACATTAATGTGGAGGCAGTGGCCACTGGAGGATCTGGGGGCAGGGAGCAGGAAAAACAGTTGTAATACGGGTTTTTTGGGGGGACTTGGGAATCATCCTGAATGACATTACAACAACCGATATAGGCCAATTTATATCGTCCCATAACATGTAGAACAGTGTGGGAGAGAGTGTAGACTACAATGTGAACTATGGTCCATGCTCAGTGGCAATGCCCCAGGATGTGTTTATCAATTGCAGTGAATGGCCACACTAATGAACGATGTTTATGTGGGAGGTTGTGGGGAGTGGGGCATATGGGAATCCCTATATTTTTTGTGTAACGTTTATGTAATCTAAGTATCTTAAAAAAAAAAAAAAAACTAGAGAGAAGGAAACAGAATAGCAGTTATTTTCAGCAGGGGAAGCACAGAGAGATTGAGAGATGATGGGTTTTGTTTGTCTATTTTTTGTTATTATTGGAATTATGAAAATGCTCTAAAAATGAAGTGATGAATGCATAACTACATGATTATACTGAATACCACTGATTGTACACTTTGGATGGATTTATGCCTTATTAATATGTATCAATAAAATTGATTTGTTAAAAAAAAAAAAAAAAGCCCTATGTTCCAACTATTAAAAAAAATAGCCTTTGCAGATAATTGTGAATATTTATTTGACATGTCATCAAAATTTTACAAGTGGCAGCTTCTTAAAGAATAGTTACAATGAGTGGAATCTAAAACTATGTCAATAAACATTTTTTTTTTCTATTAATCCTCATTTGTCTTTTGTACTTTGTATATTTTCCTCATTCAAAGTGGATTTATTAACATCACGTATTGGTCATTTGGAAAATGTGTTCACTGAGTTATGCAGATCTTCCAACTATTGACACAATTCGTTATAAAATATTAAAATAACATTCATTGTTCATGAGCCATAGTCCATTCAGCATACGAACCCAGAAAGAAACAAACCACATGTTTCTAATCAGTTTTGCCAAAAAGTGTTCCTGATTCCCCTCTTGCTTCAGGAAGCCCAGGCAACGCAGACGATTCTACAGTGCAGAGGGAGGTATGCCTGCACGGGCATGAAAAAGCATGACTATGGAAGCTTGTCTTCTGGTTGTATTTCCTTTCAGCACATGTAGAGCCTTGGAAAGGTAGACCAAACCAGAGTCTGACACATCTTAATCATTTTTCTTTGCCTCCCCGAAATGCCCTGTAGACTTTTTCATCATTCAACAGGTAGTAATTCTCACCTTGGTCCAGGCTTATGTTGGATTTAAGAACATTGTGGGCATAGAAGGGGAATTAAAGAGTCATCCACCTCATAGCTCACTTCAGTGTGGCATTTGGTAGAGGTGCAGTGAAGAAAGCAGTTGGGCTTGAAGATTGAAGTCTTGGCTTTTTGGCTTTTCACTAGTTATGGTAAAATCCCTTAACCTCTCTCAACTACAAAATTTATTAAAATTCTTATTTTATAGGATTTTTTTGTGTGGTGTTGAAATAAAATAATGTGAAAGTGCTTTATAAATTCCATAGCACTATGTAAAAGCAGGACTTTATTCCAGTAGACCTATTCAATGTAGAAAATAAATATTAGGCCTTACTTAATTTCAACATGAATGAAATATTCTCTACTCATAAATTCCAATATTGCTCCAAAATAAAGGACTTTATTCTTAGCACCCTCCAAAAAAAGAAAAAAAAAAAACAAAAACATTCATTAATGCCACCAATGATCTCATCAGAAAAGTCTTTAAAATTGTGAAGCTGACAACTTATAGTTTCAAATCCAAGTTTTCCAAAATTCTGATTTCACTCAAAAGCTTGAATTTTATCACTGATCCCAGTTTTTCTTTAAGTGCCAGGCTAACTTCATTCAGAAAATGGCAAGAACTCTATTATGAATTACTATTATTTGTCACTTTTTCTTTCATGTGAAATTGTGTTTCATAAAAAGGTGGCTAGATCAGCTTCCAGTTCAGTTTCCAAAAGCTTTTCCTTAAGGCAACCATTGTATTTCTGTATGCAGTAGAAGCTCTTCATGTCTACTTCCCATTTTGTCACACAGAATACTAAAAAGATGTGTGTTCAAAAGTCAAGAGTCAGTAAAGTTTAATAATGGGAAGGCCCATTTCCACACTTCTTTTGCCATAAAGTGAGTTCCGTTAACAGAGGTAATGCTGTGTGGAATACCCTGACAGTGGTTGAGGCATTCTGTAAGTTCACGGATGGTAGTTTTGGCAGTAGTATTGCGTGCAGGGAGTGCAAACCCATCTCCTGAGTATGTTGTGTCTATTTTAATTAGAACAAATTGTTGCCCCTTCCATGCTGGAAGTGGTCCAATGTGTAATCAACCTGCCACCAGGTAGCAGGCCGATCACCTCGAAGAATGGTGCCATCTCGGGGGCTGAGTGTGGATCTCTGCTGCTGTCAGATTGGGCACTCAGCAGTGTTTGTGGCTAAGGTGGCCTTGGTGAGGGGAAGTCCATGTTGCTGAGCCTATGTATAATCTCCATCCCTACCACCATGGCCAGTCTGTTCATGAGCCAGCCCATTGGGCAATGACATGAGTGGCTGGGGGAAAGAGACTGAACTGATTCACAGAACTGGTCATTTTATCCACTTGGTTATTAAAAATCGTCCTTTGCTGAAGTCACCCTCTGGTGAGTATTCATGTGGGACATAAATATCTTAGTGTTTTTTTGCCCACTCAGAAAGGTCTAGCCATGTACCTCTCCCCCAGAACTCTTTGTCACCAATTTTCCAGTTTTCCTTCCAAGTTCCTGACCATCCAGCCAAACCATTGGCAACAGCCTGTGGATCAGTATACAAATGCACATCTGGCCATTTCTCCTTTTCAAGCAAAATGAACAACCATGTGCGACGCTTGAAGTTCTGCCCATTGGAAGGATTTCTATTTACCACTGTCCTTCAGGGATGTCCCAGAAAGGGGCTGTAGCCCTGTAGCTGTCCACTTTCAGGTGGTACTTTATATGGTGCAGAACCATCTATAAACTAGGCCCAGAGTTTTCTCTTCCTCAGTCAACTGGTCTCTCTCCCTCTTTCCATCTTCCCCATGCCCCCCTCTTTTTTAGGAGGTACCAGGGACTGAACCTGGACCTTGTACATGTGAAGCAGATGCTCAACCACTGAGCTACACCTGTTTCACATCCTGATCTCATTTTATAGAAACTTAAAAAATCTAATTTACAAATGAGTTCACATCCATAAGATTAGGGTTATGACTTATACTTGTCTTTTGGGGTGGGGCACATGGTTCAATCCACAGCACACTCTTGGTTAAATGATATTTGGGTTGCTTTCAATTTTGCCTATTATGAAGAACATTTCTATGAACACTCTTGTACATATCTTCTGCTATATTTTTTTATACAATTGAGAGAGCTGCAAGACATGAATGCTATTTAAAAAGGAGATATTAGGGAAACTCAAAAACAACAGAAAAGGAAAAATACAAGGAAAAAAACTGAAGCCTCTGACACCTGCAGCTATAGCAAACATTAAATGCAACCCAACTCCTAGCAAGATCAACATAAAACCTCATCTAAAATCCTAATTACCTCAGTTGCGAAAACCCAACACATCATATCCAGCTTTAAAAACAAAGATTACAAGTCATGTTAAAAAGGCAAGAAAAAAAAACAAAAACAAAAACCACCACAGTCTGGATGGGCAAAATAAGCATTAGAACCAGACTCAGGTATGAAACAAATTTTGGAATTATCAGAGAATTTAAAATAGCTATGATTTATTTGTTAAGGGCTCCAGTGGAAAAAGCAGACAACATGCAAGAACTAATAGGTAATATAAGCAGAGAGATGACCACTCTAAAAAGAATCAAAAGAAAATGCTAGAAATAAAAAACACTGCAACAGAAATGAAGAATGCCTTTTTGGGAGACTCATCAGAAGATTGGACATAGCTGAGGAAAGAATCAGTGAGCTTGAAGCTATATCAATAGAAACTTTCCAAACTGAAATAGAGAAGAATGAAAACAAAACAAAACAACTGAAACAGAATATCCAAAAACTATGGGACAATTACAAAAAGTATAACATACATATAATGGGAATACAAGAAGAAGAGGAAGGAGTAGAAGAAATACTTGAAAAAATAATGACTGAGAATTTCCAAAATTAATGACAGGCACACACACATACACAAAACTAAAACAAAAAAAGCAAAAACAGATCCAGATAGCTAAGAGAACACCGGGGAGGATAAATTCCAAAAAATCCTTACCTAGGCTTATTAAATTCAAACTGCTGAAACAGAGACAAAGAGAAAATCTTAAAAGACTACCTTTACCCTCCTACAATGGCGTGTTTGTGGTTTGCTGTTCTTGGACATGTAAGAATGGGAGGCAAAGAGATGTGGACTTGGAGAGTCTGGATCCAGCTTGCTCCCTGCAGGCTCAAGATCACCTTGCCCACACAGAAAATACTGTAAGATGAACATCATAGAGATGATCAGTGTCCTTTTAGAACACCAGTGTACCAAGTAATCTGCCAGGAAATTTTCTACTTTTATTCTCTTAGGCAGATCTAAAAAAAAAAAAAAAAATTTTTTTTTTTTTAAATTAACACCAGGGATTTGGATGGAACTGAATCTGGAATAAGCTATGCCATTACTAAACCAAGGTGAAGTATTTTCAAATTAAACACCTGTCTTCAGGCTAGCAAAAAAAAGACCACCTTTCCTACAGGGTAACAAGCATATGAATTAAAGTGGACTTCTCATCAGTAACCATGCAAGCAAGAAACAAGTGGAATGAAATTTTATAAAGGTTAAAAGAAAAAACCCCACCAACTTAGAATTCTATATTCAGTGTAATTATCCTTCAAAAATGAGAGAGAAATGAATATTTTTACAGACAAAATATTGGGAATTTGTCACCAGTAGACTTGCCTTGCAAGAGATGTTGAAGTTCTTCAGAGAGAAACGAAAAAAAGGTATATGTCAATGCTTTGGTTCACTTAAAAAAGAGCATCAGAGAAGGAATAGATGAAGATAAAATAATCTTTTCATTATTCTTAATTTATCTAAAACACAATTTTTTTGTAGTAATAATAGTCACAGTATATTGGGAGATTATAGCATATGGACAGGTGAAATGAACGGCAGCAATTTCATGTGGTTGCAGGGAGGAATGGGGAATACTCTTTTATAAGGTACCTGCATTACCCATGCAGTGCTAGTGTTTTTCGTAAATGGAATTAGATTAGTTATAAATGTATGTTGCAAACTCCAGGGTAACTATAAAAAATATTTTTTTTAAAGAATTAGAATTAATATACTAAGAGAGGAGAGAAAATGGATCCAACTATATGTTGTCCATAATAAACCCACTTTATATATAAAGATATAGATAGATAAAAAGTAAAGGGATTGGGAGTGGGTGTAGCTCAGTGGTTGAGTGCTGGCTTCCTACATATGAGGTCCCAGGCTCATTCCCCTGCCCCAGTACTTCTAAAAAAAAAAAAAAAAAGATGGGATGGAAGAAGAGATACCATGATAACACTAATCAAAAGAAATATGGATGTATCCTTTTAGTATAATAAAATGATATAATCATAAATATTAAAGAAATCTGGAGTAGCTGTGTTAATCTCAGACAAAGCTGACTTCAGAGCAAGGAAGACTATCAGAGAAAAAGAAGGGCATTACATCATAATTATTACAATTATCTAAGAAGACATCATTAACATGCATGCACTAACAATTTAAGGTAAAAATATATGTGGCAAACCCTGATAGAACAGCAAAGAGAAATAGACAAGTCCACTATTATAGTTGGAGACCTCAATATCCAACTTTGACTGTAGGAAACTAGGGAAAGAAGAGTGATGGAAGCCTAAAGCAAGCAGAAGAAAAAAAAAAAATTCAAAAATCAATGACATTGAAAACAGGAAGATAAGACAATCAACTAAACCCAAAGCTAGTCCTTTGAAAAGATGAATAAAATGTATAAACCTCTAGCCAGACTAAGCAATAAAGAAAGAGAGAAGGCACAACCTGTATCACATATCAAAGAGGACCACTTCTGATCCCATGGGCATCAAAAGGATAATGAATAGTGTGACTATCTCTGTGCCCACAATTTGATAATATAGTTGAAATGGGCCAATTCATTGACAAACTACCAATTACTCACATGACAAGAAACAGATCATCTGAATAGCTTATATCTATAGCTATTAAAAAATTGAGTCAATGATTCTAACCTTCCCCCATAAAAGAACAACAACAGGCCCAGAAAGTTCGCTAGTGAATCTACTGAACATTTAAGGAAAAAATGATACCAATTCTTTCAACAATCTATTTGAAAAAAAACATAGAAGCAGAGAGAATACCTCCTAACTTATTCTATGAGACTAACATTACCCTAATATCAAAACCAGACAAAGACATTAGAGTAACTCATGTTCATATGTGCAAAAATTCTCAACAAAATATTAGATCTAATCCAACATTGTGTAAGAAGAATTATATACCATGACAAAGATTTTTTCCAGGTATCCAAGGCTGATTCAGCATTAAAAAATCAATATGATTTGTCACATCAGCAGGCTAAAGAAGAAAAATCATATGATCTTATCAGTAGATACAGAAAAAGGATTTGACAAAATCCAACACCCATTGATGAGAAAAACTCCGAAAACTAGGAATAGAGGGGAACTTCAACTAGATGAAGAAAATCTACACAAAACCTACAGCTAGTATCATACTTAACAATGAGAAACTAAATGCTTTTCTTATAAGACTGGGAATAAGAAAAGGATATCTGCTATCACCACTCCTACTCAACATTATATTGAAAGATGTAGCTAATGCAATAAGACAAGAAAAGGAAAAAAAGAATGTTGGGAAGGAAGAAATAAAACTCTTTTCACAGATGATATGATTGCCTATGTACAAAATCCCTAAGAATTGGCAAAACTGGAGCTAGTAAGCCTAATGATCCTCCTAGAACTGATAAGCAATTACAGCAAGGTTAATATGCAGAAATCAATTGCTTTCCTATATACCAACAATGAACAATTGGAAATTTTAAAAAGACAATACTATTTCTATTAGCACTGGAAAAGAAGGAATAAAGAAAGAATAAATCTATCAAAAAATGTACAAGATCTATGCAGAAAACTACAAAACTGATGGAAGAAATCAGAGAAGATCTAAATAAATGGAGAGAGAGTACATATTTATGGATAGGGAAGCTCAATACTGTTAAGGTGTCACTTCTCAAATTGACCTGTAGTTTCAATGCAATCCAAATCAGAATCACAGCAAGTTATTTTGTGGATATTGACAAACTGATCCAAAGTTTATATGGGAAGGCAAAAGACCCAGAATAGCTTGTTTTGCCACAGGGCTGCTACGGCAAAGTACCAGAAATGGGTTGGCTTTTATAATGAGAATTTTATTAGGGGAAAATCTCACAGTTTCGAGGCCATGAAATGTCCAAATCAAAGCGTCATCAGAGATACCTTCTCACCAAAGTCAGCTACTGGTGATCCTGGTGTCCTGCCAGGTGGTGAAGCAAGATGGCTGGCGATCTGTGTCAAGGTCCCTGCTTTCCCTTTAAGGCTCATCATCTCCGGGAGTTCAGCTGTGGATGATCAGGCATATGGCAGGGCTCCTCTCCTCAGCCTTCAGCTGCTCTGTGGGCACAGCCCCTTGTGGGCCTCTTTCTGTGCCTTTGTGCTCTTCTGTTTCCAGATCCAGGACCTCTCTCAGCCTCTCAGGGCATCTAGCCTTAAGCTCAGCTGTGGGCTGTGGATAATTAGGTATCTCTCCCTGGGCCTCGGCCCTTGAGCCTCTTGGGGCTTTTCTGCCTTTCTGCAGCTGCAGGTGAAACTGCAGTCCTCCCTCTCTCTCCTCTCTCCTTTCTCCTTTCTCTCACATGGTGGCATCAAAATGGTGCTTCCTTTCTGTGTGTGTGTCTCTCTCTGTGTCTCCATTTATATAAAGCTCCAGTAAGAGAACGGAGACCCAACCTGAGTCATGCCTTACTGGCATCCAGTCAAAAGGGTCCCACATGGGAGTGGATGTGTGCCCAAGCAGTTGGGCGCTTGCCTCCCACGTGGGAGGTCCTGGGTTCAGTTCCCAGTGCCTCCTGAAAACAAACAAACAAACAACAAGCAAAACAAACAATAAAACCAACTCAGGGAGGGGAAGTGGCTGTGGCTCCCGTTTACCATATGGGTGGCTTCCCAGGGCCTCCTGGAAGGCAAGCCAGCAGCGTGGCGCGGTGAGCTGACGGCTTTGAGCTGGCGCAGCAAGATGACGCAACAAAGGCAGACAAGCAGGCACAGAAAAATGCAAAGCAAATGGACACAGTGAGCACAAGCAGCAAGGGGGGGGATACATAAAATTAAAAAAAAAAAAATCTTTAACAAACAAAAAAACAAAAAAACCAACTCAGGGAAGCCAATGTGGCTCTGCGCTTCAGTGCCAGCTTCCCACATACGAGGTCCCGGGTTCAATCCCTGGCCCTGGTACCTTAAAAAAAAAAAAAAAAGCCCCCCTCCCCCCGAATGGATTATTTCAAGAACATAATTTTTTTCTTTTTGGGATTCATAAAATAACTTCAAACTGTCACATGGTCAATACACTACTGAAGGAGAACAAAGTCAGAATTGATAATACTCAACTTTTAGACTTACTATATATAAAACTACAGTAATCAAGACAGTGTGGTACTGGTGAAAGAGTAGAGAGATAGATAAATGGGACAGAATAGAGAGAAATAAACACATACAAATGTAGTCAACTGAAAAGAAATGAGGTCTTAAGCCACAAAAAAGACATGGTGGAACTTTGCAAAGGAGCATAGGCTGTTCAATGGAGAAAGGATAGTCTTTTCAAATGGTGCTGGAACAATTAGACATCATATGCAAAAAAAAAAAAAAAAAAAAGAATCTAGACACAGAGCTTATACCTTATACAAAAATTAACTCAAAATGGATCATAGACCTAAATGTAAAACGCAAAACTATAAAACTTCTAGAAGAAAACAGGAGAAAATCTAGATGGCACTGGATTTTTAGATAGAACACCAAAAGACAATCCATGAAAGAGAAAATTGATAAGTTGTACTTAATTAAAATAAAAAACTTTTGCTCTGCAAAAGACACTATTAAGAGAATGAAAAGGCAAACCACATAAAAAGTACTTTTTAAGCATATACATGATAAAGAAGTGGTATTCAAAATGTACAAAGAACTCTTAAAACATTAAAAACAAACAACCCCATGTAAAAATGGACAAATGACCTGAACTTACACATCACCAAAGAAGATATACAGATGACCAGTGAGCATATGAAAAGATGCTCATATGCATATCTATATATATCTATATCTATACCTACATATCTTTAGGAAACTGCAGATTAAAACAACGAGGTATCACCACATACCTATTAGAATGGCTAACATCTGGAGAGGCTATGAAATAACAGGAACTCTAATTCGTTGTTGATGGCAATGCAAAATGGTGCAGCCACTTTGGAAGACAATTTGGCGGTTTCTTACAAAGCTAAACATAGGCTTTCCAAATGATCCAACAATCACACTCCTTAGTATTTACCCAATTGAGTTGACTTATGTCCTCACAAAAACCTGCAGAATGATACGCTTATAGCAGAATTATTCATAATCACCCAAACCAGGAAGAAACCAAGATGCATTTCAGTAGGTGAATGGATAATTGTGGTACATGTGTATACTATTAATCAGCAATAAAAAGAAATGAGGTCTTAAGCCACAAAAAGACATGGTGGAACTTTAAATGCATATTACTAAGTGAAAGAAGACAGTCTGAAAGGCACATGCTGTCTGACTCCAACTATATGACATTATGGAAAAGGCAAGACAATTAAAAATTCACTGGTTTCCAGGGTTCTCAGGAAGGGGGAAGGGATGAATAGGTGAAGCACAGGTGATTTTTTTTTTTTAGTACATTGAAACTATTCTGTATGATAATGTAATTGTAGATACAAGACATGAATTTGTCCAAACTGATGGAATTTATACAATCCAAATAGTGAAGCTTAAAGTAAATTATGCAGTTTAGTTAGTGATAATGTATCGATATTAGTTCATTAATTGTAACAAATGTGCCACACTAATGGGAGAAGTTAATAACGGAAAACTGGGAGGGAGAGAAGATGTGGCTCAGGGCGTTATGTGGGAACTTTTCTGTATAATCTGCTTTTATTTAAAATAAAATTTTAAAAAGGGAAGATAAGCAAATTTTAGAGAGAAAACCACGCATGTGCAAAACATTTTGTATAGTGTGTATCAAATAATTAAAAATACTTGAAAAGGCAAAAAGAAACTACAGTAAGCATTATTACCAGTGATTAAAGAGTGACATCTTTTTCCTTGAAATGGGAATAGACAAAGATGTCTTCCATTACCAGTTCTGTTTTTCCCTGTTCTAGAGAAGCTCATGCCACTGCAATAAAATAAGAAAAATAAATAAAAAGTATAATTATTGAAAAGGAAGTAAGATAATTGTCGTTTTTCACAGATGAATTGATTTTGTATGTAGGAAACCCAAAAGAATCTGCAAATAAAGCCTTAGAATGAATAAATGAATTTAGCATAGTTGCTGGATATCGGGTCATTATATGAAAATCAAGTATTTCTATGTTCTAACAACTAGAAATTGACATTTTTTAAAATGCCATTTATAATATCTCATAACCAGGAAAGAATCTAAAGATGAGCAAAGTATCTATATGGGAAAACTATAAAAATTACTGTGGGAAATTAAAGAAATCCTACCGAAATAGCTGAATATATCATTTTCCTTAATATGCAAAGATCCCAACTCTCCCCAAATTATCTATAAATTCAATGCAATCCTAGTAAAAATTCTGAAAAGTTATATACTTAGCTTTGGAATCTATATTTTAACAAGATTCTCAGGTGATTCGATGCACCTCGCAGTCAGCGAGTGTCATCTGGGAAAATCAGCTTGTTAGAAGTGCAAATTCATGGGCCCAGACCTACTGCCTCGCAGCTCTGATTCTGAAACTAAGTATAGAACTACCATATGACCCAGCAATCTCACTACTAGGTAAATACCCAAAAGAAGTGAAGGCAGGGACTCGAACAGATATTTACACACTGATGTTCAGAGCAGCGTTATTCACCATTGCCAAAGGATGGAAGCCTTGCAAATGAAGGTCCATCAACCAATGGATAGATAAAATGTGCTATATGCATACAATGGAATATTATTCAGCCGTAAAAAGGAATAAAGTCCTGATACTTTTGACAACATGGATGCTTGTCATAAATGAAGACATAAATGTCTTGAAATGAAGACATCAGTTTGAGTGAAATAAGCTAGACACAAAAGGACAAATATAGTATGATCCCACTGATTTGAAATAATTAGAATAAGCAAATTCATAGAGTCAGATTCTAGAATATAGGTTACCATGGGAAGGGGTGGGGATAGGGAATGAGAAATAGAGGCTTAAAATGTGCAGGATTCGTGTTTGAAATGATGGAAATGTTTTGGTAATGGATGGTGGTGACAGCAGAAAATCAAGAGTGCAATTAACAGCTGAAATATATATCTGAATATGACTAAAGGGGGGAAATGTTAGATTGTATATAAGGTAACAGAATACAATTTTTAAAAAAGATCCATGGAACTACACTATACAAATGGTGAACCCTAAGTTAAACCATGGACTATAATTAATAGCACAATTATTTTTTTTAAATGCACTAACATCAGTTGTACTAAATGTACCACACCAGTGCAAGGTGTTAATAACAGGGTGGTATATGGGAATCTTGGATTTTATGCATGATTGTGCTGTAAACACACAGCTTCTCTAATAAATAAAAAAACACATATAGCAAAAAAAATTCTAGAAAATTTTCTTTTGGAAATTGATATGCTGTATCTAAAATTTAAGTGGAAATTCAAATGACCAAGAAGAGCCAAGAATAACCAAGACAATCTTCTTGAAAGCAAGACTTAAAGTTTCATAATTAAAATGGGGTCTTATCGGCGCAAAGATAGAGCAGTGGAACAGAATGTGAAGTCCGTAAGTACATCCATCTCTGTACACTCTATTATATGTTTTTATAGGCTGCCTCTGCAATGCAGTTATAACCAGGATACCCCTTATGAAAGGGTAGGGTTATCACATCTGAGGTATAACCGTTGGGGAATTTGATGTAATTATGAATTCCAAAAATATAATTGGATCATGCTTGTAAACTGATCTGTTAATCTGGGCATGATTAGGTTAGGATTAGGGCGTTGAGCCCCACCCCTTGGTGGGTGGGGAATTGAATATTAAAGGCAAGGCAAAGGACAGTTGAGGTAGTCTTTTGAGAAGCAGTTTTGATATTTGGAAAGAAGGCCCCAGGAGAAGAGAAGCAAGCCGTTTGCCTGATCGCCTGCAGCTGACCTCGTGGAGGAAACAGGAGCTAAGCCCAGAGAGAAACGCAGCCCCGGGAAGAGAGGATCCCCAGAAGCCTGAACCCTGGCAAACGCCGGCAGCTGTCTTGCTCTAACATGTGGCAATGGACTGTGGTGAGAGAAGAAACTTAATGCTTTATGGCCTGGTATCTGTGGACTTCTACCCCAAATAAATACCCTTTATAAAGACCAACTGATTTTTGGTATTTCACATTAGCACCCCTTTGGCTGACTAATACATGAGGTTAGAAGCAATTTCCAGGAAGAAATGTTTTGGAGAGGTCAGAACTCAGTTTTCTACTCCTCTAATTTCTCTATCTCTGTTTCTAATGTCAGTACGCCAGGCTTTGTCATTCTGGGCATTAATTTTATTCATTGAACATGACTCAGAAATTTGATTTAGGCTACAGTTTGGCATTTAAGAGTTTCATCATACCTATTTAACTTTTGCAAATTCAACTATATAGTATTCAGTTTAAAAGGGGGACAGGGAGAAGAGGGGAAATAATGTAAATCAGCCTTTTTTTTTTTTTTCCATTCAGTAATCATAAAATTGGGTAGTAAGCCTGAAATGAGAAATGTGAGCTTCTCTTCTATCTGTTGGTTCCTGCGTGTATCTCAATGTGTGAGCATCTTGCTTCATTGAGTGTGATTTTAACATTGAGAGATTAATGTTTTCTGTGCAGCGTGTCCACTAAATGCAATCTACTCCAATTCTGAGGGAAGAACATCTATGTTAAAGTTTTCAAGGCAGTATATGTAGTGGTCATGGGCTTGGCTCTTGACCCAGACTACCTGGGTTAAAATCCCAGATCCACCTTTACCAAATCTGTGTAGCATGGGCAGGTTACTTTTCTGAGCTTAGTGCCCCCTTATCTGTAAAATGGAGGTAATAGCAAGCACCTTATAGGGTGGTTGTGAGAATTAAATGACAATTAACAGATAAATAGTGGCTGGCACATAGCAAGTACCTAATCAAGGTTAACTATTTTATCGTCAGTATTCTTGTTACTGCTGAAAGGCAGTATTCTTGTTACTGCTGAAAGGCGATAGGGTATGAATGTGATGTGTGATGAATTCCTAAGGGATTTTAAAGGGTAATTTAGCCCATGACCACTCCTTTTTCACCTTCAGCTGTACTTTAGAGCCCAGCCCCAGCGTGAAGTGTGATTTTTCTTTATCAGCCTAGTTTTTCTATCCAGTCCTTAGATTTTTTAGAGAGCTGACAATCAATTGTGGCTGGTTAGGGAATCTTCACATGGCATGGGATTTGGTCATTTGGACAAGAGGGCCTGTGAATGGGGCAAGATGTATTCCCATAGAGCAGGGGTTCTTAATCTTTTTTTGTTCCACAGACCCCTTTGCCAGTCAGGTGAAAACCACGGACCCCTTCTCAGAATGTAGTGGCAGATAGTTTATGACACTCAACATCGGAGGTCAGAGAAAATAAAGTTAATAAGTTGATTTTTTTCAATTCAAGCTCACAGACCCCCTGAAATCTTTCCACGGACCCCCAAGATGTCCATGGACCCCTGCTTAAGAGCCCCTGCCATAGAAGCAATGTAGCTGTGCTTCTAAAGTGTTTAATATGTTTATTTTTAAGTACACATATTTTAGCCACCAGCCTTTTCCTCAGAACGAGGATCCACTAAATCTTTTAAGGTCAGTGCAGCCCTTACAATGCTTCTGTTCTTTGTTTTTCACTAGAAAATGATAGGAGCCCCTATTGTAGAATGACGTCTATGGTGCCTTATTTTTTAGCCATTTTTTTTGTTTGGTTTTTTGGGTTTTTTTTTTTTTAGGACATACAAGGGATTGAACCCAGGATCTCGTACATGGGAAGCAGGCGCTCAATAACTGAGCTACACCCACTCCCTTTTGTGCATTATTGTACATTTCAGTACTCTTGGTGTTTTATAGGTCTGCTCTCCTTTTTTTCTTTTTAAATTTTATTTTTTAATCCCCCCTTCCCCCTGTCCTCAGATGGCTCCCTCATCTGTCTGCTTGTCTTCCTCAGGAGGCACGAGGAACTGAACCCAGGACCTCCCATGTGGGAGGCAAGTGCCCAACCACTTGAGCCACTTCTCTTCGCAGCTTGTTGTGGCTTCTTGTAGCTCCCTGTGGCTCTTCTTCTTTAGGAAGCACCAGGAACCAAATGTGGGGCCTCCCATGTGGGAGGCAGGCGCCCAGTTGCTTGAGTCACATCTGCTCCCCTCTACTCTCCTTTTTTGAGCTTAGAGACCTTTAACTCACCACCAATTGTTACCTTTGCAGAATTTTGAGGAACTTTATATGTGACCATTTGCTATTGCCCCGCACCTCTCCCCTTCCACACTCCCAGGCACATACTTTCATATCATCTTCCAGGATTTCCAGAATTGAGATTCTGTTATTGCCCCTGACCTCAAACCCCTCCATGCTACTCACAGAAAAGCTGCTGCATGTTTTTAGCTGCCATTCGACAGCACTGCCGCACACACAGCTATTTGCCTACCATGCCGTCAGCAGCGACTCCTCCATTGCTGGAATGCCTGGTCCCCACTCAGACCCCTACCACACTGGCTCCTGCTGCTTTCTCTATGGGCTTAACTCATGTCACCTCTATGTGGCTTACTTCTTTCTGTTTTTCTTTTTTCCCATCTCTCTCATAATCTGTAGCATTTTGCCTTTGGCCCAAGTAGAACTTAGTCACTTACAGACCTTGCCAGCCAGTGAGCTCCAGTACCTCAAACTGAATAGGTTTTCTCATCCAGCGTTCCTTGGCCATGTTACTTGTGGCTCAAGCATCTACCACCAAAAGAGGGGTTTGTGGTGTGTGTTAGGGGCCTGAGAGTTAATTTAACTATCACCAGGCCTAGTGCCTGGGAGATTCAAGAGTTAGAACTAGTTATGATCCGCTGTCCCATGTCCATTTCTTAGAATGAGGGAAATAAAAGGTTAATGAGTTCTGTTTTAAGATATGTGTAGTGTCTAAAACAGCTTCTAAACGTGCAGACATTATTTCACAGTGATGATGTAACATTTAGTGCACTTGTTTATTGCATATTGAGGCATCTTGAAAAAAATTATATATCCAGATGGTGCGTGCTAGATGTTATTTTTTGAGTTATAAATTTGCTTAACTCTTAAAACCATCTTTATTTTGTTTTTTTCTTTCTTCCTAGAATATTTTCCTTCTTGGATATAGTAACTTTGTGCCGATGTGCACAGATTTCCAAGGTAGGATATTTCCCATATTTTTAATCAATAAATCTCAAGTTTTATTAGAATGAGGATGAGTTTTAAATTCAAGTAAACAGTTAAAAATTCAAGTCAATTATCTGTTATATTTAATATGACACAATTTTACAGTTCTCCATATGATGATTAACTTAAAGTACATCAAGAATAAAAGCTTAAAATACAAAGGCTGAGTCAAAACTATGATTTCTTAAAATGTCTCAGGAAGTGTATCACTCTTGCTCCAACGTACCCTCCTTTACTTCCCACCTCCCAGGCTTGGAACATCTTAGCTCTGGATGGAAGCAACTGGCAAAGAATAGACCTTTTTAACTTTCAGACAGATGTAGAGGTAAGTTATGTTCTTTTAGACAGAAGAATTTTTAAAATTAAAAGTAAACTGTTTCCTTGCTCCTTTTTTATTTCGTTCCATTTAGATATAATAATAAAGTGCCAAGATGGAATGGAGAGAAAAAGAATGGAAGGTATTTGCATACTTCCAGATCAAAATTACTGCTTGTATTTTGCTTTTTGCACTACATCAGTTACAGATTATTTTCCCCCTTGTTAATGTTTTTAATCTATTTGAGTTTCATCACTTAGCTTTTTAGAGCCTCACACCTGAATCATTAACAGCTGGTTCAGTGCTTTATCCTTAGAAGACCCTTGACAAATATGTATTCATGTGAAAGATCACCTGAGAATTCTAATTCGGCATCAAGGTTGGAGAGATGGCAGGAGATCTGAACTATCACCCCAGCCCTGCCACTTAAGTCAAGCCGTATAATCTCAATGCCTCCATCTTATCATCTATAAAATAAAGAAGTAAATAATCTTTAAAGTCCTTTGTAATTCCAAGTTTTTGGCATTTTTATGTGGCCAAAATGTAAACACCTACATTTAAGAGTAGTAAATCTGACCAATTGAGGAAAGTTTATTTTAAAACAACTTTAATATTACATACCAAATTTCTAACCAAAAAGAAAAGGGTGGTTGGGGGGAGGAATAAAGAGCAGTGCAACATAGTAATTATCCAGAGTGGTGTTTTATGGGTTTTAGACTCTGAAGCTTTTTATCTACCCAGTGTTAGTAAAACGCTATTCATTTCCAGTTTTGTCAACACAGCTAAAATAGAGGAACTATGTTTTAATTCAGTTACTCATGGAGAGTGTTTGCCAAGAGTTTTTACCAAGATAGATGTTTCGTATCCTGTAATGGGTAAGGGAATGTATGTGTTTAATGGTGAGATGAGCCCAGACAATTTCCTGCTAGGTACTTAACCTGCCGTTACCTAGATGAACTGATGGCCAGTTATGGAGGCCCTTCACTTCCATCTCTAGTTACTTGCTGGCTTGAGGCTCTGGTCTCCATCTTCAACCAGTGGAGCAGAGCGCCTATAGCAAGCGAGGCAGGCGCAGGGCTTCACACGGTCTGTTTAAGGAAACCCTTGGTTTCTCTCATGTTGTGGTGCTCTGAGCTCAGAAGCCGGCAGGGTCCTCAGAGCTCCACACTCATCCTGGAAAGATAAACTCAAGTTCTTGGCTCAGACGGTGGTCCCTGAATTAGGAGTTCTTTAATATTCTTTCTGGACTTATTCTCTAAGTCTTTATTCAGTATATTTACTTAGTGATGTTGAGGATAGCCTTTATTTCTAAAAATTAGGGTCATTTTCACTGGCCAAACGAGAGGCATTGTTTAAAAAATTTTGGCAAAATATATTCTCTTTTTTCATGGTTCTTGTTTGCTTTGACAGTTTTTCCAAACTGTACAACATTTTGGAAGGCATATTTAAAACTTTTACATTTAAATAGTAAAGAGTACTACTATTTCAAGTAAATAACACTACCTTGTATATTATTTGATTTCAGTATTTTGACTGCTGATTTTCATCTAACTACAGCTACTTATATACATTGCAGGAATACTCAAGAATACTTCCCTAAAAGAAGGGACCAATTTATGGATCTCTAATTAAATAAAGAATTGCATGTAAAAACCTGAGATAGCTGGCACCAGGGTGTCAATCTAGTCTAATACTGTTTAGTTCCCCTTATGGACTGGCACCTTGAATCTAGCTTGGATTATGAACCAAGCACTGGGGCCTCCCATATTCTCCAAACAGGACGCTTGCCATGGATAACCTGGTAGTCTTAAAGACATCCACTTTGGCAGGAACTGGTGATTTATTGATGTGTTGAGAAGAGAGAGAAGGATCCAAGGATTAGGATTGATCTAACTAATAGTACTTCCTGTGTGCTAGGCACTAGTCTAAGCATTTTACATATATTAATTCATTTACTCCTCCCCAAAATTCCATATTGAAGAAACCGAAGTACAAAAGGTTGGGTCACTTACCCAAGCTCATTCATTTACTAACAGGAGAATGGAGGTACCTCAAATGGTGGGTTGCATGTTGGACACATCCAGAATAAAACATCCAGGTGACAACTGCATATTGAACCTTTCCTTCAGCATCACTCTTCCCTAAATATGTGATGTTCCCTGATGCATTTAAATATCAGACCTTTTATTTTTAGTGTCTTCATGGTTATTAAAGATCCCATTAGGCCAAAAATGAGAAATAACTGGTATGTTCACCTGAAAGTCATAAGGGTCTTTTAAGCCCATCTGAAACCTATTTTTCCTCTAAAGCTCTTCATTTTAGAATGCACACCTACAACATACTGTCTAACAGATAAGGAACAGAACCAGTAACTTGAATACTGTTTTTGTTTTATTCTGGTAACATATATACAACCCAAAATTTTCCATTTTAACTACTCATGTGTGTGACTCAGTGATATTAATTACGTTCACAATATTGTGCTACTGTTACTACTATCCATTACCTAAACTCTTTCATCATCTCAAACCAAACTGTACCTATTAAAGCAATAACTCCCTAATCCCTCCCAGATCCCTGGTCCCTGGTATCCTGTAATTTACTTTCTGTCTCTATGAATTTGCTTATTCTAGGAATTTCATATGAGTGTACAGATTTTTAAAATAATACTTAAGGCTTTAATTGAAAACATTTTGAAATGCATGCAGCCTCTTTATGTGCTAGGGGTAGAACTGAGGTGCTGGAAGAACATTCCATAATATTTTCTGTTACAATTGTGAAAAATATATGCAGTTCCTAAATTTCAGGTTATTTTTCTGTGAGCTAAGTAGCATTTTAAAAAAATGAGATTTCCCCCGCTTTCCTGATTCAAGGGCCGAGTGGTGGAAAATATCTCAAAACGATGCGGTGGATTCCTGAGGAAGCTCAGCTTGCGAGGCTGCATTGGTGTGGGGGATTCCTCCTTGAAGTAAGTCAAATCTATGATGACTCACTTTGTCATGGCAGGTTTTAGCACCAAGCATACTATGTGCCTTTCCGCTAAATTCTTTCTAGGGTAATCTGCGTAGTCATGAGATGACTATGACTTTTTTCTTTTTTAAACTTTATTTTGTACATTTAATAATTGAAAATACAAACAGTTAAAAACTAAAAAGTAAATAGATGAATAAATACATACATTTCTTAATTAAATGTACTGGATACATGTAAATTTTTAAAAAATCAAACAATATGTTACACAATATATTTGGTTCATAGTAACACAATCATACAGTATTTGTCCTTTTGAGTCTGTCTGGCTTCACTCAACATAATGTCCTCCAAGTTCATCCATATTGTCATATGCTTTACAACTTCATTTCTTCTTGCATAATATTCCATATTGTGAATAGACCACAGTTTGTTTATCCATTCATCTGTTGATGGACACCTGGGTTGTTTCCAACTTTTGGCAATGGTGAATAATGTGGCTATGAACATCAGTGTGCATATGCCTGTTCGTGTCACTGCTCCCAGTTCTTCTGGGTATATACCCAGTAGTGGTATTGCAGGGTCACGTGGTAAGTCTATATTCAACTTCTTTAGGAACTTCCAAACAGTCCTCCACAGGGGCTCTACCATTCTGCATTCCCACCAACAGTGAAGAAGTGTTCCTATCTCTCCTCATCCTCTCCAACACTTGTAGTTCTCTGTCTTTTTAATAGTGGCCATTCTGATAGGTGTGAAATGATATCTCATTGTAGTTTTGATTTGCATTTCCCTAATCATCAGTGATGTTGAGCATTTCTTAACGTGCTTTTTTGCCATTTGTATTTCTTTCGACAAATGTCTATTCAAGTCTTTTGCCCATTTTTTAATTGGGTCGTTTGCCTTTTTATTGTTGAGTTGTAACATCTCTTTATATATCCTGGATATTAAACTGTTATCAGATATGTGATTTCCAAATATTTTTTCCCATTGAGTTGGCTGCCTTTTCACCCTTCTGACAAAGTCCTGTGAGTTACAAAAGTGTTTAATTTTGAGGAGGTCCCATTTATCTATTTTCCTTTTGTTGCACATACTTTGGGTGTAAAGTCCAAGAAACCACCACCTACTACAAGGTCTTGAAGATGTTTCCCTACATATTCTTCTAGTATTTTTATGGTCCTGGCTTTTATATTTAGATCTTTGATCCATTTTGCGTTGATTCTTGTATAGGGGGTGAGATAGGGGTCCTCTTTGATTCTTTTGGTTATAGATATCCAGTTGTCCCAACACCATTTGTTGAAGAGACTGTTTTGCCCCATTAGCATGGACTGGGTAGGTTTGTCAAAAACCAGTTGATTGTATAGGTGAGGGTTTATTTCTGGGTTCTCAGTTCTATTCCACTGATCGATGTGTCTATCTTTATGCCAGTACCATGCTGTTTTGACCACTATAGCTTTGTAATATGTTTCAAGGTCAGGCAGTGAAATTCCTTCCATGTTGCCCTTCTTTTTTAGAATGCTTTTGGCTATTTGGGTGCACTTTCCTTTCCAAATGAATTTGGTAATTGCCTTCTCTAATTCTGTAAAGTAAGCTGTTGGGATTTTGATTGGTATTGCATTGAATCTGTAAATCAGTTTGGGTAAGATTGACATCTTCATGATATTTACTCTTCCAATCCATGAACACAGAATGTCTTTCCATTTGTTTAGGTCTTTTAATATTTCTTTTAGCATTGTTTTGTAGTTTTCTGCATGTAGGTCCTGTACTTCTTTAGTTAAATTAACTCCTAGGTATTTGAATCTTTTTGTTGCTATTGAAAATGGAATTTTCCCCTGATTTCCTCCTCAGGTTGTTCAGTACTAGTGTACAAAAACATTACTGATTTTTGCGTGTTGATCTTGTATCCTGACACTTTGCTGAACTCATTTATTAGCTCAAGTAGCTTTGTTGTGGATACTTCAGGATTTTCTAAGTACAGATCATGTCATCTGCAAACAGAGTTTTATTTCCTCTTTTCCTATTTGGATGCCTTTAATTTTTTTTTTTTTTCCTTGTCTAATTGCTCCTGCTAGGACTTCTAGTACAATATTGAATAACAATGATGATAGTGGGCATCCTTGTCTTGTTCCTCATCTTAGAGGGAAAGCTTTCAACCTTTCCCCATTGATTATGATGTTGGCTGTGGGTGTTTCATATATGCCTTTTATCATATTGAGGAATTTTCCTTCTATCCCTATCTTTTGAAGTGTTTTTATCAAAAAAAGGATGCTGGATTTTGTCAAATGCTTTTTTTGCATCTATTGAAATGATCATGTGGTTTTTTTCCTTCAATTTGTTGATGTGGTGTATTACATTGATTGATTTTCTTATGTTGAACCAGCCTTGCATACCTGGAATAAATCCCACTTGGTCATGATGTATAAGTCTTTTGATATGCTGTTGGATTCAATTTGCAAGTATTTTGTTGAGAATTTTTGCATCTATATTCATTAGAGAGACTGGCCCGTAATTTTCTTTTTTTGTAGAATCTTTATCTGGCTTTGGTATTAGGGTGATGTTGGCTCCATAAAATGTGTTGGGTAATTTTTCCTCCTCTTCAATTTTTTGGAAGAGTTTAAACAGGCTTGGTGTTAATTCTTTCGAAATGCTTGGTAGAATTCCACCTGTGAAGCCATCTGGTCCTGGACTTTTCTTTGCTGGGAGATTTTTGATGACGGATTAAATCTCCTTAAATATGATTGGTTTGTTAAGTTCTTATATTTCTTGTAGTGTCAGTGTAGGTTCATTGTGCATTTCTAGGAATTTGCCCATTTCATCTGGGTTGTCTAGTTTGTTGGCATATAGTTTCTCATAATATCCTCTTATGATACTTTTTATTTTTGTGGGGGCAGTTGTAACTTCCCCACTTTCATTTCTGATTGTATTTATTTGCATCTTCTGTTTTTCTTTGTTAGTCTATCTAGGGGTTTGTCAATTTTATTGATTTTTTCAAAGAACCAGCTTTTGGTTTTGTTGATTTTCTCTTTTTTTTTTTGTTCTCATTTTCATTTATTTCTGCTCTAATCTTTATTATTTCTTTCCTTCTGCTTGTTTTGGGATTGGTTTGCTGGCAATTCTTTTTCTAGTTTCTCTAGTTGTTCAGTTAAATCTTTGAGTTTAGCTCTGTCTTGATTTTTAATATAGGCATTTAGGGCTATAAATTTCCCTCTCAAGACTGCCTTCACTGTATCCCATAAGTTCTGATATGTTGTGTTCTCATTTTCATTTGTCTCAATATATTTACTGATTGCACTTGTAATTTCTCTTTGACCCACCGAATTTTTAGGAGTGTGTTGTTCAGTCTCCATACATTCGCAAATTTACTTTTTTCCTGTCTGTTATTGATTTCTAGTTTCATTCCATTATGATCTGAGAAGGTGCTTTGTATAATTTCAATCTTTTTATACTTATTGAGAGCTGTATTGTGACCTAATATGTGGTCTATCCTGGAGAAAGATCCATGGGCACTTGAGAAGAATGTATAACCCGCTGAGTTTGGATGCAGTGTTCTGTTTATGTCTGTTAGGTCTAACTTGTTTATCATATTGTTCAAGTTCTCTGTTTCCTTGTTGATCTTCTGTCTAGTTCTATCTAATGATGTGAGTGGGGTGTTGAAGTCTCCAAAGATTATTGTAGAAATGTGTATTTCTCCCTTGAGTTTTCAGAGAGTTTGTCTCATGTATTTTGGGGCACCCTGGTTAGGTTCATAGCTATTTATGACTGTTATATCTTCCTGGTGGATTATCCCTTTCATTAATATATAATGGCCTTCTGTATCTCTTATAACTTTTTTGCATTTAAAGTCTGTTTTGTCTGATATTAGTATAGCTACGCCTGCTGTTTTCTGGTTACTTTTCATGTGTAGTATCTTTTTCCATCCTTTCACTTTCAGCCAGTTTGTATCCCTGACTCTAAGGTGAGTCTATTGTAAGCAGCATATGGAAGGCTCATGTTTCTTAATCCATCAGCCTGTATCTTTTGATTGGGTAGTTTAATCCATTCACATTCAAAGATATTACTGTAAATGCATTTTTTTACTTCCAACATTTTATTCTTTGGTTTTCATATGTCATATCTTATTTTCTTCTGTCTTTTTACTGTTTTGGTTACCTTTTCTGCTATTCTTTCTTCCATACTCTCTTCCATGCCTCTCTTTCCTGTCTTTTTTTCAGGCTGTAAGGCTTTCTTTAGTATTTCTTGCAAAGGTAGATTCTTTTTTATAAACTCTCTTCATTTCTGTTTGTGAATGTTTTAAACTGTCTTTCATATTTGAAAAACATTTTTGCTGGATAAAGAATTCTCAGCTGGCAGTTTTTCTCTTTCAGTATCCTAATTGTATCATACCACTGTCTTCTCGCCTCCATGGTTTCTGACGAGAAATCTGCACTAAGTCTTACTGGACATCCTTTGTACATGATGGTTTGCTTCCCCTTTGCTGCTGTGAGAATTTTCTCTTTATCTTTGATATTTGACATTCTGAGTATTATGTGTCTTGGAGTACGTCAATTTGGATTTATTCTGATTGGGGTACAGTGTGGTTCTTGGGTATGTAAGTTCATTTCTTTTGTGATAGTTGGGAAATTTTCGGCTATTATGTCCTCAGATACTCTCTCTGCCCTGTTTCCCTTTTCTTCTCCTTCTGGAACTTCCATAACACATATGTTGTTGTGTTTTGTGTTGTCATTCAACTCTCTGAGCCCCTGCTCAATTTTTTCCCTTCTTTTCTCTCTTCAATTTTAGCTGCTCTGTCTTTGATATTACTTATTCTTTCTTCTGTCATTTCGAGTCTGCTGTTGTATGCCTTAAATGTGTTTTTAATCTCACCTATTGTGTCTTTCATTCCCATGAGCTCTTTTACTTTTCTGTTCAGGATTTCAAATTCTTCATTTGGCTCAGTGTCTTCTTGTTGTCATTTATCTCTTTAACTATATTGCCTTTCAACTCATCAATTTCATTTTGGAAAATTGTACGCATCTCGCTGATTAGTTCTCTCAAATTCTGCATCTCTTCTGGGGCTTTGATGTTTTCCTTTTCTTGGGCCATGTCTTCTACTTTCTTAGTATGGCTCATAATTTTTTGCTGATATCTATGCATATGATTAGGATATAGTTTACTCAGATGCTCAATCTCTTTCTCTTTTGTAGAGATTTAGTGGCAAGAGGCTGTGGGTTACCACTGCTCTTTGATTTTTGGCTCAACCTGGATTGTTAGGATTGTCCTGATGGTTGCTCAAAATGGGGCACCTGGACCCAGTAATTGGTTGTAGAGTTGTTTCCTTGGGCCTTGGGCAGGGAAGGTACAGAGGCTGGAAAAAGCCTCTCCTAGTCATTTTTAATTTTCTTGTGTGCACTTCCTTGTTCTGCCAGGAGATGGCGCTCTTTGACAGCTCTAAATTCAATGCCTGGTCGGAGTGAATTTGTTGCAACACAGCCCAGATCAATGTGATAGAGCTTCCTGTCTGGAGGCTAAGAGCCTTGTAATTCAAACTTACTCTGAGACAGTTCTTCAGCCTTCTCTGGCAGCCCCCTCCCTTTTCCTGGCTAGGAAATATTTCCACTCCCCTCTGAGTCCTCAGCAATCAGTCCCTGTTAGTAAAGGAGGAGATTGGGAGGGTTGTATATCTTTAGCCCCTTGCAGGCTCTAAGGCAAACAATGGCGCAGCCCCACCCAGCCTGGAAGGGCTCCTGGGACACAGCAGACCAATTTTGTGAATCAAAAGCCGAGTCAGCCTAAGGCTATGTCGCTCTCTCTCTCTCTCTCCCCTTTCCTGGGGTTGTAGATTCCTGGAGGCCCCTTTGTCTGTAGAGGTCTGAGAATTCTAAACTGTCTTTAGTGGGGGAGAGGGTGCGGCAGCAGCAGCCGCAGGTTTCAACTCACTCACGGTTCTGTTGTCGTTGTTGCGATTTCCCTCCTATGTCCTTCTCTCCTCTGGGTGGTGTCCAGCCTTCACCTGCTGTCCTAAAGCCTAGAAAATCTTTTTCGGGGCTGTTTCAGCCTGTCCTCTAGCTATTTTTCTGGAGGAGAAGAGATCCCTGTGTCTTACTAGTCCGCCATCTTCCCAGAAGTCCATGACTGACTTTGAGCTTAGCAGACCTAGTTTGGAAACTGAGCTCCAGTGTTGTTAGGAATGTGATGTTGTCACAAATGATTTCACTTCCCTTAATGTCAGTTCCCTCTTCTGCAAAATGGGGGCAATTATAGCTCCTGCGTGGGCGGTCATGAGCATTATATGTAATAACATGTTTGAAGTCCTGGCACAGAGTATATTCTCCATAAATATTATGATCTGTTCAGCTCTCTTCTAGTTCCTGCTCTACTTTTCTGTCTTTATAGTCTCTTTCTCATAATAGTAGCTGCCTTTTAATATAAATTATACTAACTGACAAAATAATTCTTTCCGAAATTTCCTTAGTATAAGCTGGAATTTTGCTCACTCCTTACGGGATGTGATTATTATATTCATTTTTTTAATAGTTAACAATACAGCCTATCCAATCAAATACCCACTTCTTACTGGATAGCCATTGTTTATTGCAGATATTATCAAATCACTGTTAAAGACCTGTGCTTTTGAGATTTTCTGGGGACATGATTAGAACCAGCTATTAGTTTCCATGTCTTTATCCCTGTGGCCTCTAGTATTGTTTCTGAGATTGGCTAAATTAGGACACATACTAACCCCTATAGCCTTGGAACAGACATGGTCTTCTTGCAGACCTAAGAAGCACCACAGTGCACACCAATCTCAGCATGCCAATAAGAATGTACAGTAGATAGGGAACACAGACATTAGAATTTGTCATTGAAACATCTGCTGCGCCATTGCAAAGAAAATTCATTTATAACATCTTTAAAGGATCAAAACATTCACTTTAAATAGTATGGAACAAAGTGATTTTTATTTAATTTTTTTTTGTTAGAACAGTTGTAGGTTAACAAAAAAATCATGCAGAAAGTACAGGGTCCCCATATATACCACATCCCCACCCCACCCCCACCCCAGTTTTCCCTATTATTAATGTTTTGCATTAGTGTGGTACTTTTATTAAATTGATGATTCATTATTATTATAATGATATTAACTATAGTCCATAGTTTACATTAGGATTCACTCTTTGTATTGTACACAGTTGTATTCTGATAATATATATACAACCTAAAATTAATCATTTTAGCCACGTTAGGATTCACTCTTTGTATGGTACAGTTGTATTCTGATAATATATATACAACTGAAAATTAATCATTTTAGCCACTTTCAGTGGTGTTAAATACATTCACAATGTTGTGTTACAATTCAAGCCATCAGATTTTTTGCTGCTTCAAAAGCCTTACACACCAGAGGACTAGATTGATTATATATATATATATATATATAATTCATCTGTTTAAGGATATTGGCAAAAAAGGGAATTTATTGAAAGGATATGAGGTAGCTCACAGAACTGGAGAAGAAGCTGAACAAATAGGGCTTGGAAATGACAGTGACCAATAGTAACTCTGGGGATCTAAGGAGTAGAATCTAATGGACAGCCTTCCCTGGGAATTGCCATCAAAATGAATATATTCTTACCATGTTCTTCCCATAATAAAACTCTGATTCCTGAAGGAAGAAAGGATCTGGTTGGCTTAGCGGATGCACATCCACATCTGGATAGAGGAGGGCAGGGCACTCATATTGATAAACTAGGAAGCCTGCACTTAATAATGGGAAAGAGTACTTCCTAAAAGAAAAACTGAGGTGCTTTTAGATTGATTCTATCTTAACAGAAGCTTAAATCTACCAATATGTCCTAAGATAATTTATAATAGAAAACATAAATCTAACAATGGTTCCATGAAAGAAACTAAAATAAATGTGAAGATGTAGATTGTCGATGAGGGATATCAAAGAAATACACTTTTACTCGACAACTGGAATAGAGCCATATATACTAGCAAGGTGATTCTATGAGACTAAGAATGTTTACTGGTTTACCCTGAGTTTTAGAGCAGTTATCTACCTTAATTGGTGAAACATCAATATGTATATTAATACGTGAAGACCAGATTACTGTGAGAAACACTGATAAACATAATCACAGAGTTCTAACTCCAAAGGAATCTTGTTGTCTTTCCAGTTTTTTATTGTAATCATGTAGAACCAGCCTTGACCTCTACTGTGCTCCCACATAATTTTGTTACTGTTTTTGTTTTGGTAAATAACAAATATTAATGAGCCCTTACTATACCAGGCATTGATTCAGGCAGTCGAGTATTAAGCAAAATAGATTAAAAACCCTGTACTGAGGATTGTGGAAACATGGTGTTGGATTAGGCAGATAAGGCTCAGTGATCTCACAAAACAACGGAGAAAGAGCCAAAAGCTGCCCAGGGAAACTGCTTTGGGGGTCAGCAGATCAGTTCAGCGCTTTATAACTCCCAGGAGGGTGATGGACAGAGAGACAAAGAAGCCGAAACAACAAACTGTGAGTTAATGAACTTCCTGGCTGCTAGGAAGGAGTCCCCTCCCCAACCCTCGAGATATTCAGTGGCAGTAAAACCCCTGGTGCATTGCAGCTGACTGAGAGGAAAGCAGAAGTCTTCCTGCCTGCCAGGTGTTACAAGGAAAAAGGGAATGGGAGTCAGGTGAATTCGGCCAGCAGAGCCCACTTTGAATCTCGGCTCCGGAAAGAGGAAAATAATGGAAAATCGAGAAAGATACACCTCTGTGGAAAGGTGCCAACAAGCGCCATCTGCTGGCCAGTCTGGAAACTGCATGGACAAAAACTGCTTTTAGAGCTCCCTTTACCTCACCCCTGGGAGAAAGTCTGTACCCCATTAGTGAGTCCTTTGCATGATTTTGGTAACTTAAGCTGGGCAATTTTAAAGACTTAGGATAAGTTGAACCAAATATCAAAGATCTGTGAAAAAGTAATAATAGGCAAGAGAGAAAAATTGGCCATTAGAGTAAATTCAACATCATATCAGATGCCTAGACGTCAGCACAAAATTACGAGCCATACTAGGAAACAGGAAGAGATGGCCCAACCAAAGTATAAACCAAATATCCTGAAGAAATTCAGGGTTTAAGACAATTAATCAGTGATAATCACACAACTCTTCTAAATTGAAAGAAAATATGATTAAAGAGATAAAGAATATTAAGAAGACATTGGGTGACCATTAAGAACAATTTGAAAGTCTGCAAAGAAAAGTAACAGATCTTATGGGAATGAAAGACACGATGGATGAAGATTAAAAATACATTAGAGGCACATAAGAGCAGATTTGAATTGCTTGAAGACAGAATTAGTGATTTTGAAGACAGAACATCTGAACTAGAAAAGACAGGATAACAGAAAGAGAAGAGAATGGAAAAAATGGAACAGGGTCTCAGGGAATTGAATGACAATGCAAAATGTAAAAATATATGCATTATTGGTGTCCCAGAAAGAGAAGAAAATGGAAAAGGGGCAGAAAGAATATTTGAGGAAATAATGACTGAAAACTTCCCACCCTTATGAAAGACATAAATATCAATATCCAAGAAAGACAGTGCACACCAAACAGAATAAACACGAATAGACCTACCCCAAGACACCTACTATTCAGAATGACAAATATCAGAGATAAAGAGAAGATTTTGAAAGCAGCAAGAAAAAAGCAAAGCATCACATACAAGGGAAATTCAATATGATTAAGGGCCGACCTCTCATCAGAAACCATGGAGGAGAGAAGAAAGTGGTATGATGTATTTAAGGTATGAAAGAGAAAAACTGCCAGCTAAGAATTCTGTATCCAGCAAAACTGCCCTTCAGAAACGAAGGGGAGTTCAAAGTCTTCACAGACAAACAAAAACTGATAGAATATATTACCAAAAAACCAGAATTACAAGAGATACTAAAGGGATTGCTGCAGCCTGAAGGAAAATACATGGGTGAGAGACTTGGAAAAGAGTGTAGAAATGGAGAATATTAGATGGGTTAAAAAGATAGACTATAGTATGATATGACAACAGAAAGCCAAAGGTCAAAATGGATGAAAAAAGTAATGACTTTACAGTTATAACATTGAATATTAATGGCCTAAACTCCCCAATAAAAAGACACAGACTGATAGAATGGATTAAAAAATATGACCCATCTATATGTTGTCTACAAGAGACTCACCTTAGACGTAAGGACACAACCAGGTTAAAAGTGAAAGGTTAGGAAAAGATATTCCATGCAAATAGTAACCAAAAAAAGATCTGGATTAGTGATACTAATATCAGACAAAATAGATTTTAAATGCAAAACTATTAAAAGGGATGAAGAAGGTCCTTATAAATTAATGAAAGGGGCAATTCAACAAGAAGAAATAACTATTCTAAATATTTATGTACCTAACCTCAGTGTCCCAAGATCCATGAGACACACACTGGCAAAGCTGAAGGGAGAAATAGATGTCTCAACAATAATGGTTGGAGTCATCATACACCACTCTCAGTACTGGATAGAACATCTGGACAGAGGATAAATAAAGAAACAGAGAACTTGAATAATATGATGAATGAACTAGACCTAACAGACATCTATAGAGCACTGTACCCCAAAACAGCAGGATATACATTCATTTCAAGTGCTCATGGATCCTTCTCAAAGATAGACCATATGTTGGGTCATAATACAAGTCTCAATAAATTTAAAAAGATTGAAATTATACAGAACACTCTGATCATAACAGAATAAAGCTGGAAATCAATAATGGACAGAAAAAGGGAAAATTCATATATAGAGATTGACACAATCAGCGAGTCAAAGAAGAAATTGCAAGAGAATTCAGCAAATATTTTGAGACAAATGAAAATGAGAGCACAACATATCAAAACCTATCGTATGTGAATATTCTTGCTGTCCTTATTTTGTAATAATCAGGGTAGGCTAAACATTCGCTATATTAGAAATCATGCATGTGTCCCAAGACCTAGTTTTTCTCCCTAGGTCTGGTTTTTAGAATGCTGGTGATAAACTGGGCCTGATTTATTATATGACCATCCTGTATGGGAAAAGACTAACTCTAGGTATCTTTGGTCAACCTTAAGAGATATAGCAGGGGGACAGATGTGGCTCAAATGGTTGGGTGTCCGTCTCCCATATGGAGGAACCTGGATTCGATCCCTGGGACCTCTCAGTAAAAAGGATGCCTCTCTCCCACATCGGAGATTCCAAGGATCGAATCCCAGGGAAGACAGGAGGAGAGAGATGAGAAGAGAGGACAGGAAATGAACACAGAGAGTTGCCCAGTGAATGGACACAAACACAGCAAAAAACAGCGAGGGGGATGTGTAAATGGATAAAAGTAAATCACTCAATAAATAAATCCTTAAAAAAAAAACAAAGTATAGGGGAGTAAGTTACGGACTATAGTTAGTAGTAATACTTTGACGATGGTCTTTCATGATTTTTAACAAACATTTCACAACAATGCAAAGTTTTTGTGGTGGGGTGATGTGTGGGAGCCCTGTATGATGTTATGCATGTTTGTTTTGTAAGTTCACAATATTTACTGAACACTTACAGTTTATGTATGTTCACGTATGAATGATATACGTCAATAAATTGTTTTTTAAAAAAAAACCTATGGGACACCACAAAGGCAGTGCTGAGAGGAAAATTTATAGCCCTTAATGATTACATTAAAAAAGAAGAAAGAGCTAAAATTGATGATCTAACTGCATACCTGGAAGAGCTAGAACAGCAAACTAATCCCAAACCAAGCTGAAGGAAAGAAATAAAGATCAGGGCAAAAATAAATGAAATCGAGAACAAAAACAATAGAGAGAATCAACAAAACCAAAATTTGGTTCTTTGAGATCAACAAAATCGACAAACCCTTAACTAGACAGACAAAGAAAAAAAGAGAGAAGACACAAATAAATAAAATCAGAAATGAGAGGGGGGGCATTACCACTGACCCCGTAGAAATGAGAGAGATCATAAGAGAATACTATGAACAACTGTAGGCCAAAAAACTAGAAAATGTAGACAAGGTGGACAAATTCCTGGAAAAACATGAACCATATACACTGACTTTAGAAGAAATAGAAGACCTCAACAAACCAATCACAAGTGAAAAGATTGAAATAGTCATCAAACACCTCCCAAAGATGAAAAGCCCTGGACCAAATAGCTTCACAGGTGAATTCTGCCAATCATTCACAAATGAACTAATACTGATCTTGCTCAAACTCTTCCAAAAAATTGACCAGGGAAAAATGCTACCAAACTCATTCTATGAAGCCAACATCACCCTAATACCAAAACCAGATAAAGATATTATGGAAAAAGAAAATTACAGACCAATGTCTCTAATAAATATAGATGCATAAATCCTCAACTAAATACTTGCAAACAGAATCTAAAAGCACATTAAAAGAATTATAGGGAAGCGGATGTGGCTCGAGTGATTGGGCTCCCATCTACCAAATGGAAGGTCCAGGGTTCGATTCCCAGGGCCTCCTGGTGAAAGGCAAGCTGGTCCACACGGAGTGCTGGCCCACGCAGGAGTGCTGGCCCACGTGGAGAGCTGGCACAGTAAGATGACACAACAACAACAAAAAGATACACAGAGGAGAGACCATAAGAGACGCAGCAGACCAGGGGAGTTGAGGGTGACGCAAGAGGTTGGGTGCCTCTCTCCACTCCAGAAGGTCCCAGGATCGGTTCCCGGTGCCACCTAAAGAGAAGACAAGCAGACACAGAAGAACATACAGAGAGCAGACAAGGAGCATAAAACAACGAGGCGGGGGAAGAAATAAACTTGAAAAAAAAAAATTATACACCACAATCAAGTGGGTTTTATCCCAGGTATGCAAGTGTGGTTCAACACAAGAAAATCAATTAGTGTAATAAACCACACTGATAAATTGAAGAAGAAAAATCACAAGATCCTCTCGATTGATTCAGAAAAGTCATATAACAAAATACAGCACCTTTTCTTGATAAAAACACTCCAAAAGATAGGAATAGAAGGAAGCTTTCTCAGTATGGTAAAGTGCATATATGAAAAACCTACAGCTAGCATTGTACTCAGTGGCGAAAGACTGAAAGCTTTCCTGTTGAGATTAGGAACAAGACAAGGATGCCCACTGTCACCATTATTTTTCAGCATTGTGCTAGAAGTTCTAGCTAGAACAGTTAGGATAGCCAAAGAAATAAAAGGCACCAAAATAGGAAAGGAAGAAGTAAAACTTTCACTATTCACTGATGACATGATCCTATATCTAGAAAATTCTGAAAAATCCACAACAAAGCTACTAGAATAAATAAACAAGTTCAGCAAAGTGGCAGGATACAAGGTTAATATGCAAAAATCGATTGTGTTTCTATACACTACTGATGTGCAATCTGAAGAGGAAATCAGGAAAAAAATTCCATTTTAATAGCGACTAAAACAATCAAATATTTAGGAATAAAGTTAACCAAGGACATAAAGGATCTGTATTCAGAAAACTACAAAACATTACTAAAAGAAACCGAAAAAGTCTTAAATAAATGGAAGGACATTCTGTGTTCATAGATTGGAAGACTAAATATTGTTAATATGTCAATTCTACCCAAACTGATTTATAGATTCAATGCAATCCCAATAAAAATCCCAACAGCCTTTTTTGCAAAAATCAAAAAGTCAATAATCAAATTTATTTGGAGAAGGGTAAGGTGCCCCAAAATAGCAGAAAATGTCTTAAAAAAGAAGAACGAAGTTGGAGGACTCTCACTTCCTGACTTTAAAGCTTATTATTTAGGTACAGTGATAAGAACAACATGGTACTGACATAAGGACAGACAGATTGATCAATGGAACCAAATCGAGAACTCAGAAATTGACCCTAACATCTACACTGAAGCGATTTTTGGAAGGCTCTTAAGTCCACCCAGCTGGGCCAGAATAGTCTATTCAATAAATGGTCCTGGGAGAACTGGATAGCCATATCCAAAGGAAAGAAAGAAGACCCCTATCACACACCTTGTACAAAAATTAACTCAAAATGGATCAAGGACTTAAATATAAAAACAAACATAAAAATCCTAGAAGAAAATGTAGGAAAACGTCTTCAAGATCTTGTGGTAGGTGGTACTTTTAAAAATTTTATGCCCAAAGCTCGAGCAACAAAAGAAAAAATAGATAGATGGGATCTCCTCAAAATTAAACACTTTTGCACCTCAAAGGACTTTTTCAAAAGGGTGAAAAGGCAGCTGACTCAATGGGAGAAAATATTTGGATATCACATATCTGATAAAGGTTTAATATCCATAATATATACGGAGATCATACAACTCAACAATAAAAAGTCAAAGTATCCGATTAAAAAATGGGCAAAAAGCTTGACAGCTGTCCAAAGAAGAAATACAAATGGCAAAGAAACACATATGTTTCTTTGTTCAGCATCACTAGCGATTAGGGAAATGCAAATCAAAACTACAATGAGATATCATTTCACACCTATTAGACTGGTGGCTGTCAAAAAGTCGGAAAATTGAAAATCTTGGAGAGGATGTGGAGAGATAGGAACATTTTTTCACTATTGGTGGGAATGTAGAATGGTACAGCCACTATGGAGGACTATTTGGCAGTTCCTAAGGAAGTTGAATATAGACGTGCCATGGGACCCGGCAATACCATTACTAGGTATATACCCAGAAGAACTGAGAGCAGTGACACAGAAATCTGCACACCGATATTCATAGCAGCATTATTCATGAGAGCCAAAAGTTCAAAGCAAACCAGGTGTCCATCATCTGATGAATAGATAAACAAATTGTGGTGTCTGCACACGATGGTATATTATGCAGCGGTAAGAAGAAATGAAATCTTGAAACATATGACAACGTAGATGAACCTGGAGGACATTATATTGAGCTAAGCAAGCCAGACACAAAAGGACAAATACCGCATGATTGCCCTATTATAAACCAAATATATTATGTGAAATATAAATATATTATGTGAAATATGAATATGGGTAGAATTGCATATAGAAGACCATTTTTCTTTGTAGCTGAACAAAGGTAAGTTTATAGTACAAACTGTCAGATGAAACAAAACACATTACACTAATGAAGGAGACCAGACATAGAATACTACACATTATATGTTTCCATTTATATAAAATGTAAATATAAATCAATGTATAAAGATGAAAGCAGATTCATGGTTGTGTAGGTGTGAGGAAGGAATGTGAAGGGGTGTGGAGTCTTGAAATTTTGGAGTAATGAAATTGTTCAATTTTTGAGATGATGAACGTACAACATTGTGATTATACTAAAAGCCACTGATTATACACTTTGGATAGAATAGCCAGAAACAGCAGCTATGTACAGTGGAAGAAGCATAGAGAGATTGAGAGGTGAGGAATTTTCTAGTTTGTTTGTCTGGCTTTTGTTTATTATTATTATTATTGAAATAATGAAAATGTTCTAATAATGATTGAAGTGATGAATGCACCACTATGTGATTATAGCAGATACCACTGATTGTACACTTTGGATGAACTGTATGCTTTATTAATATGTATTAATAAAATTGGTATTAAAAAATAAAAAAATTTTTAAAAGCCCTGTACTAATAGATCTTACATGAATATTCTCTGTAACTTCTGCTCCATCATTATATATGAAGTTGTATGGATTCTTAACTGCTCATATTTAAAGTGTACAATTTGATAAGTTTTGACATATGTATTCACCTATGAAACCAATGCCACAATCAAGATAATGAACATATTTATGTGCCACCAAAGCTTCCTCATGCACCTTTGTGATGCCACTCACTCACCTCTACTTCCTACCCCTGCCCCATCCCCAGGCAACCACTGCTTTGCTTTCTGTCTATATAAGTTAGTTTGCATTTTCTAAAATTTTATGTAATGGAATCATACAGTGTATACTTTTTTGCCTGGCTTCTTTCACTCAATGTACTTGTTTTGAGAGTCATCCATATTATTTTCTCAGTAGTCCATTCTTCTTTATCGCTGAGTAGTATTCCATTTTGTGGCTATACCACAATTTGTTTATCCATTCATCTGTTTAAGGACATTTGGTCTGTTTCTAGTTGTTAGATACTACAAATAAAGCTGCTATGAACATTTCTCTCTGAGTCTTGGTAGGCATATATATATATGTCTTGGATAAATACCTAGAAGTGGAATGGCTGGTTCATTTGGCAGATGCATGTTTAACTTTTTAAGAAACCTAAAAATTGTTTTCCAAAAGGATTGCCCCATTTTACATTACCACCAGCGGTATATGAAAGTTCCAATTCCTCCATTCCTCGTCAATGCTTGTTATGATCAGCCTTTTAAGTTTTAAATTTATTTTAATAGGTGCGTAGTGATTATCTCATTGTGGTTTTGATTTGCATTTCTCTAATAACCAAGGTTGTTGAGTATCTTTATATGTGCTTATTAGCCATCCATATATCTTTGGTGAAATTTCTATTCAAATCTTTTACCCATCTTTTTATAAGGTTGGTTGTTACTTATTGCTGAATTTTCAAAGTTCTTAATATGTTCTGGATACAAGTGCTTTAGAGATATGTACTTTGCAAGTGTTTTTTCCCAGTCTGTGGCTAGTCTTCACAGTCTCTTAACTGTCTTTTGAAGAGTAGGAGTTTTTTAATTTTAAAAAAGTTCAATTTTATCAATGTTTTCGATTTATGGGTCATGATTTTGGTGTTATATGTAAGAAATCTTTGTTTAACCCAAAGTCATAAAGTTTTTCTTTTAGAAATTTTATAGTTTAGCTCTATGGTCCATTTTAAGTTCATTCTTTTATGGTGCAAGGTATAATTTTAAGTTCATTTTCTTACTTATGGATGTCTGTTTGTTCTACCACCATTTGTTGAAGACTATCCTTTCTCTACTAAATTCTCTTTGCCCCTTTGTTGAAAAATTAGTTTTCTATATATGTGTGAGATTATTTTTGTCTTTTCTATTTTTTCCATGAATCTGTTTGTCTAACTTTTTTATAAAACTATGAATTACCATGTTTTTATGACAATATACGCCTTTATATTGAATTTTGAAATCAGGTAGTGTTAGCCCTCCAACTTTGTTCTTCTTTTTCAAAGCTTTTGTGGCTAGTCTAGGACCTTTGCTTTTCCATGTGAATTTTAAAATTAGCTTGTTAATTTCTACCAAAAAAAAAGCCTGCTGTTTTTTTTGGTTTTTTGTTTTTCAATTTTTAAAACTTTATTTTTAAAGAAGTTTTAGGTTACAGAAAAGTTACATTGAAAATATAGGAGATTTCCAAATGCCCCACCCCTCCCCTCTCACATTTTCTCCTATTAACAACATCATACATTTGTTACAATAAATAAAATATAAATATTGAAGCATTGCTACTAACAATAGTCAGTAGTTTACATTATGGTTTATACTATGCACCATACAATTTTTATAGGTTTTGACAAAATGTATAATGGCCTGTATCCGTCGTTGCAAAATCATGCAGAATAATTCCAATGCCCTAAAAATGTCCTATGTTCCACCTATTCTTCCCTCCCCCTCTCCTCAGAACCTATAGTAACCACTATCTTTATATCATTGTTACAAGTTCTTCCATTACTACAATAATGTCTGCTTTGGTCCATGGTTGCATTCCCCATTATGTTTGTTCATTCCTCAGTCTGAAGGATTTGGGGATGGTGATGCCCGCCCTGCTTCAGACTGAGAAGGAACTGTTTAGCTTGCAAGTATAGATATTCTTTGCTTTTTGGGATGGGTGTTGTCCATCATCATCATTTTGTTAGTCATCCTGGGTTAGTCCGATGAACTGGAGAGTAGGTATTGGCTGCAACTCTGCTGAGATTCAGGGCTCAACCGGCATATGAACAGACCGAAGATTTAAGTCTTTGGGTCATATATTTAACAGGTATAGTGCTACTTATAGGTTCAAATAAAAGGAGTAGAAGAATCTTGTATAGGGAAATTATAAATGAGCTTAACTCTTACAGTAGGGAAATAGGTTATCATATAGTCCAAGGTAAGGCCCACCGATGGGATGCTGATTTCATGGGGTTGTGTGCCTTGCTTATAGTGTCCAGATGTCTCCAGAACCCTCGGGAGCACCCCTGTTTGAGGCTTTGTTTACTGTGGCATTTAGTGAGATCTGCCTGAGACATGCATAAGCATAACCTCTGGAATGACCTCCCGACTTACTTTGAAATCTCATCTCTTAGCCATAAAAACTCTTTTGTACTTACCATTTCCCCCTTTGGGTCAAGGTCTTTTTCCAAATGAATTACTGGTTGGCGCTTGGTAATAATCCCTCAGTGCCAGGGAGGCTTATCCCCGGGAGTCATGTCCCATGCCTGGTGGGGAAGGTAGTAAGTTTATTTGCTGAGTTTGACTTAGAGAGAGGCCACATTTGAGTAACAAGAGGTTTTCAGGAGGTAACTCTTAGGTAATGTGTATTACTAGGCTGAGTTTCAATTTTGCAAGAAAAAGGTTCATAAGTACAAGCATTAATATTGAGGGCTTGGTGTATCAGTCTGTTTTCTTTTATTAGGCACTGCCTATGTACTCTAGAGATTCTTGCCACTCTATTTGAGAATGTAGCAGGACTACCAGAATGGGAATTTAATATTTTGCTGGTTATTGCGTGGGTCTCCACTCACTGAGATAACACCCTATGACCATATAAACAGATTCATATTCCATAGAAGCATGCTCCAGGTGCACCCTTCCTTGTACATCCCCCCCGCCACTGACTGCCTGCACCGTTGACCCTCTCCTGCCATAACTGCCAAAAGAATGCTCCCACAATTCTATTCTCAGCCACAGTCCTCTACCTCCATAGAGTTCACCTGTTCCTTCCCTGAGCTCTTTGGATAGCCCCCCAGCTCTATGGATAGCCCAACCCAACCCCCTCAACCCCACTCACACTCACACTCCAGCATCGTTGACCCCGTTCATATCGCTGCACCACCATCACCCCCATCCACTGCCAAACCTCCTCCATCCACCTTATCGTAGATTCTACCCAGATTGAGCATTGACTTACCACTTTCTACTTGTTTTTTATCCCCTGGTAACCTATCTTCCAGACTATATCTTTGTGAACAATATCTTTAAATCATATCAATGAGATCATGCAATGTATGTCTTTTCGTGACTGGCTTACTTCATTCAATGTAAGGTCTTTGAGATTCATCCATGTTGTTGCATGTGTGAATACTTCATTCCTTCCTAGAGCTGAGTAATATTCCATGTATGTATATACCACATGTTGTTTATCCATTCATCCATTGGTGGACACTTGGTTTGTTTCCAACTTTAGGCAATTGTGAATAATGCTGCAATGAACATTGGTGTCCATATGTGTGTTTGCATCCCTGCTTTCAATTCTTCTGGATATATTCCTAGTAGTGAGATTGCTGGATCATATGACAATTCTATACTTAGCTTCTTGAGGAACTGCCAAACTGTCCTCCACAGTGGCTGCACCATTCCACATTTCCACTAGCAGTGGATGAGTGTTCTTATTATTCCACATGCTTTCCAACACTTGTGCTTTTCTGTTTTTTTAATAGCAGTCAGTCTAATAGGTGTAAGATGATATTTCATTGTAGTTTTGATTTTCATTTCCTTAGTAGCTAGTGGTGTTGAGCATCTTTTCATGTGCTTTTTAGCCATTTGTATTTCTTCTTTGGAGAAGTGCCTATTAAAATCTATTGCTGCTTTTTGAAATGAGTTGTTTGTCTTTTTATTTTTGAGATAGAAGATTTGTTTATATATGCTGGATATTAGACCCTTATCAAATATGTGGATGCCAAATATTTTCTCCCATTGAGTGGGCTGTCTTTTCACTTTCTTGACAAACTACTTTGAAGCACAAAAGTTTTTAATTTTGAGGAGGTCCCATTTACCTGTTTTTTCTTTCATTGCTTGGGCTTTGGGTGTAAAGTTTATGAAACCATTTCCTATTACCAGATCTTGTAGATGCTTCTCTACATTATCTTCTAGGAGCTTTATGGTCTTGGCTCTTATATTTAAGTCTTTGATCCATCTTGAGTTAATTTTTGTATAGGGTGTGAGATGGTGATACTTTTTCATTCTTTTGGATATGGATATCCAGTTTTCCAAGCCCTTTTTGTTGAAGAGACTATTCTGTCCAAGTTGAGTGAGCTTGGTGGCCTTGTCAAATATCAGTTGGCAAAGATGCATGGGTATATATTTGAACTCTTAGTTCGGTTCCATTGGTCAGTATGTCTAACCTTATGCCAATGCCATGCGGTTTTGACCACTATAGCTTTGTAGTATGCTTTAAAGTCAGGTAGTATGATCCCTCCAATTTTGTTTTCCTTTTCAAGATGTTTTTGCTATTCGGGGACCCCCACCCTTCCAAATAAATTTGATAATTGGCTTTTTCAGTTCATTAAAAATGCTGTTGGAACTTTTTTTGGGATTGTATTGAGTCTGTAAATCAATTTGGGTAGGATAGACATCTTAATGATATTTAGTCTTCCAATCCATGAACATGGAATACTCTTCCATTTATTTAGATCTTCTTTGATTTCCTTTAGCAGTGTTGTGTAGTTTCTGTGTACAGATCCTTTACATCCTTAGTTAAGTTTACTCCTAGGTATTTGATTCTTTTAATTGCTGTTGTAAATGGAATTTTTCTTGATTTCCTCCTCAGATTGCTCATTATTAGTGTACAGAAATGCTACTGATTTTTGTGTGTTGTTCTTATATCCTGCCATTTTACTGAACTCATTTATCAGCTCTAGAAGCTTTGTTATAGATTTTTTTAAAAAGACTTTTTATGTATAGTATCATGTCATCTGCAAATAGTGAAATTTTTACTTCTTCCTTTCCAATTTGGATGCCTTTTATTTCTTTTTCTTGCCTAAGTGCTTGATCAAGTAATTCTAATACAATGTTAAATGAAAGTGGTGACAGGGGAGTGGATGTGGCCCAAGCAATTGAACACTGTCTTCCCACATATGATATCCCAGGTTCAATCTCCAATCCCCAGCACCTTAAAAAAAAAAAAAGTTGTGACAATGGGTATCCTTGTGTTGTTCCAGATCTTTGAGGGAAAAGCCTTTAGCCTTTCAACCATTGAGTATGATGTTAGCTGTGGGTTTTTTCATATTTGCCCTTGATCACATAGAGGGCCTTTCCTTCTAATCCTATCTTTTGAAGTGTTTTTATCCAAAAAAGGATGCTGTATTTTGTGAAATGCCTTTTCTGCATCACTAGAGATGATCACGTGATTTTTTTTTCCTTTGATCTGTTAATGTAGTAATTGCATTGATTGATTTTATGATGTTGAAGCATCCTTGTATACCTGGGATAAAACCTACTTGATCATAGTGTATAATTCAATTGATGTGTTGTTGGATACAAGTAAGCTAGTATTTTGTTGAGAATTTTTGCATCTAAGTTCATTAGAGACATTTGTCTGTAGTTTTCTTGTAGCATCTTTTTGTGGCTTTGGTAGTAGGGTGAGGTTGGCATCATCTAATGAACTAGTTAATTTTCCTTCCTCTTCAGTTGTTTTTGGAAGAGTTTGAGCAGGATTGGTATTAGTTCTTTCTGGAATGATTGATAGAAATCACCTGTGAAGCCATCTGGCTTTGGGCTTTTCTTGGTTGGGAGGTTTTGATGACTAGTTCAATCTTTCTACTTGTTACTGGTCTGTTGAGTTCTTCTATTTCTTCTTTCATCAATGTAGGTTGCTTATGTGTTTCTAGAAATTCATCCATTTCATCTAAATTGTCCATCTTGTTGGCATACAATTTTTCAAAGTATCCTCTTATGATACTCTTTATTTCTGTGAGGTCAGTAGTGATATCTCCTCTCTCACTCCTGATTTTATTTATTTGCATCTTCTCTTTTTTTTTTTTTTTTCTTTGTTAGTCTAGCTACAGGTTTGTCAATTTTATTAATCTTCTTAAAGAACCAGCTTTTGGTTTTGTTAAAATTTTCTAGTGTTTTTTTTTTCTTTTTTTTTATTCTCAATTTTATTTAGTTCTTCTCTAATCTTTATATTTCCTTCCTTCTGTTTGTTTTGGGATTAGTTTGTTGTTCTTTTTCTAGTTCCTCTGGGTGTGCAGTTGATTTTACCTCTTTCTTCTTCTTCTTCTTCTCCTTTTTTTTTTTTTTTTTTTTTTTTCTTGAGGTACCAGAGCCAGGGATTGAACCTGGGACTTCATATATGGGAAGCTGGTGCTCAACCACTAAGCCACATCGGCTCCCCTGAGTTGGTTTTTCCATTTGTTTGCTTGTTGTTTGTTTTTTTTGTTTTGTTTTTAGGAGGCATTGGGAACTGATGCCTCCTAAAAACAAACCTCTGTGTGGGAAGCAGGTGTTTTAACTGCTTTAGTCACATCCGCTTCCCTCTTCTTTTTTAATGTAAGCATTTAGGGCTATAAATCTCTCTCTCGTCACTGATTTAACTGCATCCCATAAATTTTGCTATGTTATGTTCTCATTTTCATTCTCTTCGAGGTAATTACTGATTTCTCTGGCAATTTCCTCCTTGATTCACTGATTGTTTAAGAGTGTATTGGGAAGCGGCTGTGGCTCAATCAGTAGGGCTCCCGTTTACCATATGGGGGGCCCCGGGTTCGGTTCCCGGGGCCTCCTGGTGGGGGCAGGCCCGCCTGCGCGGCGTGGTTGGCTGACCCAGTGAGCACAAGCAGCAGGGGGGGGATGAATGAATAAATAAATAAAATCTTTAAAAAAAAAAAAAGAGTGTATTGTTTAATGTTCATATATTTGTGCCTGTTCCAGTTCTCCATCCTTTATTGATTTCTAGCTTCATTCTGTTGTGGTCAGAGAAAGGGCTTTGTATAATTTCAATATTTCTAAATTCATTGAGACTTGTTTTATGACCTAGCATGCTGTCCATCCTGGAGAATGATCCATGAGTATTTGAGAAGAATGTATATCCTGCTGCTTTGGGGTGTTATGTTCTGTGTGAGTCCATTAGGTCTAGTTCCTCGAATGTATTATTCAAGGTCTCTTGTTTCTTTATTGAGCCTCTGTCAAGATGTTCTGTCTAATGGTGATGATGGTGTATTGAAGTTCCCCACTATGATTGTAGAGACATCTATTTCTCCCCTTAGTTTTGCCAGTATTTGCCTCAGGTATTTTGGGCCTCCCTGGTTAGGTGTATAAATATTTATGATTGTTGGTTGAGTACCCCTTTTCTTAATATATAGTGTCCTCCTTTGTGTCTTAAAACAGTTTTGCGTTTAAAGCATATTTTGTCTGATAGTATAGCTACTCCTACCCTTTTTTGGTTATTGTTTGCATTTAAAATAGTTTTCCATCCTTTCACTTGCAACCTCCCTGTGTCCCCCTGGGTCTAAGGTAAGTTTCTTGTAGACAGCATATGTGTGGGTCATGTTTCCTTATCCATTCTGCCAATCTGTGTCTTTTGATTGGAGAGTTTAATCCATTAACATTCAATGTTGTTACTGTAAGTGCAGTACTTACTTTAGCCATTTTTTCTTTAGGCTTATATATGTCATATTTTATTTTATTTTATTTTTATTTTATTCTTTTAGTTTCTCTTACCAGTAATCTTCCTTTCTACACTCTCTTCCAACCCTCTCTCTCTTGTTTTCTTCATTTCAACCTGCAGAACTCCCTTTAGTATTTCTTGAAAGGCAGGAGTCTTGTTAATAAATTCTCTCAATTTCTGTTTATCTGTGAATATTTGACCTCTCCCTCATTTTGAATGATAATTTTGCTGGATACAGAATTCTTGGCTGGCAGTTTTTTATTTTCTTTCAGCACCTTAAGTATGTCATACCACTGCCTTCTCGCCTCTATGGTTTCAGATGAGAAATCATCACTTAATCTTAGCAAGCTTTCCTTATATTTCATAGATCAGTTTTCTCTTGCTGCTTTCAGGATTCTGTTTTTGTCCTGAGCTTTTGACAATCTGATAAGTATGTTTCTCAGGGTAGGTCTGCTAGGATTTATTGTGCTTGGATTAAGCTGTGCTTCCTGGATATATATATATATCCATGTCCCTCATAAGAGCTGGAAAATTTTGGGACCATTATTTCCTCAAACACTCTTACTGCCCCCTTTCCCTTCTCTTCTCCCTCTGGGATGCCCATAATGCATATGTTTATGTGTTTCACGTTATTCAATTCCCTCAGTTCCTGCTGAATTTTTCCATTTTGTTGTCTATCTGTTTTACTATCTGTGCTATTTCAGATGTCCTATCTTCTATGTCACTAATTCTTTCCTCTATCTGTTCAAATCTGCTGTTATGTGCTTCTAGTATATTTTTAATTTCTTGCATTGTATCTTTCATCACCATAAGATCTGTTATCTTTTAATATATGTTTACAATTTCTTCTGTATATACCCCCAGTGTCTTCTTGATATCCTTTATCTCTTCATTTCATTGAGTTAATTAAAGATATTTGTTTGGACATGCTTGATTAGTTGTTCCACATTGTGCATCTCCTTCTGCTTTTTAGTTTTTCATTAGACTAAGCCATGACTTCCTGTTTCTTAGTATGACTTGTAATTTTTTGCTGATGTCTGGGCATCTGTTTATCTTGTTTAATTTCCACATTTTGTCAATTTTCCATTTCTTCTTGTTATTGATTTCTAGCTTCAGTCCATTGTGGTTGGAGAAGATACGTTGTATGATTTCAATATTTTTAAATTGAGACTTTTTATGACTTAACATATAGTCTATCCTGGTGAATGATCTATGTGCACTAGAGAAAAATGTGTATTCTGCTGCTGTTGTGTTTTATATATGTCTGTAAGTCTAGTTAGCTTAGATTATCATTCAAGTCTTCTATTCCCTTATTGATCTTCTGTCTGGATGTGCTATCCATTATTGAAAGTATTGTATTGAAATCTCCTACTATTAATGTAGAGCCATCTATTTATCCCTTCAAAACTGTCAATTTTGGTTTTTAAATTTTGAGGCTGTGCTCCTAGATATATATATATATATATTTAATTGTCATGTCTTCTTGTTGAAGTGATCCCTTTATCGGTACATAACGACCTTCTTTCTCCCTCAGGACTGTTTTTTACTTAAAGCCTGTTTTATCTGATATTAGTATACAACCCCAGTTCTCTTACAGTTACTACTTGAATAGTATATTTTTTCCCATTCTTTCCCTTTTAACCTACTTATGGTTTTGAATTTAATGTCACATTTAAGGTCTTCTAAACACCATGTAGTTGGGCCATGCTTTTTTAATCCATTCTGCCAATCTCTGCCTTTTGACTGGAGTGTTCATTTGCATTTAATGTCACTACTGATAATGAAGGATTTTCTTTTGCCATTTTGATATTTTATGTTTATAAGTCTTATACCTTTTTTTGTCCCTTAATTCTTCTGTTAATGCCTACTTTCATATTTATTTAATTTTTGCTATACCATTTTGAGTCCCTTCTCATGTCTTTCTGAATGTATTTTTGGGGACCCTGGTTAGGTGCATAAATATTCATGACTGTTAAATCTTCCTGGCGGATTGTCCCTTTTGTTAATATATAATGGCCTTCTGTATCTCATAACCTTTTTGCGTTTAAAGCCTGTTTTGTCTGATATTAGTATAGCTACCCCTGCTCTTTTTAGTTGCTATTTGCCCAGAGTATCTTTTTCCAGCCTTTCACTTTCAGCCAGTTTGTATCCCTGCGTCTAAAGTGAGTCTCTTGTAAGCAATATATGGATGGCTCATGTTTTTTTTTTCCATTCTGTCAGCCTGTATCTTTTGATTGGGGAGTTTAATCCATTCACATTCAATGATATTGCTGTAAATGCATTATTTACTTCTACTGTTTTATTCTTTGGTTTTCGTATGTCATATCATATTTTTGTCTGTCTTTTTACTCTCTTGGTTATACTTTCTGCTATTCTTTTTTCTATACTCTCCTCCAGGCCTCTCTCTCCTGTCATTTCATTTCAGGTTCTAAGGCTTTCTTTAACATTTCCTGCAAAGTTGGATTCTTTTTTACAAACTCTCTTAGTTTTTGTTTGTTTGTGAATATTTTATACTCTCCTTCATATTTGAGGACAATTTTGCTGGATAAAGAATTCTCTGCTGGAAGTTTTTCTCTTTCAGTATCCTAATTGTATCATACCATTGTCTTCTCGCCTTCATGGTTTCTGATGAGAAATCCACTTTAAGTCTTACTGGGCGTCCCTTGTATGTGATGGTTTGCTTTTCCCTTACTGCTCTCAGAATTTTCTCTTTATCTTTGACATTTGACATTCTGATTAATATGCGTCTTGGAGTAGGTCTATTCGAATTTATTCTGATTGGGTTACGTTGTACTTCTTGGACACGTAAGTTCATTTCTTTTGTGAAAGTTGGGAAATTTTCTGCTATTATTTCCCCAAGTACTCTTTCTGCCCCCTTTCCCCTCTCTTCTCCTTCTGGAACTCCCATGACATGTATGTTGCTTTTTGTGTTGTCATTAAACTCTCTGAGCCCTGGCTCAATTTTTTCCTCTCTCTGTCTCTCTGTTCTTTTCTCTCTTTAATTTCAGCTGTTCTCTCTTTGGTTCACTTATTCTTTCTTCTGTGATTTTGAGCCTGCTGTTGTATGTCTCTAATGTGTTTTTGATCTCACCTTTTGTGTCTTTCATTCCCATGAGCTCTGTTAATTTTCTGTTCAGGATTTCCAATTCTTCTTTGCACTTGCTCAATGTCTTCTTGATGTTGTTTATCTCTTTAGCCATATTGTCTTTCACTTCATTAATTTGATTTTGGAAATTTGTGCACATCTTGCTAATTCTCTCAAATCCTACATCTCTTCTGGTGCTCTGATATATTCCTTTTCCTGGGCCGTGTCTTCCATTTTCTTCTTATGGCTCATAATTTTTTGCTGATCTGATTAGAATGTTGTTTGCTCAGATGCTCAATTTCATTCTCTTTTGTAGGGGTTTAGTGGCAGGAGGCTGGGTGTTACTGCTGCTTTCTGATTCTTGGCTTGACCTGGAGCATTAGGATTGTCCCTGCTAGTTGGTCAAAACTGGACTCTGGACCCAGTAATTGGTTGCAGACCCACTTACCGGGGCCTTGGGGAGGGAGGCTAGAAAGGCTGGAAAAAGCTGCTCTTATTTATTTTTAATTTTCTCACATGCACTTCCTTGGTCTGCCAGCAGGATGTGCCCTTTGTCAGCCCTTTCAGTTCAATGCCTGGTTGGAGTGTGTTTGTTGCAACACAGATTAGATCAATGTAATAGAGCTTCCAGCCTGGAGGCTAAGAGCCTTGTCATTCAAACTTTCTCAGAGACAGTTCTCCAGCCTTCTCTGGCAGCCCCCTCCTTTTTCCTGAGTAGGGACTATTTCCACTCTCCTCTGTGTCCTCAGCAACCAGTCCATGTTAGTAGAGAAGGAGATTGAGATGGTTGTATATCTTTAGCCCCTTGCTGGCTCCCAAGGCAAACAATGGCATAGCCCCACCTAGCCTGGAAGGGCTTGTGGAACACAACAGACCAAATTTGTGGGTCAAAAGCTGAGTAAGCCTTAGGCTGTGTCCTTCACTCTCCCCTTTCCTGGGGTGGTGCATTCCTGGAGCCTGAGTTTTGTCTGTAGCTGCCAGCCCAGAGGCTTGAGTATTCTAAAGTGTCTTTAGTGTGGGGGAGGGTGCTAGCAGCAGCAGCCACTGGTTTCAATTCACAGTTCTGTCATTGTGATTCCCTTCGTTTGTCTCTCTCTCCTCTGGGTGGTGTCCAGCCTTCTCCTGGTGTCCTAAACCCTAAAAGATATTTTTCCAAGCTGTTTCAGCCTGTCCTCTAGCTATTTTTCTGGAGGAGAAGAGAGTCCCGTGCCTTTCTAGTCTGCCATCTTCCCAGAAGTCCAACGATTACTTTTAAGAGATTTAAATAATAAGAAATCTTATATACCCATTAACAGTGCCAGTATTTTTTTATCTTTTGTGTAGGTACAGATTTTCATCTGGTATCATTTTCTTTTTGCCTGAAGAACTTTCTTTAATGTTTCATGTAGTGCAGATCTGCCAATGATGAATTATTTCAGCTTTTCTGTGTCTGAAAGTCTTTATTTCCCCTTCATATTTGAAAGATATTTTTGAGTATAGAATTCTGTCTTCAAAACTTTTTATTTTCAGTATTTTTAAAATGTTCTTCCACTGTCTTCTTGTTTGATTGTTACTAAATGAGAATTGTGCTGTCATCCTTACCTTCATTCCTCTGTACATAATGTCCAACCATCCCTCTCTTGGCTGCTTTACAGTTTTTTTTCTCTTTATCACTGCTTTTGAGCAATTTGATTATGATATGCCATGGTGTGTTTTTCTTCACTTTTCTCATGCTTGGAGATTTTTTGTGTTTTTTTTTTTTGGGGGGGGGTTTTGTTTTAGTTTCTTAGATCTGTGGGTTTATAGTTTCCATTAAATTTGGAAAACTTTATGCCATTATTTTTTCAGATATTTCTTCCCCCTTTCTTATCTTTGTGGGACTCCAGTTACATGTATATTAGGTTGTTTGAAGTTCTCTTTTTTCTCTCTCTCTCTCTCTCTCATTCATTTTGGATAGTTTCTGTGTCCATGTTTCCAAGTTCAGTGACCTTTTCTTCTCCAATGTTTCCATCTGTCATTAATCCCATCCAGTAAAATTTTCACCTCAGTAATTGTGGTTTTCGTGTCTAAAAGTTCAGTTTGAGTCCTTTTCATATCTTTCTTGTCTCTACATAACATTTTTAAGCTTTACTCTAGCTTCATAGAACTGTATTCTCTGGAATAGTTATAATAAATCTTAATTTCCTTCTTTGTTATTTCTAATATCTGTGGCAGTTTTGAATCAGTTTGGATAGATTGAATTTTCTCTTCATCATGGATATATTTTCCTTCTTGCATGCAAGGTGATTTTTGGTTCAGTGCCAGACATTGCAAATTTTACTTTGGAGAGTGCTGAATTTTTCTTTATTCCTATAAATATTCTTGACTTTTGTTTTTAGATGTGGTTAAGTCATTTGGAAATAGTTCCTTTCAGTTCTTCTTTTAAGATCTGTTAAATGGGACCAAAGCCATGTTTAGTCTAGTGTGAATTGTACTCCACTGCTGAAGCAAGGCCCTTCCCAGTACTCTCGCCACCAAAAGCCCCAAGAATTATGAGGTTTTTCACTCTTGGCTGATGGAAATGAACACTATTTGTGGCTCTACATGAGCTCTGGCTATTGTTTTCTCCAATGATTTTGTTTTGTTCTTTCCCCAGCCTTGGGTAGTTTGCTCACATGCATGTGCTGATCAGTACTCCACTGAATTCTCCAGGAGGACTCTCTTCAGACCCCTGGAGTCCTTACTCTGCATGTCTCTACACTCCTATTCTCTGCTCTGCTAACTCTAGCTATTTTGGTTTTCCTTGCTCCTCAGCTCCATCTCCTCAACTCAGGAAGTCTACCAGGCTCCACCTTGGTTCTCCCACTGTGCACTGTGTTAGGAAAGAAGGTACAGATAAGAACCACAGGGTGGAGCACACTTTTAAATATTTCACAGAAGAGTCAGGACCCGATTCTTAAGATACGTAGAAGTTGTATTTCAAGAAGATGCATGTGACCTGAGACAGTCTTTGCTGAGTAGGCTATGTAGTGAGTGGTAAAGGAATGTTTGATCTTCTGCTTCTGGCCTTGTTACCAACCCACAGATGATTGAGGAAGTTGCCTGTCATGTCAGTGTCCTCCCCAGTAAATGGGGTCATCTTGATCCTGGTTAACTACTGACCGGTATCAAATGGCCGGAGAAGTGGTTTCTACTGATGGGCTCTGTGGTAACCAAGTGATGCATGGCACAGGGCAGGAAAGATTCAGCCTTCTCACTTCAAACTGATTTTTCTGTAGTGGGGAAGGAACAGGGAGCCAGGCCTGCATTCTCAGATGATTCACCGAGGTGTGAAGGAGAGTTAGAAATAAGTCATTCTAGCATTGCTCCTCAGAGTGTGCTCCCTGGACTAGCAGCACTGATATCACCTGGAAGAATCTTAGAAATGCAAACCCTCAAGGAGCCCCCTAGCTCTATATCAGAATCTGTGCTGTGACAAGAGCCCCAGGTGATTTGTATGCACATTGAAGTATGAGAAGCTTGTTCTGTGTGTGGGCAGTTACATGTGCCCTCTAGTGGCCAAAAGCACTTTGCACCACTCCTGAGGGAGTTACCCTCACACACATCAATTTTCTTTAATTAAAAAAATTTTTTCTACTAGAGTTACATATGCCCTCTAGTGGCCAGTCATCACTTTGCATCACTCCTGAGGGAGTTAGCCCCACATAATTTTTTTAAAATTTTATTTAAAAATGTTTCTATCAGAGCAGTTATAGATTTACAGAAAAATCGTGCAGCTACTACAGAGTTCCCATATACTTCTATATTAACATTTTGCATTAGTGTGGTACCTTTGTTAAAATTGATGAAATCTTTTTATTATTGATTATATTGTTAACTATAGTCCATATTTTACATGAGGGTTCATTCTTTGTGTTGTACAGTTTCTATTTTGGTAATATATGTACAACCTAAAATTATTTTAGCTTCTTGCAAGTATACAATTCAGTGGTGTTAATTACATTCACAATATTGTGCTACCATCACCTGCCATCCATTACCAAAACTTTTCCGTCACCCCAACAGAAACTTTGTGCCAATTGAATCTTAACTCTCCACTCCCTATCCCAGCCCCTGCCCCTGGTAACCTCTTTTTAAATTTTCTCATTTTAGGACCTTTGCACAGAACTGCCGAAATATTGAACATTTAAACCTCAATGGGTGCACAAAAATCACTGACAGGTAGGTAATGAGGATAGTTTGGTGACTAAATGGCCAAGGGGAGAATGAAGGGAGAGAAACATGGTTGAAAATATCTTTAGTGCATCTGCTCTTTTACAGTACATGTTATAGCCTTAGCAGATTCTGTTCCAAGCTAAAACATCTGGATCTGACGTCCTGTGTGTCCATTACAAACAGCTCCTTAAAGGGGATCAGGTAAGAGTGTTTGTTGTTTGTGGTAAAAAGAAAAAAAAAAAAAAAATACCCAAAGCTATTGAATATTGTGATGTGTCTAGAATCTTCCTAATGGACATACTGAATCAGGAAATAGATGACTCTCACAGGGGTTCTCTTATGCCTGAATTACTTGTGATGTAATAAACTTGAAGTTGGTAATAAACTCTCTAGGATAGACTGCACATGGGCGGTTTATTTTTCTGTTCTCGCAGTGAGGGCTGCCGAAACCTAGAGTACCTGAATCTCTCTTGGTGTGATCAGATCACGAAGGATGGCATTGAGGCGCTGGTGCGAGGTTGTCGAGGCCTGAAAGCCCTGCTCCTGAGGGGCTGCACTCAGGTACCAAGGGATCGACATGGCTCTGTTCATCTATGGGTTAGGTGTGGGGCTTTCAGTGGGGAACTTGGTGCCCCACTGTGCCCTCGCCTGGATGCCATTCCTCTTCTGTTTTCTCTGTCCACTCAGTTAGAAGACGAAGCTCTGAAACACATTCAGAATTACTGCCATGAGCTCGTGAGCCTCAACTTACAGTCCTGCTCAGTAAGTAGCATGCTGTTCCTGTGAACACGGTCCTGCTTCATGTTCTCTCCCTCAGGAATCTGCTGTGGCCCCGCTATGAAGCACTCCAGGCAGGTGAGATGATTGGCAAATGGCTACGCTGACCGCACCCTTAGTTCTCATCCGATGCCCTTATATGATCTGTCAATCTGCCACAAGATGAAAGAGCAACAGCAACACAAGGCATCACACTCAATACAAAGCCACTGATATTTCACCTAAAAATAATGTAGATCGGGGGTCCTGGTTTGATTGAATGGTGTATTGGGGAAGATATCAGGAATGATGCCAACTAGTCACTGGTTTTAAGACCTGGACAATTCAAAATAAGGTCTCTCTTTTTTTTTTTTTTTCCCACTTACAGATTGAGGATGATGAAACCTGTCCCATTTTCTCAGAGAAAAGGAAATAGATGTGAAAATGCTTTGAAAAAAATAGGGGCATATGTAAAGTCAAGATGGCATTTTTTTTTCAGAGCATTAGCCTCTAAGAAACTATGGCTCCTTATTCACTGCCATTGTAAATATTAATACTTGGAGTGGATGCTTGCTACATCCTACTGGGTTTCTCAAGGAAAAGTTAGATGTTCGGAAAGGAAGAGAAGTCTCTCATTCAACTTCTAATGAATCATGAATCTTCAGATTCCTGGGTGGTGGGTGACAGGAGAGAAACCATTTGGGGGACACATCTTGACGTTATGGACCTGCCTGTTCATAAACAGGACCTTGAATTGTGTGTAGGATAACACTGGCAGATGGCTTGAAGTATCATATAAATGTGTATATTTCTACTTAAATTAGTATATTTATTTAAAGATATTTTGACCCTTCATGGCTAAATTCATAGAATTCTAAGTCATCTATCAATTTTGTGATGTATTTAATTTTCCTATTTTTCAAATCTTGAAAATAAAAATACTTTATAAATATAATAAGTAACATATTACATTATTTTATTATTATATTATAAACATTATTTATATGGTGTATATCTAAAGCATTAATCTATAACACCCAAAGGTAATATGTCACATAACTGGCAAGTCATCATGAGCTATTTATCTGACTTTTAATGTGAGTTAATGAACTGTACCTGAAAAAAAAATCAAATCTACATCTGTTTTGGCAACTCTAGTGGGGAAAAATGGAATTTAAAATTTTCCCTTTCCCTTAGTGATGCTAGAATATTTTGAAGCTGTACAAAGATAGCACAAATACATCTCTGCCCTGTACCTCTCTTTATTATGTTTAAATTAGTAGGATAAAATACCAGGTGACAGGCAACCAAAACTAATTGGCCAAGAGCAAATCCCATTTTTCTGCTGCTCCTGTTTTGGTATTGGTAGTGCACTCTGATTCGTACTCCTCTGCTGTTTCTCCCCAGCGCATCACAGATGAAGGTGTGGTGCAGATCTGCAGGGGCTGCCACCAGCTGCAGGCCCTCTGCGTATCTGGCTGTAGCAACCTCACAGACGCCTCTTTAACAGCCCTGGGTCTGAACTGCCCGAGACTTCAGTAAGTATACCCTGCTTTTCTCTTTACAGCTCAGAGCTGGGCTGCACTTGCAGCTTGGCTGGGCCGAGCAGGAGGGCTTCCTGCAGGAGGTGGTCATGACAGACATGCAGGAAGGGAAAGGCTTGCCAGAGGTGGACTAGGTGACAGTAGTGGCGGTGGCTTTGCTGTTGTTGGCGTTTGTTGCTTGGATTCGGGGTGGGACGTTCTATAACCCAGTTTATTAAGGTGTACTGGGAGACTGCTAAAACGTCCACCAGCAGTGACTCTGAACCTAATGTCTTGATGAATTTCACACGTTTACCCACCTGACTTGCCTCATCCTGTTATTACTTTGAGCATCAGAATGATCTGACAGTCCTCAGTGAGCAGAGTATATAGCCTCACGTCCAAATGTCACCAGGTTTTTCTGCTAAAAGAACAGAACAGAACATGGGGGGGGAATGGATTGCCTTCTTATTTATCATCTTCCTCCAGCAAGAAAAAAAAGCATCTTTTGTTTTAACAAATAATGATTGATTTTCTGATTCTCCAGTTAATATGTTATATTTTCGTCAGCTGTGAATATTAGAACTGTAATAATAAGAACAATACTAATACTAATAATAGCTAACATTAATTGAGCTCAAATTTGTTCCACACTCCATGTTAGGCACTTTTTTTTTTTTTTTTTTTTTTGAGGTACCGGGCCAGGGATTGAACCCAGGAGCTCATGTGTGGGAAGCCAGTGCTCAATCACTGAGCCACATCGGCTCCCCTGGGTTGCTTTTATCACTTAGTTTGCTTGTTGTTTGTTTTTTTGGTGTTTTTTTTTTTTTTTTTTCCTAGGAGGCACCAGGAACTGAACCTGGGACCTCCCATGTGGGAAGCAGGCGTTCAACCGCTTCAGCCACATCCGCTCCCTAGGCACTTTTATAAACATCATGTTTAAACCTCCCCATATCTCTGTGAGGTAGTTACTGTTATTGTCTGCTTTGCAGAGGAGAAACTAAGACTCAGAGAAAATTATATAACTTACCCTAGGTCACATGATGAGTAAGAAATAAAACTAGAATTCAAACATGTGGAGTTTAAAAAAAAAATCTTGGTTAAAAAATATATAACGGGGGGCGGCTGTGGCTCAATCAGTGGGGCTCCCGTTTGCCATGTGGGGGGCCCCGGGTTCGGTTCCCGGGGCCTCCTGGTGGGGGCGGGCCTGCCCGCGCGGCGTGGTTGGCTGACCTAGCGAGCACGGGCAGCAGGGGGGGGATAAATGAATAGGTGAATAAAATCTTTAAAAAATATATATATATATATATAATATAATATAATGTGCCATTTTAACAGTTTTCAATGTACAATTCAATAGCATTAATTGCAGTAACATTGTACAACCATCACCTATCTATTTTCAAAACTTTTTCATTACCCCAAATGGAAATTCTGACACATTAGCAATAATTCTCCATTCCCTTCTTCCCTGCAGCCCATGATAACGTCTAATTTGCTTTCTGTCTCTATGAATTTGCCTATTCTAGATATTTCATACAAATGGAATCATGCAATACTTGTACTTATGCCTTGCTTACTTCACTCAGGATAAGGTTTTCAGGGTTCATCCATGTTGCCACATGTCTCAAAACTTTATTCTTTCATGTGGCCAAATAATATTCCATTGTGTAATTTTATCACATTTTATCTATCCATTCATTTGTTGATGGACACTTAGGTTGTTTCCACCTTTTGGCTATTTTGAATAAAGCTTCTATGGACATTGGTGTACATGTATGTATTTGAACTCTTTTTCACTTTCTTTGCCTATACACCTAGGAGTGGAATTGCTGGGTCATATGGTCATTCTATAGTTAACTTTTTGAGGAACTGCCATACAGCTTTCTACAGTGGTTGCACCATGTTACATTTCCACCAACAGTACACTAGAGTTCCATTGCCTCTTTATTCTCTCCAATGTTTATTTTCCATTTTTTTCAATAATAGCCATCCTTGTGGGTGTGAAGTGATATCTCACTGTGGTTTTTTTTTTTTTTTTAAAGATTTTATTTATTTATTCATTTATCCCCCCCTTGCTGCCTGTGCTAGCTGGGTCAGCCAACCACGCCGTGTGGGCGGGCCCGCCCCCACCAGGACGCCCCAGGAACCGAACCCGGGGCCTCCCACACGGTAAATGGGAGCCCTACTGATTGAGCCACAGCCGCCTCCCATTGTGGTTTTGATTTACATTTCCCTAATGGCTAAGGATGTTGTGGTAGATAGGCTTATGGTTGTTTGGTCAAGCAGGCACTGGCCTAATTTTTACTGTGAGGACATTTCATGGATTTAAATCATTAGTAAGTTGATTGCCTCTATGGCTGATTAAATCTAAAATCAACTGAGGAGATTGCCTTCAGCACTGAGACGTCTCATCCAATCATTTGAAGGCCTTAAAAGGAGAAGTGTCTATTTTAGCAGTCAGAAGAGAGAATTTTCATCTCTATTTCAGACAGACAGCTTCTCTGGGGGAATTCATCGAAAACCTTCATTGGAGTTCCCAACTTGCAGCCTGCCCTACAGAATTTGGACTGGTACACCCTCACAGTTGCATGAAGCAATTTTATAAAATCTCATAATATTTACAGATATCTCCTATTGGTTCTGTTTCTCTAGAGAGCCCTGACTAATACAGTTTGGTACTGAGAGTGGTTCTTGAAAAACAGAACACTAAAATGGGATGTCTGAATTGGTTCTGGGGTTTTTGCAATTGGCTCTCTACTCTGACTAGATTCAAAGGCACTAATGACTCTATTTCTAATTATCAGGATTCCAGTGATAGTCCATGGTGTGAGTTGGCAATAGGGATATACAAAATATCACCACTGGATATGGCTGCTTACGTGCTTATAAGAGGCAAAGCTCTGGATGAGAGTGTTTTTAACACCTTAACAGAGTTTTGTGGAATTAAAAGGAATAATGATGTTGGCTGGGTGTTCCTAAATACTCTGGATACAGTTGTAAAGGAAATGGATGAGCTGAAGGCTTCACATTTGCAACTTAAGTGCTGCCTGAAGGATGTGAGGTTTCTGTAGGTGCCCTGAAAGAAAATCTTGTTTTGTTAAGCTGCAGACTTGAGATCTCTGAAAACCAGACTCAGAGTCTCACTGTGCAAGTAGCAGAATTACAACAAAACTAAAATTTCAACCTTGCAGGGTATCTGCTGTTAAAGTAATGGAATTGATTGGAAAGAAATGGGATCCTGAAAATTGAAATGGAGACACTTGGGTTGATAATTGTATTAGTCTGCCAAAGGGGTGTTGATGCAAAGTACCAGAAATCTGTTGGCTTTTGTAAAGGGTATTTATTTGGGGTAAAAGCTTACAGTTACAAGGTCCTGAAGAGTCCAGCTCAGGGTTGCTTTCTCACCAAAGTCATTTCCCACATGTTGATGCAAGATGGTCACTGATCTCTGCCTGGTCTCTCCTTCCTGGGCTTCCCCTTCCTCTTAAGGCTCCGTGGGCTTAGCTTCTTCCTGATCTCAGCTGTAGGCTGTCATAGGGCTTGTCTCCCAGGGCTTTCTCTGCAAACTATCAGGCAAATGGCTTCTCTCTCCCCAGGGCCACCAGCATCAAAAAAGACAGAGCTCTCTCTCTTCCCATGTGTCTTCTTGAATAAGTGTCTGTTTATATTAGCCCACCAAGGGGGCAGGGACTCAACTTGAGTTATGACTTACTGAAGTAGCCCAATCAAAAGCTCTAAATTGATTTTATCAAATAAACTTAAATCCTTTGAATTTAATGCAAAGGGTATCACACACAGAGGAATAGATTAATTTACAAACATAATCTTTTTCTTATTGGGATTCACAAAAATAATCTCAAACTGTCACATAATGATGGCAGTGGGGATATTGAAGCCCTAAATTCTGTGGAGACTTTGGCAGATAAACCTGTAATGGACTGTCCTAAGGACACAGCCACCCGACCTCTTGCCCACCCTGAGGAAACAATTTCCAACTTCCAGTCTGCCTTAAGGAGTCTGCTATTCAACCTCCACTGGAAGAGATTAGTCTGCTTTCACCAGCTGAAGCTCAAAGGAATGGCCTGAGGATATTGGCTTTCAAGAAACTTCTAATCCTTCTTGTTACTCACCCTAACACCCCTCTTTTCTTCCAGACATATAACTAGACTAAAGTCCCAACAGGCCCCAAAGGATGAGGTACCAAGTGTGATCCATGAAAAAGTATGCTATATGCCAAAAGAACTGCATGAGTTTTTCAATTTATATAGATAGAAATCAGGAGAATATGTGTGGAATGGATATTAAGGGTATGGGATAATAGTGGAAGGAATATAAAGTTGAATCAGAGTGAATTTATTGATATGGGGTCCCTAAGCAGGGATTCTGGATTCAGTGTTTTAGATCAAGGGGTTAGAAAGGGCTCTAATGTTTGGGTTGCTGGCTGAAACATGGACCAAAAGATGGCCAACATTACCTGAGGTCAAAATGTCAGAACTGCCCTGGTATACTATAGATGAGAGGATCAAGAGGCTTAGAGAGATTGGAATACTAGAGTAGATGTATCATATAAGGCCTGCTCACCCACCCCAGGAATGTCCAGAGTATACACCTTTCACCAAGATTGTGAGGAATAAATTTGTGAGACTAATTCTACCTTCCGTTGAAAAGCTCAGTGTTTGCTCTCCTTTGTAGGTCAGATATTACCTTAGGAACTGCTGTCACGGAACTGGGATCCTTACAAGACCAATGCTCTAACCCCTGAGCTATAGAGCCCCTACTTTGAACTGGGATCCTTAAACCCAATGGGAATGATAGATCCCAGGTGAGCAGAAGCCAAGTGGTAGCACTTAATTGCCAAAGACAAGGTTGGTGTGGCTACCACAATGAACAGCAGACTCAAAGGAGAATCAAAATAGTCTGAGTTACAGAGACTTATGGTGTTGTCTAATAGATCATGTGGTACCTAGAAGTAAAATAGATGGGCAGTCTGCTAAGTTTCTATTTGGTCTGTATAAGCAGAAGAGTTAAGTGAACAGAAGTCTAACTTGAATTACAGAAACAGAGTGTCATGGCCTTTTAATCAATTCCCAGACATGAGTTAGTTTACAGACTCAGAACCCCTCGAATGAGAGGAAGGCCAGGTTCCCTTGGGGAAGGAGCCTGTTACACTGCCAGAAATTTATACTGTTAATCTTCCTCACAGCTTTCTCCAAAGAGACCTATGGTCTTTTACCAGGGTAACTGTACATTGTAGAAAAGGAAATAATCAGACATTTCAGGGATTAGTAGAAACTGGCTCAGAAGTGACATTAATTCCAGGAAACCCAAAACATCTTTGTGGTCCACCAGTCAGAGGAGGGGCTTATGGAGGTTAGGTGATCAATGGAGTTTTAGCACAGATCTGTCTCACAGTGGGTCCCCAGACCCATTCTATGGTTATTTTCCCAGTTCTGGAATGCGTGGTTGGTGTAGACATACTCAGCAACTGGCAGAATCCCCACATTGGATCCCTGACTTGTGGAGTGAGGGCTATTATGGCAGGAAAGGCCAGGTAGAAGCCACTGGAACTGCCCTTACCTAGCAAAATAGTAAATCAAAAGCAATACATGATCCCTGAAGGGACTGCAGAGATCAGTGCCACCATCAAGGACTTGAAGGATGCAGGGGTGTTGATTCCCACCGCATCCCCATTCAAGTCTCTTATTTGGCTTGTGCAGAAAACAGATGAATGTTGGAGGATGATAGTGGATTATTGTAAACTTAACCAGGTGCTAACTCCAATTGCAGCTGCTGTCCCAGATGTGGTATCATTGCTTGAGCAAATCAACACATCCCCTGGTACCTGGTATGCAGCTATTTCTCCAGCAAATGCTTTTTTCTCAATTGCTGTTAGCAAGGACCACCAGTTTGCTTTCAGCTGGCAAGGCCAGCAATATACCTTCACTGTCCTGCCTCAGGGGTATATCAGCTCTCCAGCCCTATATCATAATATTGTCCACAGGAACCTTGATTGTCTCTCCCTCCCCCAAAACATCACACACTCCTTTATATTGATGATATCATGTTGATTGGATCTAGAGAGCAAGAAGTAACAACTACTCTAGACTTATTGTAAGGCATTTGCATGTCAGAGGATGGGAGATAAACCCAACCAAAATACAGGGGCCTTCTACCTTGGGGAAATTTCTAAAGTGAAGGATAGAGAGCAGATGTGGCTCAAGTGGTTGAGCACCTACTTCCCACATGGGAGGTCCCAGGTTTGCTCCCCGGTGCCTCCTGAAAACAAAAAAAACAACAAGCAAACAAATGAAAAAAAAACCAACTCAGAGAAGCCGATGTGACTCAGTGGTTGAGTGCCGGCTTCCCACATACGAGGTCCTGGTTCAATCCCTGGCCCCGGTACCATAAAAACAAAACTAAAAAAATTTTTCTTAATAAAGTGAAGGATAAGCTGTTGCATCTAACCCCTCCTACAACCCCCCCCAAAAAGACACTTGTCCTCTTTGTATTTTAGAGACAACACTCTTCATTTGGGTGTACTACTTGACCCATTTACCAAGTAACCAGAAAAGCTACTGGTTTTGAATGGGGACCAGAACAAGAGGAGGCTCTGCAACAGGTCCAGGCTGCTGTGCAGGCTGCTCTGTCACTTGGGCCATATGATCCAGTAGATCCAATGGTGCTAGAAGTGTCGGTGGTAAATAGAGGTGCCATCTGGAGCAGGCGCCTATAGGAGAATCACAGTGCTTAGGATTTTGGAGCAAAGGCCTGCCATCCTCTGCAGATAACTACTCTCCTTTTGAGAAACAGCTTTTGGTCTGCTACTGGGCCTTAGACGAGACCAAACAATCATGGGCCACCAAGTTACCATGAGACCTGAGGTGCCTAGCATGATAGGTATTGTCTGACCCACCAAACCATAAACTTGGGCATGCACAGCAGCACTCCATTATCAAATGGAAGTGGTATATATGAGAGAAGGCAGAAGTAAGTTACATGAGGAACTGTACAAAATGCCTATGGCCCCCACTCCTGCCACATTACCTTCTCTTTCCCAGGCCTCAGCTATCCCTCCTGGGGAGTTCCTTACAATCAGTTGACTCAGGTAGAGAAAACTCAGGCCTGGTTTATAGATGGTTCTGCATGATATGCAGGTACCACCTGAAAGTGGACAGCAGCAGCACTACAGCCCTGTTATGAGACATCCCTGAAGGACAGTGGTGAAGGCAAATCCTCCCAGTGGGTAGAACTTCAATCAGTGCACTTGGTTGTTCATTTTGCTTGGAAGGAGAAATGGCCAGAGGTGCATTTGTACACTGATTCATGGGCTGTTGCCAATGGTTTGACTGGATGGTCAGGGACTTGGAAGTAACATGACTAGAAAATTGGCGACAGAGTTCTGGGAGAGAGGCCACCTTTCACAGTGGGCAAAAAACATGAAGATATTTGTTCCCATGTGAATGCTAACAAGAGGGTGACTTAAGCAGAAAGGTTTAATAACCAAGTAGATAAAATGACCCATTCTGTGGATACCAGTTGGACTCTTTCCCCAGCCACTCATGTCATTGCCCAATGGGCTCATGAACAAACTGGCCATGGGTGGTAGGGGATGGAGGTTATGCATGGACTCAGCAACATGGACATCCCCTAACCAAGGCTGACCTGGCTACAGCCACTGCTGAGTGCCCAGTCTGCCAGCAGCAGAGGCCCACACTTAGCCCCCAATATGGCACCAATCCCCAAGGTGATCAGCCTGCTACCTGGTGGCAGGTTCATGACATTGGACCACTTCTATCATGGAAGGGGCAGCAAATTGTTCTAACTAGAATAGACACATACTCTGGATATGGGTTTGCCTTCCCTGCATGCAATGCTTCTGCCAAAACTACTATCTGTGGGCTTACAGAATAGAATGCCTTATCCTCCGTCTTGGTATCAAGGTATTCCACACAACATTGCTTCTGACCAAGAAACATGCTTCACAGCAAATGATGTGCGGGAATGGGCATATGCTCATGGAATTCACTGGTCTTACCATGTTCCCCCATCATCCTGAAGCCCCTGGATTGATAGAACGATGGATGGCCTTTTGAAGATTCAATTACAGTGCCAGCTAGGTAGCAGTACCTTACAGGGCTGGGGCAATGCTCTCTAAAAGGCTGTGTATGCTCTAAATAAGCATCCACTCTATGGTGCTGTTTCTCCCTTAGTCAGGGTTCACGGGTCCAGAATCAAGGGGAGATGATGGGAGTGGCGCCACTTACTATTACCCCTAGTGGTCCACTAGAAAAATTTTCGTTTCCTGTCCCTGCAACCTTAAGCTCTGCTGGTCTACAGGCATTAGTTCCAAAAGGAGGAGTGCTTCAACCAGGGAACATAACAAGGATTCCATTGACTGGAAGTTAAGACTGCCACCTGGCCGCTTTGGGCTCCTCATGCCTCTGAATCAACAGGCAAAGAAGGGAATTACAAATGGGTGATTGATCCTGACTATTACAGAGAAATAGGACTGCACCTGCACGATGGAGGTAAAGAAGAGTTTGCCTGGAAGACAAGTGTTGATTTCAGCAGTCAGAAGAAAGAATTTCCATCTCTCCTTGAGACAGACAGCTTCTCCGAGGGAATTCATTGAAAAGTCAATGGAAAACTGCAACAACCTAATCCAGGCAGGACTACCAGTGGCCCAGAAACTTTAGTGATGAAAGTATGGGGCACCCCACCAGGCAAGGAACCACAGCCAGCTGAGGTGCTTGCTGAGGGTAAAGGGAATGTGGAATAGGTAGTGGAAGAAGGAAGTGATAAATACAAGTTATGCCCATGTGACCAGTTACAAAAATGAGGGCTAATGGATATGAATATTTCTTCCTTGTTTTCTATGAGTATGTTTGTATATTTTTGTTCCCTATCTTATCTCCTTACCATATGATATAAGTTGTATTAGCATCATGTCATGATATTTAAGTTATAGGATATCAGGTTTAAAAGTAAATATTACCCAAGGACATGTACCCTATTCTGGAGAGATTTAGTGCATTTCTGGTTGTACGCAGAACAGTTGAGTATTTTAGGTGGAAAATAAGTCTGTTGTTGATTTTATTTAGAGATTAAGTGTGGTTTAAGATGGTGTATATACCTGCCCAGTTGACAATGGGTAGACTGTGATGGTTAGGCTCATGTATCAGCTTGGTCAGGTAAAACTGCCCAGTTGTTGGTCAAGCAAGCACTAGTCTAATTGTTACTGTGAGGACATTTCATGGACTTAAATCATTAGTAAGTTGTTTGTGTCTATGGCTGATTACATCTACAATCAACTGAGGATGTTGCCTTCAGCACTGAGAAACATCTCATCCAATCACTTGAAGGCCTTTAAAGGAGAAGTGTTGATTTCAGCAGTCAGAAGAAAGAATTTCCATCTCTACTTGAGACAGACAGCTTCTCCGAGGGAATTCATTGAAAACCTTCACCAGAGTTCCTGGCTTACAGCATGCCCTATGGAATTTGGACTTTGTGCACCCCCACAGTCGCATGAGACAATTTTATAAAATTTCATATTTACAGATATCTCCCGTTGGTTCTGTTTCCCTAGAGAACCGTGACTAACACAGATGTTGAGTATCCCTTCATATGCTGATTGGATATTTGTATGTCCTCTTTGGAGAAATATCTGTTCAAGCCCTTTGCCCATTTTTTATTTGGGGCTACTTGTCTTTTTATTGCTGTGTTGTAAATTCTATATGCTGGATATTAAGCCCTTATCTGCTATATGGTTTACAACTATTTCCTCCTATTCTAGAGGTTGCCTTTTTACTTCTTGATAATGCCATTTCATCCATAAAAGTCTTTAATTTCCATGAACTCCACTTTATCCATTGTTTCTTTTGTTGCTCGTGGTTTTAGTATCCTATCCTTTACCCAATCCAAGGTCATGGGGATTTGTCCGTATGTCATCTTCTAAGAGTTTTATAGTTTTAACTCTTATATTTAGGTCCTTGATCTATTTTGATTTAATTTTTGTATATGCTGTAAGGTAGGGGCCCCATTTTATTCCTTTACGAACCAATGATATTGGTTTTCCCAATACCATTTGTCAAAGAGTCTATTCTTTCCCCATTTTACGTACTTGACACCATTGTCAAATAGTAATTGGTCAGAGATGTGTGGGTATAATTCCAGACTTTCAATTCTATCCCATTAGTCTATTATGCCCTTACCACACTGTTTTGATTGCTGTAGTTTTGTATTACATTTTGAAATTGGAAGTGCATGTCCTCCAATTTTTTTTTTCCGAGATTGTTTTGGCTATTAGGGACCCCTTGCAATTCCATGTGAATTTGAGGATTCGTTGTTCCACTTCTAAAAAGAAGGCTGCTAGAATTTTTATAGGGATGGCATTGACTTTATAGATCACTTTGGGTAGTATTGACATCTTAACAATATTAAGTCTTCCAACCCATGTGCATGGGATACCTCGCCAGTTATTTAGGTCATCCTTAATTTTTTTGAGCACTGTTTTATAATTTTCAGTGTACAAGTTCTTTCACATCCTTAGTTAAATTTATTCCTATTTATTTTATCCTTTTAGATGCTGTTGTGAATGGAATTGTTTTCCTAATGTCCTCTTCAGATTGTTCTTCATTGCTAGGGTATAGAAACACAATTGTTTTTATGTTTTTTTTTTTTTTTTACCGGGAGGTACCGGGGATCGAACCCCGGTCCCTCCATATGGTAGACGGACGCCGATCCTTTTGAGCCACATCCGTTTCCCTGTTTTTATGTTTTGATATTTTATCTTGTCAATTGCTGAATTTATTAACTAGCTCTAGTAGTTTTCTTATTAATTCCTTTGGCTTTTCTGTATATAAGATCATGTTATGTGAAATTAGAGATAGTTTTACTTCTTCCTTTCCAATTTGGATACATTTGATTTATTTTTCTTGCCTAATTGCTCTAGCTGGATTTCTAATACAACATTGAAGAGTGTGGGTGAAAGTCGGCATACTTGTCTTGTTCCTCATTTTAGAGGGAAAGATTTCAGTCTTTCATCATTGAGTATGATATTATTAGTGGGATTTTCATAGATAACTCTATCAGTTTGAGAAGGTTCCTCTTCATTCCTACTTTGTTGAGTGTTTTCATCAAGAAAGAGTGCTAGATTTTGTCAAATGCCTTTTGTGCATCTATTGAAATAATCAGGTGGTGTTTTCCCTTCATTCTATTTGTGTGGTGTATTTCATTGATTAATTTTCAAATGTTGAAACCCCCCCTTGCATTCCTGGTATAAATCCCATTGGCCATGTGTATAATCTTTTTTATATGCTATTGGATTCAATTTGCTAGTATTTTGTTAAGGATTTTTGAATGTATATTAATAAGGGAAATTGTTCTGTAATGTTCTTTTCTTGTGGTGTCTTTATCAGCCTTTGGTATGAGCTTAATGCTGGCCTCTTAGAATTAATTAGAGAGTGTTCCTTTCTCAAATTCTTTGAAAGATTTGAGAAGAATTTGTGTTAATTCTTCTTTAAATGTTTGGTAGAATTTACCAGTGAAGCCACCTGGTCTGAGACTTTTCTTTAATGGAAGACTTTTGATTGTTTATTCAACCTCTGTACTTGTTATAACTCTGTTGAGGTTTTCTGTTTGTTTTTGAGTTAGTTTAGGCAATTAGTGTGTTTCTAGGAATTGTCCGTTTCATCTAGATTATCTAATTTGTTGGTATATAGTTTGTATTATCTTCTTACAATCCCTTTTATTTCAATAAGGTCAGTAGTTATGTCATCATTTTCAATTCTGACTAGTTATTTGTGATCTTTCTCTTTGCTTTGTCAGTCTAGCTAAAGGTTTGTCAATTGTATTGATTTTTTTTCAAAGAACCAACTTTTGGTTTTGTTGATTCCCTCAATTGTTTTTCTATTCTCTATTTATCTTATATATCCTGTAATCTTAATTATTTCCTTCCTTCTGCTAGTTTACTTTGCTCTTCTTTTTATAGTTCCTCAAGATGTGAAGTTAGCTTATTAATTTGTGATGTTTCATTTTTTTTGTTTTGTTTTGTTTTGTTTTTGAGCCACCAGGCTGAGGATCAAACCAGGGTCCTTGTATGTGGGAAGCTGGCGCTCAACCACTGAATCACATCGGCAGCCCTGAGTTGGTTTTTTCATTTGTTTTGCTTGTTGTTTGTTTTTGTTTCTTTTTTAGGAAGCACCGGGAACTGAACCCGGGACCTCCTATGTGGGAGGTGGGAGCCACATCTGCTCCCTCTTCTTTTTAAAATAGATCTTCACAGCTATAAATTTTTCTCTAAGCAGTGTCTTCACTGCATCCCATAAATGGTTTTTGCTGTATTTTCCTTCTCATTTATCTCAAAGTATTGTCTAGAGAATTTCTCTTGTGAGTTCTTATTTGACCCACTGGTTGTTCAGGAGGGTGTTCTTTAATTGACACCTATTTGAGAATTTTCATTTTCCTTCTGCTATTGATTTTCATTTTCATTGATTTTTGGTTAGAGAAGATACTTTGTGTGATTTCAGTCTTTTTTAATTTATTGAAACTTGTTTTCTGGCCTAATATGTGGACTACCCTGAGAATGTTCCATGTGCATTTGAGAAGAGTATTTTTGGGTGGAGTGCTTTATATATGTCTAGTTGGTGTAAAGTGTTATTCAAGTACTCTGTTCTTTGTTGATCTTCTGTCTAGTTATTCTCCAGTATTGAGAGTTAGGATATTGAAGTATCCAAATATTATTGTAAAACTTTCTATTTCTATTTCTCCCATTAATTCTTGCAATGTTTGTTTCATATATTCTGTATCTCTCTTTTTTAATAAATATATGATTATAATTGTTATATAGGCATACCTCAGAGATATTGTGGGTTTCGTTCCAGACCATTGCAATAAAGTAAATATAGGGGAAGTGGCTGTGCCTCAAATGGTTGGGCTCCCGTTTACATATGGGAGGCCCCGGGTTCGATTCCCAGGGCCTCCTGGTAAAGGCAAGCCGGCTTGCGCAGTGCGGTGAGCTGACACAGCAAGATGACACAACAAAGGGAGGCAAGCAGACACAGTAAAACACACAGCAAATGGACACAGCGAGCACAAGCAGCAAGGGGGGATAAATAAATAAATAAATAAAAATAAATCTTTAAAAAATAAATAAAGTGAATATAGCAATAAAACAATTCACATGAGCTTTTTGGTTTCCCAGTGCATATAAAATTTATGTTGACACTTGTATTAGTTTGCCAAAGGCTGCAAAAGCAAAAATATGAGAGATGAGTTGGCTTTGATAAAGGGGATTTATTTGGGGTAAAAGCTTATTGTTCTGAGGCTGTGTTTCTGCCATGTGTGAAAGAGGACTCTAGGTCACCTATAGCTTCAGAAAAGCAGAGAAGCCCCAAGAGGCGCAAGGAGAGAGACTCAGGGAAAGATGCCTGATTGCCCACAAGTGAGCTCCAGGAGAAAGTAGAGAAAGACCAGCAGACCCGTCATCTTGCCTCATCATATGGCAGGACTCTGGGATCTGCTAGCTGCCAACCTTTGCTGAGAAAGCATCTCTAATGAAGCCTTGATTTGGACATTTTTACATTTTGTGAGCTGTTACAGATACCTGTTTTCATTCCAGTTTCTCCCTATGGTAATGTAAATGTTTATCCTGTGGCTCCATCCTTTGTATATTGGAAGTAAATAACATGTTTTGTAAGTTTCAAAGGCCTATAGCCAGAGGTGAATTTTGCCCCAAGACAGACTTTATGCCTATGACTGATTGTTTGTTTAAATTTATTTTTCTTTCTCTTTCTTTCTTTCTTTCTTTTTTTTTTTTTTTTTTGGTTTCTTGTTACTTTTATGACTGATTTTGATGTGATTTTTGTACTTAGCATTGTTACTGAAATGATTTAAGGCTTTTTGAAATATTGTCATGGAATAAATGTATTTTGCATATGGAAAGAACATGTATTTTAGGGGTCCAGAGGGTGGAATGTCCTAGTTTGTCTTTTGTGGACCCCAGAAAATTATGTTCTTAAGCTAACCCATACCTGTACCTGTAAACACAGTGTAGATGGGGCCTTTTGATTCAGTTAAGGGACCTTTGATTAGATCAATTTCAGTTAGATCTCTTTAAGGCTTTTTTTTCCCTGCTCCTTTTATATATATGTGTGTGTGTTTTTATTATTAAGAAGTAGGTTTACATAAATATCGTGCAAAAAATACAGGGTTCCTTTCAAGTCTCTTTTACACTATAGGCTCCTCTTCCATCTTTTTCCTCCTTGCTATTAGTTGAAGAAACAATTATTTATTCTGTAAAGTTTTCCAGTTTAGATCTGAATCAGGTGTAACTTTTTCCAAGTCTGTTTTGTAGGTGGTAGTGTGTTCCTACACCAAGAGGTATGTAATGTCTGGTTTTTTCTCTTTTTATGATGGTTATTCCCTAGATCCATTATTACATTAGTGGTTTGCAAAATGTGATGCTCTGATTCTATCATTCCTTTCTTCGTTTACTAGCTGGAATACTTCCATAGAACCAACAGGTCGACTTCAGAAGGACCCAACATGACGAGTAGTTATATGCAATTTTTTTTTTTACATTCAGTGCTATTTGGTATAATCACATAGCTGTGCATTCATCAGTTCAATCATTATAAGAGCATTTTAATTATTTCAATAATAATTATAAACAAAAAACAGACAAACAAGAAAATTCCTCACCTCTCAATCTTTTTGTTTCCCCTGCTGTACATAGCTGCTATTTCTGGCTTTTCTTGCACAATTCATTATTATTTATTAAGCAGTTTTATTGAGATACATTCATACACTATACGATTCATCCAAAGTGTACAATCAGTGGCTTTTAGTATAATCACAATGTTGTGCATTCATCACCACAAAATATTTTAGAACAATTTCATTACTCCAAAAAGAAAAAATCCATACCCCTTAGCATTCCTTCCCCAACCCTATATAACCACTAATCTAATTTCATATTTATAAATTGATTTATATTTACATTTTATATCAGTGGAATCATACAATATGTAGTACTTTGTATCTGGTTTCTTTCATTTAGCATAATGTGCTTTTTTGTCTGATATTAACATCTTGTAGTATTAACACACATTTGTTCCGTTTCAAAGAAAGACTGTCTTATATATGCAATTTTACTCATACTCATATTTCACATGCAGTTTTACCATGCTATATAGTCCCAGGTTAGCTTTCCCTTTTTAGCTTTCCTTTTAGTAACATACATGACCTTAGATTTTCCCTCCAAACCCCTTTCATACCCACATACCCACTAGTACTGCTAGTTATAAACATTATGTTGGGCTTTCACCTTTTCTATTCATTTCCAAAGATTAACACACATCCTCTTTACCAATTCTGCACAAGTTAAACCTCAGCTTTCTGTTCTCTAACCTCATTCTATTTTCTGGCGACCCACATTCAAATTATTAACTCCATGAGATTACATAATATGTTTAGTTCATAGTAGCACAATCATACCATATTTGTCCTTTTGTGTCTGGCTTGCTTCACTCAACATAATGTCCTCCAGGTTCATCCATGTTGCCATATGCTTTACGACTTCATTTCTTCTTATAGCTGTATAATATTCCGTCATGTGAATACACCACAGTTTGTGTATCCATTCGTCAGTTGGTGGACACCTGGGTTGTTTCCATGTTTTGGAATTTGTGGATAATGCTGCCATGAACAGCGGTGTGCAGATGTCTGTTCGTGTCACTGCTATCAGTTCTTCTGGGTATAAACCCAGTAGTGGTATTGCAGGGTCACATGGCAAGTCTATATTCAACTTCTTTAGGAACTGCCAAACAGTCCTCCACAGGGACTATACCATTCTACATTCCCACCAACAGTGAATTAAATGTACCTTTCTCAACACATCCTCTCTAACACTTGTAGTTCTCTGTCTTTTTAATAGTTTTTCTGATAAGTGTGAAATGATATTTCATTGTAGTTTTGATTTGCATTTCCTCAATCACTCATGATGTTGAAAATTTTTTCATGTTTTTTTACCATTTGTATTTCTTTAGACAAATGTCTGTTCAGGTCTTTTGCCTATTTTTTAATTGGGTTGTTTCTCTTTTTATTGTTGAGTTGTAACATCTCTTTGTATATCCTGGATATTAAACCATATCAGACATGTGATTTCCAAATATTTTCTCCCATTGAGTCAGCTGCATTTTTACCCTTTTGACAAAGTCCTGTGAGGTACAAAAGTGTTTAATTTTAAGGAGGTCCCATTTATCTATTTTTTCTTTTGTTGTGCGTGCTTTGGGTGTAAGGTCCAAGAAACCACCACCTACCACAAGATCTTTAAGATGTTTCCCTACATTTTCTCTTAGTAGTTTTATGGTCTTGGCTTTTATATTTAGGTCTTTGATCCATTTTGAGTTGATTCTTGTATAGGGTCCTCTTTCATTCTTTTGGTTATAGATACCCAGTTCTCTCAGCACCATTTGTTGAAGAGACTGTTTTGTAAGCTTGGTAGGCTTGTCAAAAACCAGTTAGCCATGGAGGTGAGGGTTTATTTCAGGGCCTTCAATTCTATTCCACTGATCGATATATCTGTCTTTATTATCTTTATACCAATCATGCTGGTGGGTTTTTTTTGTTTGTTTGTTTGTTTGTAACTTTGTTGTTGTTTTTTTGAGGTACTGGAGCCAGGGATTGAACCCAGGACCTTGTATGTGGGAAGCCAGTGCTCAACCACTGAGCCACATTGGCTCCACTGGGTTGTTTTTCTGTTTGTTTGCTTGCTTGCTTTTTTGTTTGTTTGTTTTTGTTTTTAGAAAGCACTGGGGACTGAACCCAGAAACCTCCCATGTGGGAAGCAGGCACTCAACTGCTTGAGCCCTATCTGCTCCCAAAACCAACCATGCTGTTTTGACCACTGTAGCTTTGTAATATGTTTCAAGGTCAAGCAGTGAAATTATTCCTATGCTTTTGGGTATTCGGGTGCGCTTTCCCTTCCAAATGAATTTGGTAATTGTCTTTTTTAATTCTGTAAAGTAAGCTGTTGGGATTTTGATTGGTATTGCATTGAATCTATAAATCAGTTTGGGTAAGATTGACATCTTCATGATATTTATTCTTCCAATCCATAAACATGGAATTCTTTCCATTTCATTAGGTCTTCATTGATTTCTTTTAACATTGTTTTGTAGTTTTTTGCAATTTAACTTCTTTGGTTGAATGGATTCCTAGGTATTTGAGTCTTTTTGTTGCTATTGTAGATGGAATTTCTTCCCTGTTTTCCTCCTCAGATTGGTCAGTACTAGTGTACAAAAACATTATTGATTTTTGCATGTTGATCTTGTATCCTGTCACTTTGCTGAACTCATTTATAAGCTCAAGTAGCTTTGTCATAGAAGTTTCAGAATTTTCTAAATATAGGATCGTGTCATCCACAAATAGAGTTTTACTTCCTCTTTTCCTATTTGGATGCCTTTTATTTTTTTTTTCTTGTCTAGTTGCTCTAGCTGGCATTTGTAGTACAGTGTTGAATAACAGTGGTGACAGTGGGCATTCTTGTCTTCTTTCTGATCTTAGAGGGAAAGCTTTCAACCTTTCCCTATTGAGTATAATGTTGGCTTTGGGTTTTTCATATATGCTTTTCTCTTATTCAGGAATTTTCCTTCTATTCCTATCTTTCGAAGAGTTTTTATCAAGAAAGGATGCTGGATTTTGTTGATTGCCTTTTCTGCATCAATTGAGATGATCATGCTGTTTTTTACTTCAATTTGTTAATGTGTATTACACTGATTGATTTTCTTGTGTTGAACCACCCTTGCATACCGAGAATAAATCCTAGTGGTTGTGGTGTATAAGTCTTTTTTTAAAAAGTAATAAAATAATTAATTTATTTCTACCCCCCCCATTGTTTGAGCTCACTGTCTGCTCTCTGTGTCTGTTGGTTGTTTGTTCTCTGTGAATGCTCATCTTCTTTTTATTTTTAGGAGGCACCGGGAACCAAACCCATGACCTCCCATGTGGGAGGAAGGCACCCAATCACTTGAGCCACATCCACTCTCTGCTTGTTGTGTCTCTCATTGTGTTTCCTTGTTGTGTCTCCTCATTGCATCATCTCATTGCATCAGCTCGCCATGCCAGCTCATTGTGTCAGCTCACTGCCTTGTTTGTTTTCTTTAGGAGGCACTGGGAACCAAACTCAGGACCTCCCATATGTTAGATGGGTGCCCAACTGCTTGAGCCATATCCGCTTCCCTGTATAAGTCTTTTGATATGCTGTTGGATTCGATTTGCAAGTATTTTATTGAGAATTTTTGCATCTTTGTTCATTAGAGAGATTGGTCTGTAATTTTCTTTTCTTGTATTTCTTTATCTGGCTTTGGTATTAGGGTGATGTTGGCTTCATAAAATGTTGGTTAATATTCCCTCCTCTTCAATTTTTTGGAAGAGTTTAAACAGGATTGGTATTAATTCTTCTTGAAATGCATGGTAGAATTCACCTGTGAAGCCATCTGGTCCTGGACTTTTCTTTGTTGGGAGATTTTTGACAACTGATTCAGTCTCTTTAAATGTGATTGGTTTGTTAAGTTCTTGTATTTCTAGAATCATCAGTGTAGGTTGTTTGTGCATTTCTAGGAATTTGTCCATTTCATCTAGGTTATCAAGTTCATTGGCATACAGTTTCTCACAATATCTATTACAATCCTTTTTATTTCCATGGGGTGAATTGTAAACTTTGCCCCTTTATTTTCTGATTTTATTTATTTTCATCTTTTTTTTCTTTGTTAGTCTAGTAGGGGGTTATCAATTTTATTCATCTTCTCAAGAACCAGCTTTTGTTTTCATTTTCTCTGTTGTTGTTGTTTACTCAAGTTCATTTATTTCTGCTCTAGTCTATTATTTCTTCCTTCTGCTTGCTTTGGGAATGGTTCACTGTTCTTTTTCTATTTTCTCCAGTTGTTCAGTTAGATCTTTGATTTTAGTATTTCTTCTTTTTTTATACAGGCATTTAGGGCTATAAATTTCTCTCTCAAGACTGCCTTCACTTAATCCTGTAAGTTTTGATAAGTTATGTTCTCATTTTCATTTATCTCAATATATTTACTGATTTCACTTGCAATTTCTTCTTTGACCCACTGACTATTTAGGAGTGTGTTGTTTAGTCTCCACGTATTTGCCAATTTACCTCTTTCTTGTTTCATTTCATTATGATCTGAGAAGGTGCTTTGTATAATTTCAATCTTCTTAAATTTATTGAGAGTTGTGTTGTGGCCCAACATGTGGTTTATCCTGGAGAAAGATCTCTGGGCACTTGAGAAGAATTTATAATCCATTGAGTTGGGGTGCAATGTTCTGTATATGTCTGTTAGGTCTAGCTCATTTATCATATTGTTCAGGTTCTCTGTTTCCTTGTTCTATTTAATGTTGTGTTTGATGTGTTGAAGTCTCCAATTATTATTGTAGAGATGTCTGTTTCTCCCTTCAGTTTTGCCAGAGTTTGCCCAATGTATTTTGGGGCGCCCTGCTTAGGTGCATAGATATTTATACTGTTATGTCTTGCTGTGAGATTGGCCCTTTTCTTAATATATAATGGCCTTCTGTATCTCTTATCACTTTTTTTGCATTTCCAGTCTGTTTTGTCCAATATTAGTATAGCTATCCCTGCTCTTTATTCATTACTATTTGCTTGGAGTATCTTTTTCTAACCTTTCACTTTTTGTCAGTTTGTATCCCTGAGTCTAAGGTGAGTCTATTGTAAGCAGCATATGGAAGGCTCATGTTTCTTAATCCATTCTGTCAGCCTGTGTCTTTTGATTGGGTAGTTTAATCCATTCACATTCAGAGATATTACTGTAAATGCATTATTTACTTCCAACATTTTATTCTTTGGTTTTCATATGTCATATCTTATTTTCTTCTGTCTTTTTACTGTTTTGGTTACCTTTTCTGCTATTCTTTCTTCCATACTCTCCTTCATGCCTCTCTCTCCTGTCTTTTTTTCAGGCTGTAAGGCTTCCTTTAGTATTTCTTACAAAGGTAGATTCTTTTTTATGAACTCTCTTCATTTCTGTTTGTGAATGTTTTAAACTCACCTTCATATTTGAAAGACAGTATTGCTGGATAAAGAATTCTCGGCTGGCAGCTTTTCTATTTCAGTACCCTAATCGTATCATACCACTGTCTTCTTGCCTCCATGGTTTCTGAAGGGAAATCTGCGCTCTTACTGGACATCCCTTGTATGTGATGGTTTGCTTCCCCTTTGCTGCTCTGAGAATTATCTCTTTATCTTTCACATTTGACTTTCTGAGTAGTATGTGTCTTGGAGCAGGTCTATTCACATTTATTCAGATTGGGTTACATTGCACTTCTTGAGCATGTAAGTTTATTTCTCTCATACAGTTCGAAATCTCCAACTAATATTTCCTCAAATACTATTTCTGCCCTTTTCCCTTCTCTTCTCCTTCTGGAACTCCCATAGCCATGTATGTTGTTGTGTTTTGTGTTTTCATTCAACTCTTTAAGTCTCTGCTCTATTTTTTCCATTCTTTTCTCTCTTTGTTCTTTTCTCTCTTCAATTTCAGCTGTTTTGTCTTCTATAACCCTTATTCTTTCTTCTTTCATTTTGAGTCTGCTGTTGTATGCCTCTAATGTTTTTAAATATATTTTTATTACAGAAATTGTGAACTTACAAAACAATCATGCACATGTGTAGAATTCCCATATAGCAGCCCTTCACCAACACACCACATCATTGTGGAACATTTGTTACAGATTATGAGATAATATCATCAGATTATTATCATTATCTATGGTCCGTAGCATACATTTGGCCTATTTTTTCCAATTAACACAGTACCTCTTTGGCATTGATGCAAGAATATTACAGTCATGCTGTTAATGATATAGGTTACATTAATTGTATTTTTCCCATGCTTCACATTTTTACCGCCTTGCAATAGTGATGTACATCCATTCTAGTTCACAGAAGGACATTCTTGCATTTGTACTATTAACCAGAATTCTCATCCACCTCTGGGTTCACTGTGTCATTCAGTCCTTTAGATTATTTTCTAGCTTTCTTTCAATTGACCTTTACATCCCTATACTTTCCTTTTCAGCCACAATCCCTTTTATAAACCAGCTGCTACTCACTATAATGTGTTACCATCAACTCTATCCATTTCCACACTTTTACAGTCAAGCTAATTAAATCTAATGTGTTTTTATCTCACCTGTCAAGTCTTTCATTCCCATGAGCTCTTTTAGTTTTTTTTCCCAGGTTTTAAAATTCTTCTGTGTGCTATTTCAGTGTCTTCTTGATGTCCTTTATCTCCTAGCCATATTGTCTTTCAACTCATTAATTTGATTTTGGAAATGTGTGTGCATCTTGTTAATTGTCTCAAATCCTGCATCTCTTTTGAGGCTTTGCTATCTTCCTTTTCTTGGGCCATTTCTTCCATTTTCATAGTACTGCTTTCAATTTTTTGCTGATGTCTAGGCATCTGATTAGGGTGGTTAGTTTACTCAGATCCTTGATATCTCTCTCTCGTAGGGTCTTAGTGGCGGGAGGCTGTGTTACTGCTGTTCTTTGATTCTTGGTTCAGCCTGTTCTGGGTCTTCAGGATTGTCCCTGTTAGTTGCTCAAATCCGGGCCCTGGACCCAGTACCAGGTTGTCGACCTGCTTCCTAGGGCCTTGGGGAGGGAGGCTGTAAAGGCCAGAAAAAAACCTCTCTCTACTTTTAATTTCCTCACATCCACTTCATCTGCTAGCAGATGGTGTTCTTTGGCAGCTCTCTCATTCAATGCCTGGTCAGAGTATGTTTGCTGCAATACAGACCGGATCAGTGTGACAGAGGTTTCTGCCTGGAGGCTAAGAGCCTCGTAATTCAAACTTTCTCAGAAGCAGTTCTCCAACCTTTGCTGGCAGCCCCTTCCCTTTTCCCAGGTAAGAAGTAATTCCATTTCCCTCTCTGTCCTCAACAACTAGTCCCGGTCAGTAGAGAGGGAGATTGAGAGGGCCAGAGGGAGATTGAGCCAGCCCAAGCTGGTTCCCAAGGCAAACAATGGCACAGCCCTTCCTGGCCTAGAAGGGCCCGTGGGACATAGCAGACCAAATTTGTAGGTTAAAAGCTGTGTATGCTTTAAGCTGTGTCCCTCTCCCCTTTCCTGGGGAGGTGGGTCCCTGGGGCCCCCTTTGTCTGTAGCCACCAGCCCCAAGGCCTGAGAATTCAAAAGTGTCTATAGTGTGGGAGAGGGTTCTGGCATTTGCAGCTGTGGCTTTTAACTCACAGTTTTGCTGTTGGAATTTTTTTCCTTTGCCCCCCTCTCTTCTGGGCAGTGTCCAGCCTTCCCTTGGAGACCTAAACCCTAGAAGATTTTTTTCCAGGCCATTTCTGCCTGTCTTCTATTTTCCTGGGAGAGAAAAGAGTCCCCTGTCTTTCTAGTCCACCATCTTCCTGGAAGTCTCACTCTAGGGCTTTTGATTGGACCATGTCAGTGAGGCGGGACTCAAGTTGGGTCTCTACCCTCTTGCTTAGTTTTATATAAACTGACACAGAGAGAGAAGAGACATAGAAAATGGAGCTCTGCCATTTTGACCCAGCCATGTGAGAGAGAGAGGACTCCAGGTTTTCCTATGCATCAGAAAAACAGAAGTCCCAACAGGCTCAAAGAGAGGAAGTCCAGGGAGAGATTCCTGATTGATCGCAACTGAGCTCCAGGAGAGAGGCGAGAGAGACCAGCAGACCTGTCATCTTGCCTCACCACTTGGCAGGACTTCGGGATCTGCTAGCTGCTGACCTTTGGTGAGAAAGCATCTTTGATAATAACTTGATTTGGACATTTTTGCAGCCTTGGAACTGTAAGCTTTTACACCAAATAAATCCACTTTATAAAAGCCAACCCATTTTTGGTGTTTTGCATTGGCAACCTTTGGCAAACTAATGCAATAATATACTGTAGTCTATTAAGTATGCAATAGCATTAAGTCTAAAAAACAATGTACATATCTTAATTAAAAATACTTTATTGCTAAAAAATGCTAACCATCATCTGAACCTTCAGCTAGTCTTAATCTTTTTGCTGGTGGAGGGTCTTGCCTTGGTATCGATGGCTGCTGACTTATCAGGGTGGTGGTTGCTGAAGGTTGGAGTGGCTGTGACAATTTCTTAAAATACTATGGCTGAATAATATCCCATTGTATGTATATACCACATTTTGTTTGTCCATTCATCATTTGATGGGCACTTGCAAGGCTTCTGTCTTTTGGCAATTGTAAATAATGCCGCTGTGAACATTGATGGGCAAATATCTGTGCAAGTCCCTGCTTTCAATTCTTTTGGGTGTATACCGAGTAATGGGATTGCCAGGTCATATGGTGATTCTATACTTAACTTTCTGAGGAAATGCCAAACTGTCTTTCACAGTGGCTGCACCATTTTACATTTCTACCAGCAATGAATAAGTGTTCCTATTTCTCCACATCCTGTCCAACACTTGTTATTTTCCTTTTTTTTTTTTAATAGCACCCATTCTAGTGGGTGTGAAATGGTATCTCATTGTGGTTTTGATTTGCATTTCCCTGGTGGCTGATGATGTTGAGCATATTTTCATTTGCTTACTGGTGATGTATATATCTTCTTTGGAGAGATGTCTATTCAAATCTTTGCCCAATTTTTAATTAAGTTGTTTGTCTTTTTGTTTTTAGGTTGAAGAATTTCTTTATGTATTCTGGATATTAAACCTTTATCAGACATGTGATTATCAAATATTTTCTTCTATTGTGTAGGTTGTCATTTCATGTTCATGATAAAGTCCTTTGAGGTGCAAAATTTTTTAATTTTGATTAGGTCTGATTTATCTCTTTTTTCTTTTGTGGTTTGTGCTTTAGGTATAAAGTCTAAGAAACTGTTGCCTAACAAAAGGTCCTAAAGATGGTTCCCCACATTTTCTTCTAGGAGTATGACAGTTCTGGCTCTTAATATTTAGATCTTTGATCTACTTTGAGTTGATTTTTGTATAAGGTGTGAGGTAGGCATCCTCCTTCTTTAGTTTGCAAATGGAGAGCCAGTTTTCCCAGCATGATTTGTTGAGGAGACTTTTCTTTCCCAATTTAGTGGTCTTTGCCCATTGTCAAAAATCAGTTGGTCATAAATGGGAGGGTTGATTTCTGAGCTCTCAATTCGATTTCATTGGTCTATATGTCTGTCCTTGTTCTAGTGCCATACTATTTTGATTACTATGGCTTTGTAATACATTTCAAGATCGGGAACTGTGAGTCCTCCAACCTCATTCTTCCTTTTCAAGGTGGCTTTGGCCATTCAGGGCCTCTTACACTTCCATATAAGTTTGATCATGGGCTTTTCCATTTCTGCAAAGAAGGTTGTTGGAATTTTGATTGGGATTGCACTTTTGGAATAATTGGCACCTTGAAAGTATTCTTTCAATTTATGAATATGAAATGTATTTCCATATATTTAGGCCATCTCATTTCTTTTAGCAATGTTTTGTAGTTTTCTCAGTATACGTCCTTTACATTCTCAGTTAGCTTTATTTCTACATATTTGATTCTTTCAGTTGCTGTTATAAATGGAATTTTCCTTGATTTTTTCCATCTGATTGTTCATGCCTTGTGTATAGAAACACAACTGAGATTTGGGTGTTGATTTTTGTAACCTGCTACTGTGCTGAAATTCATTTATTCGCTCTTGGAGCTTTGTCGTGGCTTTTTTCAGGACCCCTCTATCAGTATAGGACCTTGTTATCTGCAAATAGGGAACGTTTAATACTTCCTTTCCAAACTGGATGGTTTTTATTTCTTTTTCTTGCCTAAATGCTCTGACAAGAACTTACAATGTTGAACAGTGGTGACAGAGGGCATTCTTGTCTTGTTCCTGATCTTAGAGGGAAAGCATTCAGTCTTTCACCAGTAAGTAGGATGTAAGCTATGGGTTTTTCATGTATGCCCTTTATCATGTTGAAGAAGTTCCCTTCTATTCCTAGTTTTCTAAGTGTTTTTAAAAAAGAAGGGGTGCCAAATTTTTTCAAATGCGTTTGTGTATCAATTGAGATGATCATGTGTTTTTTTTTTTTTCTTTCATTCTGTTAAGGTGGTGTATTACAGCAATTGATTTTCTTATGTTGAACCACCCTTGCGTACCGAGGATAAATCCTCTTTGATCATGGCATATAATTCTTTTAATATGCTCTTGGATTTTATTTGCTAGTATTTTGTTGAGGATGTTTGCATCTGTATTCATAAGAGATATTGGTCTGTAATTTTCTTTTCTTGTGGTATCTTTATCTGGCTTTGGTATGAGGGTGATGTTGGCCTTGTAGAATGAGAGTGTTAACTCTTCTTCAATTTTTTGGAAGAGTTTTAGAAGAATTGATGTTAAGTCTTCTTGGATTATTTGGTAAAATCCCCCTGTGAAGCTCTCTGGTCCTGGGCTTTTCTTTGTCGGGAAGTTTTTGATTACTGATTCAATCTCTTTACTAGTAATTGGTTTGTTGAGATCTTCTTTTCTTGATTCAGTTTAGGTAGTTTGTGTCTCTAAGAATGTGTCCATTTCATCTAGGTTATCTAATTTATTGGCATACAGTTATTCATTGTATCCTCTTGTATTCCTTTTTATTTAAGTATGGTTGGTAGTGTAATGTCCCCTTTTCATTCTGATTTTAGTTATTTGTATCCTCTCTTTTTTTCCATGTGAGTCTAGCTAAAGATTTGTCTGTCTTACTGATCTTTTCAAAGAACCAACTTTTGTTTTTTGTTGTTTCTCTCTATTGTTTTATTTGTTCTCTATTTCATTTATCTCCACTCTAATCTTTGTTTCCTTTCTTCTGCTTGCTTTGGGTTTAGTTTGCACTTCTTTTTCTAGTTCTTCCAGTTTTGAAGTTAGGTCTTTGATTTGAAACCTTCTTTTTTAATGTAGGCATTTTGAGCTATTAATTTTCCTCTTAGCACTTCCTTTGCTGTATCCCATAATTTTAGTATATTGTATTTCGTTTTGACTTGCCTCAAGGTATTTCATAATTTCCTTTGTGGTTTCCTTTTTAACCCATTGGTTGTTTAAGTACAGTAATTTCCACATATTTGTGAATTTTCCATTTCTCCCTCTGTTTTTGATTTCCGGCTTCATTGTGGACAGAGAAGATACATTGTATGACTTCAAAATTTTTGAAATTATTGAGACTTGTTTAACTTATGGTCTGTCCTGGGGAAAGATCCATGTGCACTGGAGAAGAATATGTATTCTGTTGTTGTTAGGTGAAGTGTTCTATATTTGTCTGATCTAGTTGGTATAGAGTATCATTCAAATCTTGTATTTCCTTGTTGATCTTTTGCCTAGGTATTCTAACCATTATTGAAAATAGTGATTAAAGTCTCCTACTATTTATGTAGAACTATCAATATCTCTCTTCAAAACTGTCAGTATTTGCTTCATATGTGTTGGGGTTTTTCTGTTAGGTGCATATATGTTTATAATTGTTATATTTTCAGGCTGAAATGACCCCTCTATCAGTATGACCATCTTTGTCCCTCATAACTATTTTTTTAAAGATTTATTTATTTCTCCCCCCTCTTGTTTGCGCTCACTGTCTGCTCTCTGTGTCTGTTTGTTTTATGCTCGTCTTCTTTTTTAGGAGGCACTGGGAACCCAACCTGGGACCTCCCATGTGGAAGGGAGGTGCCCAATGGCTTGAGCCACCTCCGTTCCACCTCATAACTATTTTTGACTTAAAGTCTATTTTATCTGACATAAGTATAGCTACCCCAGCTCTTTTGGCAACTATTTGCATGGTATATTTTTTCTATCCTTTTACTTTCAGCCCACTTAGGTCTTTGAATTTAAAATCAGTCTCCTGTAGATAGCATATATTGGGTAATGCTTTTTTTATCCATTCTCTCAATCTTTGCTTTTTAAAAGTCACTACTGATAATCAGGACTTTCTTCTACCATTTTGCTATTTAGTCTTTGTAAATCATACACCTTTTTGGTCTTTGAATTCTTCCGTTAATACCTACTTTTACATATATATTAAATTTTTTGTATTGTGCCATATTGTGGGTCTTTTCTTTTCTATCTGGATATATTTTTCACTTATTTTCATTGTGGTTACCATGGGGTTATTAAAATTTTATATCTTAAATATATAACAATCATATTGTTTGATACCAACCTGACTTCAAAAGCTGACATATACACTTTACCTATACCATCTATTGCCCCACCTGTTTTTCTACTTGTTACCATTTATATCTTTGTATACTGTATGCCCCAAATCATAGATTTATCATTACATTTTATGCATTTGCTTTTTAGCACTGGTAGGAAGTAAGAATGGAATTACTACTAAAAAATATAATGCAATTTATAATTATCTAAATGATTACCTTTAATGCAGGTCTTTCTTTCTTTATGCCACTTTGAACTGCTGTCTAGTGCCCTTTCCTTTCAGTCTGAAGAACTCCCTTTTAACATTACTTGTAGGGTAGGTCTATTGGTGATTAACTCCCTCAGCATTTGTTTATCTGGGAATGTCTTAATATGTCCCTCATTTTTGAGAGAACGTCTCACTGTATATAAAATTCTTGGTTGGCTTTTTTTTCCCAGCACTTTATGTATTTCAACCCACTGTCTTCTTGCCTCTGTGGTTTTTTGATGAGAAATTGACACCCAATCTAATTGGGACTCCCTTGTCCATAACATGTTGCTTTTCTCTTGCAGCTTTCAGAACTCCCTCCTTGTCCTTCACATTTGACGGTGTGATCAGTATATGATAAGGGTATATTTTTCTTCATGTTTATCTTGTCTTATGTCATCTGGACTTCTTGGAATTGAATATTCATGTCTTTTGCTAAGTTTAGGAAGTTCTCTGTCATTATTTCTTTGAATATTCTTTCTTCCTCTTTTTTCTTCTGGGTCTCCAATTATGTATATATTGGTAATGCTTGATGGTGTCCCAGATACTTCTTAGCCTATTTTCACTTTTGTTCTTCTTCTGCTTTTGGGACTCTCATAATGAGCATATTGGTACACTTCATGTTTCCTCAGAGATCTCTTAGCCTATTTTCACTTTTTATAATTTTTTCTCATTCTGCTCCTCAGCTTGACTCATTTCAAGTGTCTTGTCTTCAAGTGTGCTGATCTTTCTTCTGCCAGTTCCAATCTGCTGTTGAAACCCTCCAGGGAATTTATCATTTCAGTTATTGTGGTCTTCAACTCCAATAGTTCTGTTTGGTTCCTTTCAAAAATTTCCATCTTTCCTAAGATTCTCATATTGCTCCTTCGTTGTTTTCCTGATATCCTTTAGTTCTTTGTTTTTTTGTTTTTTGTTTTTATTATTATGGTTAAAAATCAAAATTCTCACAATACATACAAACATTTGCAAAATGATAAATAAATATATATGCATATATGTGTATTTGCTTACAAAAATGTTATTTATATATATATATATATACACATATATTTTAAGAGGTGCTTTGATTACCCAAAATATTACCCGGAACCCACTGGGATTCCCATGTTGCCCACCTCCCACACCTCCCTTTAGTTCTTTATCTGCATTTCTCTTCATCTCTTTGTGCATTTTTATGATCATTTTTTAAAAGTCTCCATTCAGTATGTCCACATTCTGGTCTTCCTCATTTGTCTTTTCTGGTTTTTTATCCTCTTACTTTGGATGGGCCATCATTTCCTTTTTCTTTGTCTGGTACTCTTGTTGCATACTGTACTTTTTTTTAAGTAAAATTTTATTGAAGTATATCTGTGGTGGTTAGATTAATTTGTCACCTTGGCCAGGTAATGATGTCTGGTCAAGCAAACATTAGGCTAATTGTAATACAAGGACAGTTCATGGACTTTAACCATCAGTGAGTTGATTGCATAGATGGCTGATAATTTCCACAATCAACTAAGGAGATTGCTGTCAGCAATGAGTGACAGCTCATCCAATCAGTTGAAGGCCTTAAAAGGGGAACGGATTTTAGCATTCAGTGAGAAAATTCCCAGCTTTACATTAGATAGCCAGCATCTCCTGGGAACTCATCAAGGACCTTCATTAGATCCCCTGATTTGCAGCCTGCTCTGCAGAATTTAGTCCTGTGCATCCCCATGGTCGCATGAGAGAATTTTATAAAATCTCATGCTATTTATAGATATCTCCTATCGGTGCTGTTTGCCTAAGTGAACCCTGACTAATACAATATCTTTCATACATGAACATACATAAGCAATAAATATATCATAAAATTTGTGAATTTACAAAACAAATATGCATATCATCATATAAGGCTCCCATATATCTCCCCATCACCACCTTGCATTTTTGTGAAATATTTGTTACAAACTATGAAAGAGCATCATCAAAATATTACTACTAACTATAGCCCATATATTACATTTGATATATTTCCCCTAGCCCACCCAATTATTAACACCCTATATAAGTATTACATATTTGCTATCGTTCATGAGAAAACGTTCTCATATTTGCCCTGTTAAACACAGTCCATCGTTCATCACTGGATTCCCTGTGTTATACAGTCCTATGCTTTGCATACTGTAAATTTTAATATTTTACAATATTAACTCTGGGAATTATTCTCTGAGATGTTTCTTAGTTTTGTAACCAGCTAGTAGTAAGACAGAGATTTTATTGAGCTTCAGCCCCCCTATTATGAAGGGCTGTCCGAAGTGAATGCAGAGTGCACGGTCCACCCTTTCTTTTCTGGGCCTATATCTTGCCCTGAGCTTGTGCTAATTAGTTGTTTTGGAGTTCTCCTATTTACAGGAGTTCCAGCCCCTCTCTATTTCCGAGGAGACAGACTTCCCTTTCCCGTGTGTTTAAAGCAGTCGAGCCTTTGTCCCAGGCTGTCCACCTCTATAGTATCTTACACTCCTTTTATTGCCTCAAGCGGTTTTCACCTGGATTGCAAATTCTGGGAAGTGGGGCATGCCAGAGAGGACTTTCCCAGTCAGTCTTTCCCAGCCAAAACAAGGCCAGGGACCCACAAAGGGGTCTAGCTCCAAACTGCACTGGGGAGCGGATCAGGAAGGGCACTAGGAGTTTCTTCATGCTTCCCAAAGCTGTGATTTCTTGACCTGCCCAGCAAATGCAGCCCTTCAGCTAACTGTCCCCCAAAGCCCTGAGGAACTGTAGCATTTTAAAGTCTCCTAAGCTGCTTTTTTTTTTTTTCGTGGTGGGTTGGAACAATGGCCACCCTCAGAGCCAAGCCCCAAGCAATCCAAAGTCACTAATCTAAAGGTTTGATCAGTGATTGACCATACCCACCCCTGAACTTGGGGAAGAGAATTTTTGCTTCCCTTTCTTTCACCAGTGAGCTAACCAGGTTCTGGACCCCACAACTGGTTGTGGGAGAGTGGGGGATGGGCACTGGTAAATGCCACTCAGAGCAATTTACGTGTGTTTACTGTAATTTACCAGCTCTTCCTCCCACTCTTCTCTCCTTGCCCATAGAGTGTTATAGTAACTTTTAGAGTTTCAAAATAGTTCTTTCAGAAGTTCCTGCCTGTTTAATGGTTCTGATGGAACTACTGAATTCTGGAACTTCCTCTTCCACTATATTCCCACAGTCCTCTATATCTTCTTGATGGATTGATCTTTTTATCATTACAGTATATAAAGACCTTTTTCGTCTCTTGTAACAATTTTGGTCTTAAAGCCTCTTTCATCTGACTTTAGAATAGTCACTCTGGCTCTATTTTAATTACTGTCTTGATAGGGTAAGTAATTACCCTATCTTTTCACTTGCAACCTCCTTTGTGTTTGGGTAAGGTGAGTCTCTTATAGACAGCATAAAATTGGATCATGTTTTTTTATTGACCTTTTTTGGCAATCTGTGTATCTTAAATGGAGGCTATAATCCATTTACATTTAATGTAATTGCTGATAAGGGTTTCCTTTTGCCATTTTGCTGTGTTGGTTTTTTTCCCATGTTTTATGTCTTCTTTCTGCCTCAATTCCTCCACTACTGGCTTTTGTTTTTTTTTTTTTTTCCTACCCAGGCACATTTATCTTATTTAATCCTAAAAACAAACTCATTTGATTCACCAGTGTTCTGAAAGGTGAATAAATGAACACAGATTGGTTAAATGGCATGACCAGGGTCTCCTTGTTAATGAAGAAAATGGAAAAAAAAAAAAAAAAAAAAGCTTGACCATATTCGTATCTCATAAAACTAAATTCCATATTCTTTTTTCACCTTTTGCATTGATATAGTACCTTCCTTGCCTTTGCTATAAAAAGTATTGCAATATTACTGTTAACTATAGTCTATAGGTTACATTTGTTGTATTTTTCCCATTTATTACCGTATTCTTAACACCTTTTAATAGAGGTACATTCTTGCATTTGTATTATTAACCACAATCCTCATCTACCACTGAAATCACTGTATTATACAGTCCTTAGACTATTCTCTAGTTGTCTTTCAATTACTATTAATCTCCCTAGACAGCCCTTTCAACTACAATCACATTTCTAAATCAGCAATGTTAGTTATACTGATTATAATGTGTTACCATCAGTTCTAATCAACTTTATTAAACATTCTACATACATTCAGCATCAGCTCTACCTTCTCAACCCACATTCTGTTTCCTACTAACCTGTACTCTATAGTTTAACTCCAAACGTTTACTCATTGTATTTAGTTCTTATCAGGGAGGCCATAAAATACTCATCCATTTATGTCTGGCTTATTTCACTCAACATAATATCCTCAAGGTTCATCCATGTTGTTATATGGATCTCAAATTCACTTCCTCATATAGCTGAATAGTATTTCATTGTATGTATATACCACATTTTGTTTATCCATTCATTGGTTGACCAGCACTTAGGTTGTTTCCATCTTTTAGCAATTGTGAATAATGCTGCTGTGAACATTGATGTGCAAATATCTGTTTGTGTCCTTGCTTGCAGTTCTACTGAATATATTCCTAGTAGCAGGATTGCCGGACCATATGGCAGTTCTATATTTAGCTTTCTGAGGAACCACCAAACTGTCTTCCACAGGGGCTGCATCATTTTACACTCCCACCAACAGTGAAGGAGTGCTCTTATTTCTCTGCATCCTCGCCAGCACTTGTGATTTTCTGTTTTTTTAGATAATAGCCATTCTGTAAGGCATGAAGTAATATCTCATTGTAGTTTGTATCTGCATTTCCCTAGTAGCTGGTGATGTTGAGCATCTTTTCATGTGCTTTTTGGACATTTGCATTTACTCTTTAGAAAAAATGTCTACTCAGATCTTTTGCCCATTTTTTTTTTTTTTTTTTTTTTTTTTACCGGGAGGTCCCGGGGATCGAACCCGGGTCCCTCCATATGGGAGACAGACGCCCAACCAGTTGAGCCACATCTGACCCCCCTTTTGCCCATTTTTAAATTGGATTGCTTGCCTTTTTATTATTGAGTTGTGTGATCTCTTTATATAACATGGAAATCAAACCCTTATCAGATACATGGTTTGTGAATTTTTTTTCCCGTTGAGTAGACTGCCTTTTCATCTTCTTAACAAAGTCATTTGAAATACAAAACTTTAATTTTGAGGAGGTCCCATTTATCTATTTTTTTCTTTCATTGCTTGTGCTTTGGGTGTAAGGTCCAAGAAATCACCACCTACCATAAGATCTTGAAGATTTTTCCCTACATTTTCTTCTAGGAGTTTTATGCTTGTACCTTTTATATTAAATCCTTGATCCATTTTGAATTAATTTTTGTATAAAGTGTGAGAGAGGGGTCCTCTTTCTTTCTTTTGGATATGGATATCCAGTTCTCCCAGCACCGTTTGTTGAATAGACTGTTCTGGCCCAGCTGGGTGGGCTTGACAGTCTTGTCAAAAATCACTTGACCATAGATGTGAGGTTCTATTTCTGAGTTCTTGATTTAGTGCCATTGGTCAATCTGTCAGTCTTTATGCCAGCACCATACTATTTTTACCACTGTAGCTAAGTAATGTGCTTTAAAGTTGGCAAGTGAGAGTCTTCTGACATCATTCTTCTTTTTAAAGATATTTTTGGCTATTTGGAGGCCCTTACCCTTCCAGATAAATTTGATAATTGGCTTTTCCAATTCTATCCCCCCCACACACACAAAATGGGGAGGAGGCTGTTGGAATTTTTATTGGGATTACATTGAATCTGTAAATCAGTTTGAGTAGAATTGATATCTTAATGATATTTAAACTTCCAGTCCATGAACATTGACTGTCCTTCCATTTATTTAGGTCTTGTTTGGTTTATTTTAGCAACATTTTGTATTTTTCTGAATACAGGTGCTTAATATATTATCTTTGGCAACATCGGGGAAGCATGGTGAGGGGTATAAGGGAACTTTTTGTAAATTTTTTCAAATTGTAAGTCTAAAATTAGTTCAAAATAAAAAGTTAAAATTAAAAAGCTAAAAAAAATTTTATTCCTAAATATTTGATTCTTTTAGTCACTATAGTAAATGGAGTTTTTTTTCTGACTTCCTCCTCCATTTGCTCGTTAGTTGTGTATAGAAACGTTATTCCTTTTGCATATTAATTTTGTATCCTGCTGCTTGCTGAAATTGTCTATAAATTCTAGTAGCTTTGTTGTGGATTTTTTGGGATTTTCTCAGTATAGGATCATATCATCAATGAATAGTAAGTTTTACTTCTTCCTTTCCTATTTGGGTGCCTTTTATTTCTTTAGCCTAATTACTCTAGCTAGAACTTCTAACACAATATTGAATAATAGTGGAGACAGTGGGCATCCTTGTCTTGCTCACAATCTCAGTGGGAAAGCTTTCAGTCTTTTGCCATTGAGTACAATGTTAGTTTTGTGTGACAGTTTGAAGAAAGATTGTTTTTTAACTAATCCATTCCTGTGGATGTGAGGCCCTTTGGTTGCATTAGATTCAGGTAAGGGACCTACATTAGATCACTTGATTAAATTGCTTTTGATTGGACTATGTCAGTGAGGCATGACTCAGGTTGGGTCCCCCCCTCTTACTGGAGCCTTATATAAACAGAGTCACAGGGAGAAAGAATACACACAGAGAAGGGAGCTCTGCCATTTTTACCTGTCCATGTGTGAGAGAGGACTCAAGGATCACTAGCAGCTGAAGCTAAGACATGAAGCCCCCAAGAGGCTGGGCCAAAGAGCAGCTCAAGGCTGAAGAGACAAGCCATATACCTGATCACCCATAACTGTGCTCCTGGAGATGCTGAGCCTTTAGGCCAGGGGTTCTTAACTAGGGGTCCATGAGCTTGAATTGAAATTCAAAAAACATTCTTGTGGAGACATGTTGGTGTGACGGTGATGTATTAAATAATACACAGTATAGTGTGGACTTAGGAAGGGGTCTATGGTTTTCACCTAACAAAGGGGCCCATGGAACAGAAAAGGTTAAAGAACCCCTGCTGGGAAGCGGAAGTGGCTCAAGCAATTGGGCTGTTGTCTGCCATATAGGAGGTCCAGGGTTTGATACCCAGGGCCTCCTGGTAAAGGCAAGCTGGCCCAAGTGGAGAGCTGGCCCAAGTGGAGAGCTGGCCCAGGTAGAGAGCTGGCCCACGCAGGAGTGCTGGCTGGCACAGAGTGCTGGCCCATGCGGAGAGCTCATACAGCAAGATGATGCAACGAAAAGAGACACAGAGAAGAGACAATAAGAGATGCAGCAGACCAGGGAGCTGAGGTGGTGCAAGAGATTGAGGACTTCTCTCCCACTCCGGAAGGTCCCAGGGTTGGTTCCTGGTGCCGCCTAAAGAGAAGACAAGCAGACACAGAAGAACACACAGAGAATGGGCACAGAGAGTAGACAGTGAGCGCAAAAATAATGGGGGTGGGGTGGGGTGGAGATAGATAAATCTTTAAGAAAAAAAAAAAAAAGAACCCCTGCTTTAGGGAAAGGCAGGGACCTCCGCAGAGACTGGCAGCTGTCTTGCCTTGCCATATGGCAGGACACCAGGATCACCAGTAACTGACTTTGGTGAGAAGGCATCTCTGGTGGTGCCTTGATTTGGGCATTTTTGCAGCCTTGGAACTGTAAGATTTTCCCCTAATAAAATTCCCATTATAAAGGCCAACCCATTTCTGGTACTTTGCATTGGCAGCCCTGTGGCAAACTAAGACAGTGGGTTTTTCATATATGTACTTTATCATATTGAGAAAGTTTCCTTCTGTTCCTATCTTTTGGAATGTTTTTATCAAGAAAGGATGTTGTATTTTGTCAAATGCCTTTTCTGTATCAATTGAAATGATGATGTGATTTTTCTTCTTCAATTTATTGTGGTGTATTACACTGACTGGTTTTCCAGTGTTGAACACCGTTGCATATTTGTTATAAAACCCACTTGATCAAGATGTATAATTATTTTAATGTACTTGTAGATTCAGGTAGCAAGTCCTGAGAGGGCTATAAATTTCTCTCTCAACACTACCTTTGCTGTATCCCACATGCAATGACGTGTTATGTTCTTGTTTTCATTCATCTCAAGATATTTACTGATTTCTTTTGCATTTTCTTCTTTGACCCACTGATTCTTTAAGAGTGTATTGTTTAATCTCCATATATTTGTGACTTTTCCCTTTTTCTGCCTGTTCCAGGTTCATTCCCTTATGATCAGAGAAAGTGCTCTGTATAATTTCAGTCTTTTAAAATTTTTGAGCTCTGACTTATGACCCAATATATGGCCTATCCTGGAGAAAGATCCATGAGCACTTGAGAAGAATGTATATCCTATAAAAGACTTTCTATAAAAAGACTTTCTGTAAAAGTCTGTTAGGTCTAGTTAATTTATCATATTATTCAATTTTTCTGTTCCCTTATTTATCTTCTGTATAGTGCTGAGAATGGTGTATTGAAGTCTCCAACTATTATTGTAGAGACATCTATTTCTCCTTTTCAGTTTTGCCAGCGTGTGCCTCATATATTTTGGGACACCTGGTTAGGTGCATAAATATTTATTATTGTTATTTCTTCTTGGTGACTTGCCCCATTTATTAATATATAGTGACCTTCTTCATCTCTTGTAACAGTTTTGCATTTAAAATCTATTTTGTCTGATATTAGTATTGCTACTCCAGCTCTTTTTTTATTACTATTTATGCAGAATATCTTCTTCCAGCCTTTCACTTCCAGCCTAATTGTGTCCTTGCATCTAAGGTGGGCCTCTTGTAGACACCGTGTATATGGCTCATATTTTTTATCCATTCTGTCAGTCTTGGCCTTTTGATTGGGGAGTTCAGTCCATTAATGTTCAATGTTATTTCTCTAAAGGCATTACTTCGTCAGTTTTATCCCTTGGCTCCATTGTCATATTTTACTGTTGTCTGTATGTTAACGCTTTTAGTTACCCTTACTTATAATCTTCATTTCTACACTCCTATCCAAGCTTCTCACCCTTGTCTTTTCCTTGCAGCAGCATACCCTTTAGTATTTCCTGTAAATCCAGTCTCCTGGTCACAAGCTCTCTCAGTTTTTGTTTATCTGTGAAGACTTTAAACGCACCGTCCTTTCTGAAGGACAGTTTTACCAGATAGAGAATTCTTGGCTGGCAGTTTTTCTCTTTCAGTACCTTAAATATATCCTACCACTGCCTTCTTGTCTCCATGGTTTCTGATGACAAATCCACATTATGTCTTATGAAACTTCCCTTGTAGTGATATGATTGCTTTTCTCTTGCTGCTTTCAGAATCCTCTCTTTATCTTTGGCATTAGATGTTCTGAATAATAGGTGTCTTGGAGTAGGTCTATTCTGATTTATTCTGTTTGGGTTGTGGTGTCCTTCTTGAATATTTATATTCATGTCTTTCATAAAGGTTGGAAATTTTTCCAGTCACTATTTCCTCAAATATTCACTGACCCTTTTCCATTCTCTTTTCCTTCTGGGACACCTATAGTGCATATGTTTGTGCATTTCGCATTGTAATTCAATTCCCTGAGACCTTGTTCCATTTTTCCATTCTTTTCTTTTTCTGTTTTTCTGTTTTTTCCAAGTTCAGATGCTCTGTCCTCTATTCACTCATTCTGTCCTCAGCCAATTCAAATCTGCTGTTATCTGCCTTTAATGTATTTTTAAACATTTTTTTCAATTTTATTTATACATATTAATAAAGCATAAATCCATCCAAAGAGTACAATCAATGGTATTCGGTTGTAGTTCATAGTAACACAATCATACACTATTTGGCCTTTGATGTCTGGCTTGTCTCACTCAACATAATGTCCTCCAGGTTCATCCATGTTGCCATATGCCTCATGACTTCATTTCTTCTTATTGCTGCATAATATTCCATAATCTGTTTATCCATTCATCCATTTATCGATACCTGGGTTGTTTCCAACTTTTGGCAATGGTGAATAATGTTGCTATGAACATCGGTGTGCAGATATCTGTTCATGTCTCTGCTCTCAGTTCTTCTGGGTATATACCTAGTAATGGTATTGCCGGGTCCCATGGCAAATCTATATTCAACTTCCTTAGGAACTGCTAAACAGTCCTCTGCAGTGGCTGTACCATTCTACATTCCCACCAACAGTAAATAAGCATTCCTTTCTCTCCACATCCTCTCCAACATTTACAGTTTTCTGACTTTTAATAGTGGCCAGTCTAATAGGTGTGAAACGATATCTCATGGTAGTTTTGATTTGCATTTCCCTAATCGCTAGTGATGTTGAACACTTTTTCATATGTTTCTTCTCCATTTGTATTTCTTCTTTAGACAGTTGTCTTTTCAAATTATTTGCCCATTTTTAAATTAGGTAGTTTGTCATTTTATTGTTGAGTTGTATAATCTCTTTGTATATCATAGATATTGCACCCTTATCGGTTTGTGATTTCCAAATATTTTCTCCCATTGAGTTGGCTGCCTTTTCACCTTTCTGACAAAGTCCTTTGAGGTACAAAAGTGTTTAATTTTGAGGAAGTCCCATTTACCTATTTTTTCTTTTGTTGCTTGTGCTTTGGGTGTAAGGTTTAAGAAACTACCACCTACCATAAGATCTTGAAGATGTTTTCCTACATTTTCTTCTAAAAGTTTTATGGTTGTCACTTTTATATTTAGGTCCTTGGTACATTTTAAGTTAATTTTTGTATAAGGTGTGAGTCAAGGGTCTTCTTTCTTTCTTTTAGATATGGATATCCAATTCTCCCAGCACCATTTGTTGAATAGATTCTTGTAGCCCATCTGGGAGGGCTTGGCCTTGCCAAAAATCACTTGACTGTAGATGTGAGGGTTTGTTTCTAAATTCTCAATTCAATTCCATTGATCAATGTGTCTGTCTTTATGCTAGTACATGCTGTTTTTACCACTCTAGCTAGGTAATATGTTTTACAGCTCAAAAGTGAGAGTCTTCCAACTTTGTTCTTCATTTTTAAGATCCTTTTGGCTATTTGGGGACACTTACCCTTCCACTACTGTATTTTTAATCTCATCCATTGTGGCTTTCATTTCCATAAGCTCTGTTACTTTTCTTTGTAGGCTTTGAAATTGTTCTTTACACTTACTCAGTGTCTTCTTAATATCCTTTATCACTTTAGTCATATTTTCTTTCTTTGAATTTATTTAGGAGATTTGTGTGATTATCATTGATTAGTTATCTTAACTCCTGTGTCTTGTTAGGATTCTTGGTTTGTTCCTTTGGCTGGGCCATGTCTTCCTATTTCTTACTATGGCTTGTAATTTTTTGCTGATATCTATGTATCTGATTATGTTGGTGATTTTACCCTGTCAATTTCTCTCTCTTGCCTAATGGTTTTATTTCACAGCTCATCTTTAATTTTGGGTTCAGTTTCCTAAAACTTTAAGATTGCCCTGTTTAAGTTTTCAAAACAGGGCCAGGGACCCACTAATTGGGTGCAGACCAGGTCCACGAGCCTGGGAAAGGAATGAGAGACAAGCCTTGTCTTACTTCACTTTCCCGGCTGGCCAGCAGATGGCGCTCTTCGGCAAACCTTTCTATGGAGATGGATCTTTCAATTTCCACTAACTAGATTTTCAGAGCCAGTGATTCAAAGCTGTGCTATGCTGTTTAAACTCGCCAAAAAGGACCTACACTCAGCCCTCTGTCGCACCCTCCCTCTTCCCAGGGAGGAATGTGTCCTTTCCCCTCTTTGTTGGCTACTCAGCTGCAGGTTTTACCAAGGGTAGGGGATGGGTGGTGTTCCCAGCCGCAGGGATTGGTAATTCATGGTTTTCCTTGGCCTCATTGGCTCTCTGTCCCCAGTCCCTCCTGAATGATGCAGATGGCACTCCCCTGGTCTGCAGATCCTAAAGCCGCTCACTCAGACAACTTCTGCTCTTTCTCTCCTGTTTTGTAAGAGAGCTGCTCCCTGCTGACCTCCTATTCCATGCTGCTATAACAGCTTCTGCCTTTTGTATTTAATAGATATTTAGATATTTTCTCCTGTGCCACTGTGATTCCCTTCTTATTTCTTTTACTATATATTCTTAGGCTATTTTCTTAATGGTTGTCATGGAATATCAATTACTATCTTAACTTAAAACAACCTAGTTCAAATTAATACCAACTTAGTTTTAATAGTGTACAAAACTTTGCTCTTATGTAGCTCCATCTTCCCCCTTTACCCTGTTTGTGTAGTTATTCTCACAAATTCCATCTTTATGTATTGTGTGCTGTTACAATCCAGCTCCTGAATGGCACGGGTCGGGAGGCAGCAAGACCAAAGGACACACTCGGCACGTAATCAGACACGAGCTTTATTCATTGGGACTTACGGACAGGGGAGGGTCTTTGGTGGCGGCAGACTGAAGAATGAAAGTAGCGCTCCCCAAAGAGGCGGGAAAATGAGAGGCAAAGACATTTCATAACAAAGTTACTTAAATGGGGTCTAGTGATATTATTGTAAGAAGGAACTGTACAGCCTGGAGAGCATTACAGTCTAAGGTACCATCTCTACATTGTTCTCCTGTGAGGAGGTTTGTTGTGTCCTGGGGCATGCAGGCAGCTGCAGGCTGAGTTTCCCTTAGGGAGGGGTTGCCAGGGCCTGAGACCTACTGGGCCCCCACATGTGCCCATCAACATAGATTTTATTTATTGTTTTATGCAATTGCCTTTTAAATCATATAGAAAACAAAGGGGAGTTACAAACCAAAAATATAATAGTATTGTGTTTATATTTACCTATGTAGTTACCTTTACTAGTTCTTTATTTCTTCATGTGGATTCAAGTTACTGTCTTGAGTCTTTCATTTCTACCTGAAATTCAGTGCTCCCTTTACCATTTCTTATAGATCGGGTCTTGTAGTGCCGACCTCTCTCAGATTTTCTTTATCTGGGAATGTTTAAATTCTCCTTCATTTTTTTTTTTAAGATTTATTTACTTATTTCTCCCCCCTCCCCCTTGTTGTTTTGCACTCACTGTCTGCTCTCTTTGTCTGCTCTCTTTGTCTGTTCATTGTGTGCTCTCTGTGTCTCCTTGTCTTGTTTTGAGAAGGCACCAGGAACCGAACCCAGAACTTCCTATGTGGGAGTGAGGCACCCAATTGCTTGAGCCACATCCACCTCCCATTTGTGTCTCCTGTTGTGTCTCTTCATTGTGTCTCCTTGTTATGTCATCTCGTTGCATCAGCTCATTGCATCAGCTCTCCACGCCAGCTGGCCATGTCAACTCACTGTCTTGCTTGTCTTCTTTAGGAGGCACCAGGAACCGAACCCAGGACCTCCCATGTGGTAGGCGAGTGCCCTGTGACTTGCGCTACATCCTCTTCCGTCTCCTTCACTTTTGAAGGATAGTTCTGCTTGATATAGAATCCTTGGTTGTCAGAATTTGTTTTGTTTTTTGTGTTGTTGTTTTTTTTTTGCTTTCAGAACTTTGAATAAGTTATCCCACTGCCTTCTGGCCTGCATGGTTTCTGTTAAGAAACCAGCTTTTAATCTTATTGAGGCTCCCTTCCACGTGACAAGTCACTTTTTTCTTGCTGTATTCAAATTTCTCTCTTTGTCTTTCCACAGTTTATATGTCTACAGTTGAGTTTATCATACTTGAAGTTGGTTGAGCTTATTGGATTTGTAGATTAATGTCTTTCATCAAATTTGGCACATATTCAGGCATTATTTCTTCAGATATTCTTTCCACCCCCTTTTACTTTTTCCTCTCCTTCTGGCATTCCTATAATGTGTATGTTGGTATGCTTTATAGTATTCCACTGGTCTTTCCACTGGTCTTTTAGGCTCTGTTCATTTGTCTTCATTGTCTTTTTTTAATGATCCTCAGACTGGAGTGTCTCAGTGGATTTATCCTCAAGTTTGCTGATTTTTTTGTTCTATCCAGCAAAAATCTGTTGAACCCCTCTAGTGAATTTTTAATTTCAGTTATTATACTTTTCAACTCCAAAATTTTTATTTGGTTCCATTTTATAATTTCTATCTCTTTATTGTTGTCTTCCATTTGGCAAGACACTATTCTCATGGTTTCCTTTAGTTCTTTGTCCATGGTTTCCTTTCGCATTTTCAGCAGATTTAAAATAGTTGATATGAAGTCTTTGTCTAATAAGTCCAATGTGTGGTCTTCCCCAGGAACAATTTCTATTAATTTGGGTTTGTTTGTTTTTCTTGAGTGTAGACCATACCTTCTTGTTTCTTTGTATGTCTCATAATTTTTTTGTTGCCATCTGAACATTTTGAAAATTATAATGTGGCAACACTGCATATCATATCTTCCCTCTTCCCAGGGTTTGTTGTTGCCACTTATTGTAGTTTTTGTTTGTTTAGTGACTTTTCCGAACTAATTTTGTAAGGTGTATACTCATTGTCATGTTTGGCTACTGAGTTCTTTGTTCCATTAGCTTTCTGGTCAGATAATGATTTGACAGAGCTTTCCTTAATGCCTAGAGCAAAAACAGAAACCTCCCTGTCTTTGCAGGTAGGCTCCTTGTATGTTAGATCATGCCTTCATCACTCATCCAGGCATTTTACAACTCTTGCCTCAGTCTTCACTTCCTGCTCGTGCAGAGTCTGAAAATCAGCCAGAAGCAAGAACTTACGGCCTTCTCAGTTCTTTTCTGAGCATATTCCCAGCCCTCATAATGCAAATGTCCTTTTAAATTTCCAGGAATATGTGGGATCTTTTCAAACCCTTCATTCCCCAAAGCATTCCTCAACCTTTCTTCCCAAGTTTCAGTTTGTCTGTTGTTTGCCCCAACTATTATCCCTTGCTTCTGGCACCAGTGGCTCATATGTTTGCCTTTAAATATTTCAACAAGTGCCCCATGGGTAGCCATCCCAGTCCTGGTGGAGCTCCAAGTTAGGTGAAATAAAGTCATCTGTTTGAGCTGGTCCTTCCTAGAGTCACCAGACATATCAAAACAACCAAACAAAATTACTTGGGAATAAGATCCATTTTGCTTCTGCTGATTTGAGGAACCTGTACCAGGAATTCAGGCTGTTGCCTGCAAGGCTTGCTGCTGAGCTGGGGATTGGGAGATGGTACCAGCATAAGTTAAAATGCCACAAATCTCTCTTCCGACTCAGCTGTTTTCTCTTGATTGAGTATTCCTCTGACTGATGTAAGATTTTTATTGGATTCCAGAGTTCCAAAAAAGTGATTGACAGTTTTTGCCAACCTATTCATTGTTTTTGTAAAGGGATGGACTTTTGGAATTCCCTACTTGTTTTAGTTTCCTTGGCTGCTCAACAAATACCCTGAAATAGGTTCACTTAAGCAATGGAGATTTATTAGCTCACAGTTTTGAGGCTAAGAAAACCCCAAAGCAAGGCGTCATCAGGCAATTCTTTCTTCCCAAAGACTGACATTATGGGGCTGCCAGCGATCCTGGGTCCTAGTCTCCTCTGCTATGTGGCAGTGCACATGGTGACCTCTCCTGGCTTCTCTGTTCTCTTCTGCATTCTTCTGAGTTTCATCTTCTTGCTTCCTGTGGCTTTCTCACTCACTGCTTGAATTTCATCCCACTTATAAAGGACTCCAGTAATAGGATTAAGAGCCATCCCGATGGACATAGGACAGTAATAGGATTAAGAGCCATCCTGATGGACCTGGGACACACCTTAACTGAAGTAGCCTCATCAAAAGAATACAATGGGTCCACACCCCCAGGAATGGGTTAAGTTTAAGAATATGTTTTCTGGGGTACATGCAGCTCCAAACCACCTCACCACTCAACCATTTTCACTGACATCATTCATATCTTTTAGAATTGTCTATTTCTGTGTTTTGCCCATTTTTTGAACGGTTGTGTTACGAAAGATTCTAGATGATTTTGATATTTCTGCTCAGTAGAAGGAATCTGGGTGATCAAAACTAGGCAGAAGGGAGATCAAAGTTTTTGCTATAATGGAGTGTTTGACTTAGGAATGTTATTTATGCATCCATCCTATTATGTATTAGGTAATTGAGAATTAACTCATACTTTTAATTGGCTGCGACTTTTCTCATTTCCCTTAGGGTAACTGAGAATGTAATGAAATGCAGTCTATCTCAAAATGATTTTTTGAATAAGCTTTAATTGTGTTTTAAATGTTACCAGATACTACAGAAATATTAAAATATTAAATATAGAAATATTAAAAAACGGTGTGCTGGTGTTGTGGGAAGACTCTGGCCAAGCTTTAGGATGGCACTTGGGCAGGTCACCTTCCTCCCAAAGCCTCATTTTCCTCATCTGTCCAATGGGGACAGTGCTTGTATTTACAAATTTTAAAGCTCTTACCAGAAGCAAACACTCTTAGGGCTGTTAAGAAAAGCAAACATGTCAAAGAACAGAATAAACTCTAGGGTATGTTTCCGTTGTTAAACAGTCCGTGCTCTTTCTCTCTCCTGCCTGCCGCCCTGCAGGATTCTGGAAGCTGCCCGATGCTCCCATCTGACTGACGCAGGCTTTGCGCTTTTAGCTCGGGTAAGGCATAAATTTTAAAAAGCCAAACCAGACTCTAACTCTCCTTCATAATTCACAGTGACTCAGAGTGGTTTGGGAATGTACGAAACATTACTTTCAGAAATGACAGGTGCCCTGGGGTGTGCTTTGCAGAACTCTGGGGAGAGCCTGTGGAGAATTACGTAGGCCATCCAGGCTTTAGTCTGGCTTGGTCAGGCGGGGCCACCCTGAGATGAGCCTCCTCCCTGGCAGGAGACTCCTGTCCTCACCTAGAGCTCACATGGCCCCCCAGGACCTTTCCTTCACCGAGCTGAGCTCTGCCCCCGCTTTCCAGGGCTGCCTGGCACACATCAGCCACCATGGACCCCCTTCCCTGCAGACTACCAGGAGCCCACATTCTCCTCGAGGTGCTCCCACCCCTGCCCCCTCCCCTGCAGGGCAGCTGGGCAGTGCCACCTCCGCATGGTCTCAGGACTCGGGCTGCCTTCTTCACTCATTCTGTGGCTGCACATAATGTCTGTGAACCGCTTGGAAGGTGTAGCCAACTCTCTTTCCAGGATGAGAGAAGGAACTGCAGCCCAGGGCAGCCTTACTCCCATACCTAAAGCAAATGTCACGCAGGGGACACCCGCCTTCTCAGAAGTGCTGGTTCACTGGGTCACTTTAAGAGCAAGGCATCGCCTTAATGGAAGGACGCTGGGCAGTCCTCCGAGGGAGAGGGCAAGCAGTCACGGGGGCTGGAGCCCTGACCTGCACTTTGTTGGGGGGTGGGGCGGGGGGATGCGGCTTGTCTTGTGGACTCTTTCAGAATTGCCATGGCCTGGAGAAGATGGATCTTGAAGAATGCATCCTGGTGAGTGGGCTCCTTCTGATAGCCCTGAAGGGCAGCCCCTGTCCCTGCCCAGATAATCGGGCATACCAGAGCCAGGGACTGACTGCATTCCCCACCGTCTGTGCCCCGGCTTGGTGCCAAGACTTGGGAACCTGTGAGGGCCATGGCAAAGGGATCTAGAAACTATTGCTATTCTCAGTAATCAAACAGATCTGCAATAGAGAAGTTCAGAATAGATCCCATAATTTGCCAAACCTTTTATTTTTCACAGAACTTGAGGGAAAAATAAGCTTGCATGTCCAGTAATTGGATGACTCCATTCAATGGGGGCCCCTCCTTGCCCACTCGCTCCCTGTCCCCTGTCTCTAGACCCCTTTGGGGCACAGAGGGGGAGACCAAACAAGTTTTGCATCTCCAGGAGTGGGCAGGTTGGGGTTGCTGTAAAGAGAAACTCCTAGTCTGAACGTGCCCGAGAAGCATTTTTTTTTTTTTTTTTAGAAGTATAAAAAAAGCTTTATTAATGCATATATACAAATTTACAAGGTTGGAAACTGGAGAAATACAAACAACTTTAAAACACAATTTGCCTTTTCTTCAGTTTAAAGTGACTTTTACCTGATTGTGATTCAATACAAAGTACAGAACAGTAAACTGCTTTTTAAATACTGGAATTTTATGGAGAATACATTCACACATAGAAGGGAGGTGAATTTCAGAACAGGATAAGACAATGTAGATACATTAATACACAGGGTGCCTCCTGTTACATTTACTGCCACATACTTGAGGGAGAAATCCCTCAAAATCAAGGACAGGAACACCTGCTGTTGCTGCCTTATCTAATTTTAAATATGCCACCTAGTGTGGAAATGACTGAGCTCAGTTCTAGAATTTGTGAGAAAGAACCCTGAGAAGCATTTTTAACCACCTTTTGTGGCTTTTGAGTCTCACACTCAGAAGTGTTTGCCCCCCAAAGCCAGGATGAGGTGTGAAGCCTGCTTGGTGTAGAAGCCACACTGACGCAGCGTGTTTCTCTCTAGATAACCGACAGCACGCTGATCCAGCTCTCCATTCACTGCCCTAAGCTACAAGCCCTGGTGAGTCTGTCTTTTGTGACATTGGTCGCCTCTTAGCGGTGAAAGAACCCTCCAACCATAGAAAGAACCTGCTTTGGGTCCCCTTCTCTAAAGGGGTCACCGTTCTTGGTCTCAAAGATCTGTTAACTGGGCTAACTTGGGAAGCAGAATATCTAAATGTTACCACTTTTGTCTGAGGATGTGACTCCTTGTCCTTACCACTTCACTCAAGTTCATGTTTATCAACTTGGTCAGCTAGGATTAGTGTGCTAAAATATTACAATTTAAGACAAAAGGTCTAGGCCATCCTTGTCTTATATTTACATTTCATAGCTACTCATAGCTACAACCATGAGGGAAAAGGAATGTGAATATATTGAAAGATCCAGAATGAGAAGTAGCCAGAGTCCTGGCACTCTTTCCCCACGCAGACACACATCTCCTGCATGGGTCACATCAGCCTTTTGCCTGGGAGCCTGGAGCAGGTGTATCAGCCCCCGTTCGTTGAGCAAGCCCACATATAGGGATTTGGGTGATCCTGAAATGGGCATTGTCTCACCCCAGCCAGCGGTCCTGTGATGCATTACTAATACCCCATTTTCTCACTGAAGAAGCCGAGCCTCAGAGAGGGTAAGGACTTGTCCAGACACGACTGCTGAAGGGCCCCCGATTTCCTGGCCTCTCCAGGGTGTCTTCTTTCTGCTGCCCTGGGATTGCACACAGAAGGGTTTTCTTAAGCCACCTTTCTCCTGTCTTTAGGGTTTAGGGTTAGATCTAAACTTGCTCTGTCCTCAGGGGCCAGAATTCTGCAACATTATTGAAACCCCATTTGGTCTTAAACTTCTCTCCCCACAATTTTCCTTATCCTCACTTTCCCCCGGACGCTGTTTCCTCAGGCACAATGTGACTGGGCTTTGGACACCTCTGGGACTGTTTTGCGTGTTTGGGGTCAGATTTTGGAGGTTAGTTAGGAAACTTTCCGTATCTAAGCTTTCTAAATTGTTTCCCTTTACATAATGCAGATAGTTTTGTAGTTCTATTGATGTCTTTACCCCCAGTTGATTGAGATCTGGTTTTATAATGGACAGAACCTATAACTCAGCCGTGCTTTCTCTTTTGTCCTCTCCAGAGCTTTGTCCTCTGATAGTTCCTGCTCCTGGGAGATCTGGAGAATTGTAGGCACCATGAGCTTGCTTTCTTACTTTAATCTCCTTCCTTCCTGATTACCATTTCTGTCCCATCCTGAGATACCCTAGACATGGAGCCCTATCCCTTCCTCAGTGTCCATGAGAAATCCACTTGAACTAGGCATGGAGGCGTCCGAGGAGGGGTTCCCCTGAGCACAGCAAGGCCGTCCATGGGCTCCACAATGCCCACCCTTTCTCCGCTGTCAGGGAATGTCCTCCAAATAAAAAGTGTTCTTCCAAGAGGGAACTCTTCTCCATCTTATCCCCTATGTTTGTTCCATCTACTTCCAAAAAGCAGATTTAGAGTAAAAGGTCAGCTATGGTAAAATCAGAAATCTAAGAGAAGAGCCCCAAATAAAAAACATGAAGAATTACTACCAGAAAAGCAAGTAAACAATTGCAGTTGAAATCTAAGCTTAACTTTGAGATTCTTAATAGCCAAGGCAAAAAACGGGAAACACAATGAATTACGTGTTTCATATCTAATTCAGAATATAAACACTTCTTGAGGAACACTACATGCCAGGAACTGTTCAGGCACTGGCAAGTAAGAAAATTCATGAGGAGAGACAAACTTTATCCCGACTGAAATTCCAGCGAAATAAGTGTCCCCTGGATCCTTGTTTGAGATACACAGGAGGAGTGCTACCCAGTTGGATAATGTGTGGACTGTTCAGTCACAGGTTTTGTTTAAAGGGCATTTCCACCGCAGCAGGTCCCACAGCGCAGCTGTGTAGCCAGCTCAGGGTCTGCACTGGCCCCATGGCAGCCCTCGTAGGGGTCAGGCTGGTGGCCAGCCTGGCCTTTGGACGCCATGCTCACTGTTGTAAGTGCACCTCTCTCCCTGCAGGCCCCGTGGGGGACGGGTGGCCACAAGGAAGCAGCCCAGCCCTCCTAAGGAAACCCATTCTCAAGGGAGGTACCAGCAAAGCTGTCTGGGTCAGAGCCCGCACCTACTGCTCTGCAGCCTTCAGCAGGGATGTCGCCCCAAGCCTGTGGGGGCTAGAGGAGGTGACTGTCGAGGGAATAGCTCCAGGCTCAGAAGTTTGAAATAGGGCTTTTATTTTTCACTGAAGCTCTGCAAGCAGGAAGAAATGAGGGGCGTGACGACCAGCTCGAGGCCAGGCGGCTCTCCCACCTCAGCTCCTAAGGCTTCAGTTTCCCCTTTACACCCGAGCCAGGCGAGGCCGCACACACCACCCTTGCCAGGAGTCACTCTGTGATCCCCAAGGTAGCCAGGCCTTGCACACACAGCAAATTTCAGAAAGCTATTTGAAAGGGAAAACAGGTCATGTTTACCCGAAAAACGGTCAAATATTCATTTGCAAACAAGGGGAGTCCCAGATTCAGAAGAATAAAGAAGAGTCGGACAAGAAATAGCTGAAAAGACCATGATATCTGTTCAGAGGAGGTTAAGGCTGCTCTTTGCTGTTTTTTTTTTTCTTTCAGTTTTTAAATTGTAAGACATGTTGTTGGCAGGTCCTGTTGATTACGGAAGTGCTGGTTTCTTCTTCAATACCAGAGCCAGTAGTTTGGATCACTCCATAACGCTCGACGCTACCCAGCAGAATTTCAGGGGTACATTAAAGAATAAGGAGCACAGCTACAAAAGGAAATATATTTTCTTCATTCTCATGAAGTTTTATTTTTTCATCCTGATTTATCAAAACACCATGATGTTGTGTAGAAAGCCAAGCTCATGAGATGTCAAAGCAGTCATTGTCCCTTTGGAGTGTCCACAAGTTTCCCAGGTGGCAGAGAGCCTTGTTATCTAGCCACTGCTCGCTCACTGCTGGAGAGAAGAAATAGGAATGCAGGACTTGGTAAGGGAGCGGATGGCGCTCGAACATTTGAGCTCCCGTGTCCCACATGGGAGGTCCAGGGTTCGGTTCCCAGTGCCTCCTGAAAAAGCAAAAGTGAACAAGCAGCAAAACAAACGAAAAACCAACTCAGGGAAGCTGGTGTGGCTCAGTGGTTGAGCGCTGGCTCTCCACATACGAGGTCTGAGGTTCAAGCAGGAATATTTAACAACTTAAAATAACAGTGGGTAAAATAGCATGTCTGTTGTGTCTCAGCTTCATGCCCTCCCACCTGACCAGCATTCCTGCCTCTCCCAGCCAGCCCTCTGCTGCCCCTCACTGGGGCGCATTGATCCCACCATCCTATCATGGTTGCTCACCCATCTGATGTCCCCTTCTACCTCCCGATTGAGCTTGAATTCTCTGGTGAATGATGAACCCATTGCTCCCCAAGGTTCCCCTTGCTCACATGAACAAAGCTATTTTCCTGATTAAACCTAACACCAAGCTACGGAGGCAGTTCCTGAAGCAGGAGCAAGAATGAGGAGGAGTAGGGCTTGAGGACTTGAGGAAGCACATGCATTCTTTCAGGGATCCACAAAAGCCACGGCCGCATTTCAGAGCGAGGGAGGTGGGAGAGGAAATGAGGCTGAATGGAGGCGGGGGCCGGAGCTTCGTGGGCACTGCTGAGGAGTGTAGACCCATCCCTCTCAACTATCGCCACGCTCAGTGAGGCTTTAAAAGACTGACAGTGGGAGCCGACGTGGCTCACTGGTTGAGCACTGGCTTCCCACATACGAGGACCCTGGTTCAATCCCCGGTCCCGGTACCACAAAAACAAGCAAACAAAACAAAAAAGACTCACAGTGAAAAATGGAAGTGGGTGCTGGCAGGTAAAGAAAGGGCCACTATTTTGTGGCCCCACCACGTTTTGCTCTCGAATTTATTCAGACCTTCTAGTTATCTCAGCTTAGAATGTCCAGATTCCCAAGACCTTTAGGCCACCCAAAGCCCCACCCAAAGCTCACAAGCAGGGACTCCCCCACACACGGGAGGACTCCCCCATACGGCACCAGCTGCTGGGGCCAAACCCTGTCTCCAGTCTACAGGAGCTTTCTATCCCAAGTTTATCCTCCACGGAAGGTCTTAGCCTTTGATTAGTTGCATACAACTTTGTTATCATTCTGTCTTCCTCACGAATTGACCTTTTTATTATGAAATGCCCCTCTTTACTTTGCGGTGCTTAGTCTTAAAGCCAGCTTTATCTGATGGTAATGCTTACTCTTCACATGGCATGTCTTTTCCTTTCACTCTATCTGTATCTATTTATAAAGAGCATATCTTATGGACATGATATAGTTAAAACTTGCTTGTTACCCAGAGTGTTTAGTCATTTATATTTAATGTAGTAGATACAGTTGGATTGAAGTCCACCATTTTCCTGTTTGTTTTCGGTTTCTCTCATTTGTTTTCTGATCCTCCATTCCTCCTTTCTTTTTGGGTCAACTGAATGTTAACAGAAAATTTCATTTTATTTTCAGTATATCTCTGTGCATCATTGTTTCCGTGGTTGCATTGTTAGCCTTAGACTTAAAAAGGGTTTTCTATAAATCCACGGCATTTTTCCACAATGGGAATTCAAGGGAAGTCTGGGATTGTCATTTAGACTAACTCCCAAAAGGACAGGACAGGATCTTCCCTCTCTCCTCAAGCACTTCAGCACCTTGCACAAGACTTGACCAGGGGAAGCCACTTCAGATCTTCTTTTGGAAAAAAGTGGGATATAAACAAGCTCAAGCCTCAGGCACATTAACTACTGTGTGAATAAGACAGGGGCCATCCCTGCAGATTTGGGGCTCGGGCCGTGGGGTTGGCAGACCTTCTCAGGAGCCCTGCCGCAAGAAGGTGCTGCTGGGAAGAGGCGGTGAGGGTTCCTGCAGTCAGCATGGCCACATTCCTCACTTTCACAGTGAGAGAGGCGGGGAGAGGGAAAGGGCGGTGCTTCTCTGACCAGGCCTCGGAAGGTTCTGGACCCTGGAGAAGAAGAGACTATCTGGATTCCTCAGGCCAGCTGACTCCAACTTCATAAAGTGGCTTATATTTCTTTTTTTACATTTCAGCTCAAATTCTGTTCAGCTCCTGCATTCCCTGGGGAATGCTGCTGAGGATTTGGGGGGTACATACATGAACACTTCTGAATCTTAACAGACCTTTAGCAGTCTAGTGAAAGTGGAAGGAGAAGGGGGTGAGAAATAAAGCAAATCTATGTAGCATCACCAGCCTCCCATCTCTGCTGCGAGTGAACTTTCTTAGCTTAAAATGTTCACCTATGCCTTCTTGCCCACAGCTGATTTTTAACTACATGCTAAAGAGCAAAACCTCTGTTTCTTCAAATGTTATCAGCAGAGTATGAAAAGAGCAGCAGATTGTTTTTCATTTGCTGGAAAAATATGTACAAGGTTAAAAAACAAATTCACTTTCTGGATCCAGGACAAAAGGTACTAGATGCACCTGTCCTTACTACTTCTGCTAAGTACAGCTGGAAACCCTAGACATTTTATATATATATACACAAATATAAAATGACTCTGAAGGTGGAAAGAAGGCAGCCAACTAGCTAGGGACCTCAGGACTAAAGGAACAACATGGCAGTGACTTCCCTGGAGCTTCTTTTTGCTTAAGATAGCCTATATTGGGTGCTGCAACCCAGAAATGCCAATAGACTCAGTTGAAATAGACCCCAAGCCCACTCTCTAGCCAAAGGAGCAGCCTACCAAGACAGAAAATTTTTATACAGTAACCATGCTACTGCACCCAGACACCAGATAAAAAAATCACAATAGCCCTACCCACACCCACAGAGGCCAAGGGTGGCACCGTGACGCTTTCGCTCCCAGTCATTGGTAATGAGCTGCCCTCCCCCTACAGTGTCACTGGAGACCATGTGGAGAATCTAGATTTCCCACTCCCACCTAATGATAACAAGGTGTTCCTTCCAGCCAGACATGTCAGCAGATGCCTAGTGGAGAGTGTGAACTCCCAGCTCTTCCCAGCAGTAATGGGGAACCCACCCCCACTGTGTTGTCAGCAGAGGCTAATTGGAACCTGGATTCTACCCACACCTGACCCTCGTACAGTGTCAGAAGGGGGCTGCTAAAACAGAGTTATTTACGTAAGATGCAGAGTCTAATAGTACCCAAAATGTCCAGAATATAATAAAAAAAATTTTAAATCACACCAAGAACCAGAAAAATCTTAACTTGAATGAGAAAAAACAGTCCACAGACAACACCAAAATGACAAACAGATGTTGAAACAATCTGATGAGGATTTTTAAACAACCATCATAAAAATGCTTCAACAAGCAATTTTGGACTTACTTGAAACAGATGAAAAATTAGAAGGTCTCAGCAAAGCAGCAGAAAACTATGGAAATTTTAGAATTGGAAAATACAGCAACCAAAATAAAAACTCATGGCCTTAAGGCAAAATAAAGAGGATGGAGAAAAGAAATCAGTGAATTTGAAGATATAAGAATAGAATTTGCCTGGTCTGAATAACAGAGAGAAAATAGTCTGGGGAAAAAATGAGCAGAGCCTTTGGGACTTATGGAATTATAATGAAAGATACGACATTCATTTCAGTGGAGTCCCAGAAGGAGAGGAGAAAAGAGTTGAAAAAGTATTCAAAGAAATAATGGCTGACAATTTCCCATTTTTGGCAAAAGACATAAACATACAGATTCAAGAAGGTGACTGAAACCCTAACAGGATAAACACAGAGAAACTCACACAAAGACACATCATAAACAAACTTCTGAAAACTAAAGACAAAAAAAAATTCTTGGGAGTGAATGTAGCTCAAGCATTTGAGCACCTGCCTCCCACATGATAGGTTCCCGGTTCAGTTCCTGGTGCCTCCTAAAGAAGACCAACAAACACCGAGCAGACAATGAGGAAAAAAAAAAAAAAAAAACGAACAGACAGTTAGCAAAAACAGATGAGCAGGAAAGGGATGTGGCTCAAGCAGTTGGGTGCTTACCTCCCACACGGGAGATATCCCGGGTTTGGTTCCTGGTGCCTCCTAAAGAAAAAAACAAAACAACACCACAAGCAGGCAACAAGCAAAAAAAAAAAAAATTCTTGACAACAACCTTACCTGAAGGGGGGGGTGAGGAAGGAATTCAAATAATAGTGTATTTCTCATCAGAAACCATGGAGGCAAGCAGGAAGTAGCAGATTTTTCAAGTGCCAAAAGAAAAGAGTTCTCAACCACAATCCTATATCGAGTGAAAAGATCCTTCCAGCATGAAGAGGAAATTAAGACATTCTCATATTAAGGCATACTATGAGAATTTGTCACCAGCTGACCTACCCTAAAAAAATGGTTAAAAGAAGTTCTTTAAACAGAAAGGAAATGATAAAGGAAGGAATCTTAGAATATCAGGAAGGAAAAAAAGAACAATGGAAAAAAATGAAAAAAATATATAAATACAATAGACTCTTGAGTTTTCTAAATTATGTTTGATCATTAAAGCAAGTATTGTAACATTGATATGGTTTTCAATATATGTAGAGGAAATATTTAATACTATTATAAATGGGGAAGGTATAAGGACTTGGAGGTAAAATTCCTATACTTAAACTGGTAAAATCAGCAGACTATGATAAGTTATGTATATACAATACCTAGAGCAACTACTAAAATATCTATAAAAAAAAAAGATACTCAAATAGCACAATAAACAAATTAAGATGGATTTCTACAAGGAAAAAAAAGAAAAAAAGGGGGGGGGAACTAACGGTAAAATGGATTTCTAAAAAAAAATGTTCAAGTAACCCAGAGGAAGGCAGGAAAAAGAAAACAGAAAATAAAAAATAAAATGGCAGACTTAACCCCCAACATATCAGTGATTACATTAAATATAGATGGTCTAAAAACAAAAGGCAGGGATTGCAGAATGGATTTAAAAATAAACATGATGGTGAGGAGACAACGATGGGTAATGGCCATCCCAGGGAATGGAGAGGGCCTGCATCGGCAGGCAGGATCATCCCACCCACCATATCCATGGGATATAAGCCGTCTCTCACTTGGAGTTGGAGTGGACATCACCATCCCAGTCCCCTCAGGATTGGGGGAAGAACTATGGACTAGAGTGGACTTGATGGTATTCTCTTGTTCACATATGGTGATTCTAGCAATGCAAGAAGTTGTAACAATGAGGTGGAGCCAGTGGCCACTTGACACTTTTGGGGTAGGGAGGGGATGAGCGGTTGAAATACAGGGGCTTCTTTGGGAGTTGGAGGTTGTCCTGAGTACTGTTGTGGCAATGGATGTAGGCCATTTTAAATCAGCACACACCACTCAGAACTGAGTGGGAGAGAGTGTGGTCTACAGTGTGAACTGTGGTCTATGGTTGGTGGCAAGGCTCCAGGATGTGTAAGTTCATTGAGGGTGGTGGGCCACACTGTGGGAGATGTTTGTGTGGGATGTGGTGGGAGGTGTGGGAGGTGGGCAACATGGGAATCCCAGTGGGTTCCGTGTAATATTTTGGGTAATCTAAGCACCTCTTAAAATATATGTATATATATATATATATATAAATAACATTTTTGTAAGCAAATACACATATATGCATATATATTTATATATCATTTTGCAAATGTTTGTATGTATTATGAGAATTTTGATTTTTACCCATAATAATAAAAAAAAAAAACATGACCTAACTATACTGTTTAAAGAATCTTACTTCATATATAATTATATAGGTATGTTAAAAATAAACAGGAAAAAAGATATAGAAAACAATCAAATGAAAGAACGCATGGCTATTTAATATCAGATAAAATAGACATCAGAGCAATGAAAACTAACAGGGACAGAGGACATGATATAATGATAAAGGGGTCAATCCACCAAAAGGACATAGTGATCCTAAATGTGTATATACCAAACAATAAAGCTGCAAAATCTGTGAAGCAAAAACCGATAGAACTGAAAGGAGAAACAATCCTCAGTTATAACTGGAGACTTCAATACCTGTTTCTGAACAACTGATAAACAGAAAATTGCACAAATATAGAAGAACTCAACACCATTAACCAACAGGTCCTAATTGACATATATAGAACACTCCACTCAACAACAGAAGCATACACTCTTTTCAAGAGCCTACACAACATTTACCAAGTTAGATCATATCCTGAGCCAAAATCACGAATCTAAAAGAATTTAAATAACAGAGGATGTTCTTTGACCACAATAGAATGAAACTAGAAATCAATAACAGAAAGATAACAGGAAAATCCTGCACACTTGGAAACTAAACTGCACACTTTTAAATAATTCATGGGTAAAGACTGTCTCACAGGAAATAAAAATGCATTGAACTGAATGTAAATGAAAATACAACTGTCGTCAGGAATCCCCAAGACCAACCTCGAGCTCGATGAGTTGCTTTGATCGCATAGGTATCATGTGGCCCAAGACCTCAATCACAAATAAATTTGATGATTTAAGTGAAATGATAAATTTGGCAATTTAGGTGAAATGGACTGACACCTTGAAAAGTACAAACTACCACAAGTCATTCAGTATGAACTAGAAAAGCCCTAGAAGTATTAAATGGAATGTGTAATTTAAATACTTGCAAAAAGAAATCTCCAGGTCCAGATGGTTTTACTGAAGAATTCTACCAAACATTTAAAGAAAATTAACACCAATTCTACAGAGTTTCTTCTAGAAAACAGACATGGAAAAAAACATCACATGGTTCATTTTATGAGGTTAATATTCTACTGTTATAAAACCCAGACAAGGGAAGCGGCTGTGGCTCAATCAGTAGGGCTCCCGTTTACCATATGGGAGGCCCCGGGTTCGGTTCCCGGGGCCTCCTGGTGAAGGCAAGCCCGCCCGCACGGCGTGGTTGGCTGACCCAGCGAGCACAAGCAGCAAGGGGGGGATAAATGAATAAATAAATAAAATCTTAAAAAAAAAAACAACAACCAGACAAAACCAGTACCAAAGAAGAAAACTACAGAACAAGCTTCCTCATATATACCAAAGAGAAAGTCCTTACTCCACAGATCCAAGACTAGTTTAATATCTGAAAATCAACCAAAATAACCCATCATGTTAACAGGCTAAAGAAGGAAAATTACATGATTAGATACATGATTGGTACAAAAAAGCATTTGACAAATGTGAACATCCATTCATGATAAACTCTCTGAAAACTAGGAATTGAGGGGAAGTTTCTCGACTTAATAAAGAACATCCACAAAAAAAAACCTTAGAGCTAATATCATACTTGATGAAATTCTGAATGCTTTCCTCCTAAGAGCAAGAACAAAGTATTGAGGATTGAGTCATGTCCCCGACAAAAGGCATGTGCAGGTCCCAAGCCCTGGGCCTTTGGGGGTGAACTCATTTGAAAACAGGGCCTTTGAAGATGTTATTAATTAAGATGTGCCCAAACTGAATGACGGTGCACCTTAATCTAATATGCCTGAAGTCCTTATAAGCAAAGGAAATTGGACACAAGAGGAGAAGCCATGGGGAACAGCCAGAAGCTGGAAGTCAACGGAACCCAGAAGAGAAAGGAGAAGATGCTGCAATGTGCATTGCCATGTGATGGAACTCCAAAGTTGCTGGCCAGCAGGAAGACACTGATCCCAGGAGGAAGCAAACCTCCTAACCTCTGAAACCATGAGCCAATAAATTCCTACTGTTAAGCCAGCTTATTGTATATTTGTTTTAACAGCCTGGAAACTAAAACTTAAATAAGACACTCTCACCACAGTGTAGTACTGGAAGTCCTAGCCAGAGCAATAATGCAAAAAAGACATAAAAAGCATGCATAGAGAAATGGATGTGGCTCAAGTGTTGGGCTCCCATCTACCATATAGGAGGTCCAGGATTCAATTCCCAGGGCCTCCTGGTGAAAGGCAAGCTAGCCCACACAGGAGTGCTGGCCTACAGGAAGTGCTGGCCCATGCAGAAAGCTGGCGCAGCAAGATGACGCAATAAAAAGAGACAGGAGAGACAATAAGAGACGCAGCAGACCAAGGAGCCGAGGTGGCACAAGAGACTGAGCTCCTCTCTCTACTCCAGAAGGTCCCAGGATTGGTTCCCAGTGCTGCCTAAAGAGAAGATAAGCAGACACAGGAGAACACACAGAGAGTAGACAGCAAGCACAAAAAACAATGGGGGGGGGGATAAATAAATAAATCTTTAAAAAAATCTATTTAAAAAAAAAAAAGCATGCAGATCAAAAGAAAAAAGGAAGAAGTAAAACTGTCCCTACATGATGTGGTCTATGTAAAGAATCCAAAAGAATTTTGAACAAGTGCATGAGTTTAGAAAGATAGGATAAAGGAGCAACAGAAAAATTATTTATATTTCCCAGCAATGAACAGATAGAAAACAAAATTTAAAATAAAGTATCATTTACAAACTTTTTAAAAAGTACGAATCTACCATAAAATATACAGAGCTTGTATGCGGAAAACTACCATACACTGATGAAAGAAATCAAAGAAGATCTAAATGATGGCAAGACATATGGTGTTTGTGGGTCAGAAGACAACATAGTAAAGATGTCAGCTCTCCTCAAAATAAGCTGTAGTCTAGGGAAGCGGCTGTGGCTCAATCAGTAGGGCTCCCGTTTACCATATGGGAGGCCCCGGGTTCGGTTCCCGGGGCCTTCTGGTGAAGGCAAGCCTGCCCGCACGGCGTGGTTAGCTGACCCAGCGAGCACAAGCAGCAAGGGGGGGATAAATGAATAAATAAATAAAATCTTAAAAAAAAAAAAAAAAAATAAGCTGTAGTCTTAATGCAGTTCCTACCAGCAAGATTTTTTTTATAGATTATTTTAAAATTTATATGGAAAGGCAGAGAGACGAGAATAGCTAAAAAAACAATTCTGAAAAGAAGAGTAAAGTGGGAGGAACCACTCTACTCAATTTTTCAAGCCCTAGAAAGCAACAGTCATCAAGATGTGGAACTGGGAGAGATGGACATAGATCAGTGGCACAGAATAGGGAAATCAGGAATAGCCCCACACGACTACAGCCAACCTGATTTTTTCAAACGTGCAAAAACAATGACGGAATGACAGTCTTTTTAACAAATGTTGTTAGTCCAATTACATACCAAGGGGCAAAAAACAAAACCTCAACCCAAACTTCACACGCTATATAAAAATCAACTCAAAACGGATCATAATTTTAAATGTAAAATATAAAACAATTAAATTTTTAGAAGAAAATATAGGAGAGTATCTTCAGAAATTAAGAGGAGTTCTTAGTCTTGACATCAAAAACTTCCATAAAGGAGAAAAATCGATAAATCAGATTTACCAAAATTAAAAACACTTGCACTGCAAAAGATCCTGTTAAAAGGATGAAAAGACAAGCTACACTGTAGAAGAAAATATTTGCAAACCACATATCTGAAAAAAGACTGGTTTCTAGAATATATAAGGAACTCTCAAAAGTCAACGATTTTTTTAAAAATCCAATTAGAAAAGGAACAAAAGTCATAGAGACAATTCACCAAAGAGGATAGAGAGATGACAAGCACATGAGAAAATGTTCAACATTTACTGAACATTAGAGAAATATAAATTAAGACCACGATGAACTATCACTAAATGCCTATTAGAAGAGTTTAAAAAAAAAAAAGTGACACCAGCCCAGAATGTGGAGGACCTGGATCTCACACTCTGTTGGTGGACACATGATAGAAACCACTTTGGGAAAGTCTGGCAGTTTCTTTTTTTTTTTTTTTTTCAAACTTTATTTTGTGTATTTAATATTTGAAAATATAAACAGTTAAAAACTAAAAAGTAAACACAGATGAATACCAAATAATACACAGTATATTTGGTTCATAGTAACGCATTCATACAGTATTTGTCCTTTTGTGTCTGGCTTGCTTCACTCAACATGATGTCCTCCAGGTTCATCCATGTTGCCATATGCTTTATGACTTCATTTCTTCTTACAGCTGCATAATATTCCATCGTGTGAATAGACCACAGTTTGTTTATCCATTCATCTGTTGATGGACACCTGGGTTGTTTCCAACTTTTGGCAATGGTGAATAATGTGGCTATGAACATCGGTGTACAGATGTCTGTTCGTGTCACTGCTCTCAGTTCTTCTGGGTATATACCCAGTAGTGGTATTGCAGGGTCACGTGGCAAGTCTATATTCAACTTCTTTAGGAACCTGGCAGTTTCTTTTCTTTATTTTATAAAGATTTATTCGTTTACTTTTATCCATTTTAAACCTAAACAACTCCCCCCCCACCCCCAGTTTGGCTGTTCTGTGTGCATTCACGGGGCAACTCTCTGTGTCCATTTCCTGCCCTCTCTTCTCATCCTTCTCCTCCTGTCTTCACTGGGATTTGATCCTGGGAACCTCTGATGTGGAAGAGAGGCGTTCTGCCACCTGCGCCACCTCAGTTCCTGGTTTTTTTGGCATGTCTCGTCTCGGCTCTCCCTTGTGTCGCTCTCCTGTTACGTCGTCATCTTGCTGCGTGGCTCGGCAGGGCCTGGCACGCCCGCACACCTTCTGTATTTTTATCTTACCAGGAGGTCCCAGGGATCAAACCCAGGTCCCTCCATATGGGAGACGGACACCCAGCCATCTGAGCCACATCCGCCCCTGCCCCAGCAGTTTATTAAAAGATGAAACAGCCACTTACCATGTAACTCAGCAACCACACTCCCAGAGAAATGACATTACGTTTACACAGAAACCTGTACATGAATGTTCATAGCAGCTCTTTTGAGACTAGCCCAAAGCTGGAAACTACAGTGCCCTTCAGTGTGTGGATTGTTGAACCGTGTAGCACCTCCATCTTCAGCAATGAAAGGGAACAAACTACGGGTACATGCAGCACCTGGATGGATCTCGAGGGCGTTATGCTAAGTGAAAAAAGCCAATCGTAAGTGGGCGCAGCCTGTTGATTCAATTTGTAGAACATGCTCAAAATGACAAAATTATAGAGCTGAGGAGCAGGCTAGTGGTTGCCTGGGATTGGGGCTGTTGGGAGAGGGAGGTGTGGGGGCGCCTCTAAAGGGGTAGCAGGAGGGAGATCTTTGTGGTGATGGAGCAGCTCTAGGTGTTGACTGCCGTGGAGGGCACGTGAATGACGTAGAACTTATGTCACTGTAGCCTATCAATTTCCTGACTTTGACATTATTCTGTAATTAAGATGTAACCATTGAGGAAACTGGGTGATGGATGCGTGGGACGTCTCTGTATTGTTTTTGCAAATTCTTGTGAACCTATCATCTCAAAATAGAAAGTTGAAGTTAAAAGATAAAAGGTAAGGTCTGTGAGAGACAAGTTCCACTCTCATCTGAAGCCAGCAGTCACCCAGCTCCCTCCCCAGGACAACCACTGTGGCCACCTTGTGTTCCTCTAGAGAAATTCTCTGAGATGAGATGATCTTCTCTCCTCTCTTCCCACGCACACATCCATGTAGCAAAAGACCCCTTGTGCTTGGCATTTTAGAAGTTCCAGCCCTGCTCTCACTGCCCCTCCCACTGCTAGCCGCCCCTCTGGCTAGGAATTTGGCATTTGTACACTACCTCCATCATCCTCTTCCTCCCAGCTCGGTGAGGGGATGTACACTTCTTTTTTCAAGTAGCATTTCATTGCAAATAAAAATTGTATTGATTAGCCAACTTCAAACAGCCTCCTAAACACACTTTTCTCTAACTATCAGTCTTGGCTTCACCCATAATGCTAAAAGCTAAAACAGGTGAAAACAGCGTTACCTGATTACATAAGTACTACTTAGTGTAGACTCATGTAGTGAGATTGGACTCATGTAAAGGGAAATATAGCCTGATAATGTAGCTCAAAGAGGAATCTTTCAAGCATCAAGTCCTGATCAACTTTCTTTCTTTCCGCTAGCTTCCTTTCTTGGTTGTACTCAGCAGCCTGGTTCTTGCGCCCTCCCTTGGATTCCTTTTTCATTTTGCCGGAGTGCCTCAAACCTTTCCACTCACCTGTCTCCTCCAACAAAACCTGTCTGGACCAATCTACCAGGCATTTCCTTGCCCCAAAGAGTGCAGTGTAGCTTCCCACCTGCTCTCAGTTGCATCCACTATTGCACGCCCAATACATTCAGCAGCCAGGGTGATTTCCTGTTTACAATTGTAACTTTTTATTGAAGTAAAACATACATGCAGAAAAACCCTTAGATCAAAGTGTATAGACCAGTGCACTTTCCTAACACACCCGGACTAAAGTTCCCAGGCCCCCAGAAACCCCTTCCAATCACTGCCTCTCCAAAGGTGGAGACTCCCAGCAGCAGAGCTTAGTTTGGCTGCTTTTTAGGGATGGAATCGTGTTCTCGTGTGTGGCTGGCTGCTTCAGTCAGTACTGCGCACGTTCAGTCTCACAGCTGTGCTGTCTAGTGTGCCACTGTAGGGGAGCTCTGCGATCCCTTCCTCCTTCCCACTACTATTGTAGTAGTTTCTAGTTTGGGACCGCTTCAGCCAGTATTGCTGTCTTCTGGTTGATACATGTATGCATTTCAGTCAGGAATACCCAAATTCTGCCTGCAACACGGGAGTTTTGGCTTGCTGCTTTTCTTCTTCATTTTAGCCATCTAGTAGGTGGTGTAGCACGTGATCCTTTTGAAAAACAAACGTAACATCACCTTCTCCTTAAAGCTCTCCCCAGTGACCCCAGAACCAAGGTAGAAGCCCTTTCCAAGACGTAGGCAACTCTGATTTGGTCCCCAGCTCCCCGACTCCATCTGCACCCGGCCACCTCCCCTCACTGCCCTCCAGTCACGCTGGCCTTCCCACACTTGGGGCTTGCCCTTCTCCTCCCGCCACACACTCCTAGCTCTTTCCTACTTAGCTTTCCATCCTTCAGTTGTCCACTCAGTGGTCGGGTCTCAGGGCAAATCCACTGCCACATGCACTCACAGCTTCCGTTTTTCAGTTTGATTAATGCTATTTTGTTTCTAGGCTCTCAGATCCCAGTGCAGAGTTTTTTCCCTCACCATTGTGCACGCAGGGCCTCGCAGAGAGTTGGAAGTCATATATTGAAGGAGCAAATGATTGAAATTAAACTATTGAGAGTTTGATGCAGTACTTTTTGCCTTTGAAGACCTTTGACTGTGCGGTAACTATTATATTTTATATGCACTGGGTGAAACTGTGAGCCCCAAACTCTTGGTTGATATGGAGAACTTAGAGAATTACAGAAATGTCATTTGGCTCCATATTGATCTGGATTTATTTTCTTCAACCTTTACCATCTATACCTGCGAGAAGCCATCAATGTCATATCAAACTGTTCAAAGGCAACTTGATTCTAAGCTTCAAAGATGCTCAGCATTTCTCTGGGCTGTGGCCGTTTGTACAATCTTTAAAACAAGCAGACATTAGACTTCACTGCCTCACCCCACATGGAGAACTGGGCTGTAAGCCTCCTGCACTCAAGGGGCCAACTGTGTAACTTCCCCTGAACTTTGGGTTTCCATCTCGGCAGTCAGGACGGGGAGTCTCCTTGCTTGCGGAGCAGTGGCTGGGACCTCTGCCAGGTCTGCTCTCGGGCCGCGAACGCCTGCCCCTCCTTGCCGTTCCAGAGCCTGTCCCACTGCGAGCTCATCACAGACGACGGGATCCTGCACCTGAGCAACAGCACCTGTGGCCACGAGCGGCTGCGGGTGCTGGAGCTGGACAACTGCCTCCTCATCACCGACGTGGCCCTGGAGCACCTGGAGAGCTGCCACGGCCTGGAGCGCCTGGAGCTGTACGACTGCCAGCAGGTGACCCGCGCCGGCATCAAGAGGATGCGGGTAGGTGGGGCAGGGCGGCGGGACGCGGGCCCGGTTTCTAAGCGACAGGGAGCGCCAGAAGCACCGTCTGGGCTGCGCGTTCTACCCTAAGCCGACGGTTATGGTTATGCCAGCGGAGCTGGCCGGCCAGGGAGTCGCCTGCGCTTCTCCAGAAGGCTCGTGTCCGTTCCCCGCCCCGGAAGCCGCAGCTTGATGAGTCCGGGGTGGAGGGCGGCTCCCCACTGTAGTCTGGGATGAGCACCTCATTAGGCCTCCAGTCCAGAAGGGTGACGCGAGGCCATGGCCGGGCGTGGAGCGCGGTCGTGCTCCCCTCCAGGTAGGAGGGCTCACCAGCATTGGCTTGCTTTCCTCAGCTGGTGCTATATATACATCACTCTCTTGTTTGTGTTTGAAGTTCAGACCGACTCTGCACTTACACCCTCCAGAGCAGCCTCGCCAGGGTGCTGCAGCTGTAGGGAATGTCTGTGCATGGAGAGCCCGTGACGACCGTATTCCATTGATGTGTCCGGTGCCTTTAGAAGGTGCCTTTTAGGGGATGTGTATATATGTAAGAGCCTAGCTGTAGCCCAAGATGACGACCACGATCCTAAAGACAGCCAAGTGTAAGGACTACTCCACATTCTCCTCCTTTCTGCGCCAGGCTCAGCTCCCTCACGTTAAAGTCCATGCCTACTTTGCCCCCGTCACCCCACCAACAACAGTGGGAGGAAGTGGACAGCGACTGTGCAGATGCTGTGTCATCCTTTGACAGCAGCTGCTTCTGCCTGAGGAGTGACGGGGAGCCCCTTCCTCCAGAGAAGGCCCAAGTCTTCCGGACCTCTCCAGTCGCCCCATCTGCTGACACTCCAGTGGGAAAGCACTTCCAGGTAAAGGTGTGTGTGGCCTACAGGAACTCAGGTGATCGTCTTCACTTTCATTCTGCCGTAACACACTTCAGTCAAAGCTGGGTCATTTGACCTGTGGGGCCTGAGTGGTCTCAGTGCAGCCAGGACTATGTAAGGAACCCGGGTTTCTACGAGGCGAGCGCCTAGCTAGTATGGAAGTCCTGCCCTCAGCTTTATCAGCATTCCTCAGAACAGAATCAGTGTTACCACAAATTGAACAGAAAAAATAAGCTGTTGATTTTTCTACCTGATACGTAAACCACTGGCTTACTTTCATTCATGATTCCAACTTGATTGAAGATTAAAAAGTGACTGTACTGCAAATTCCTAATGCCTAATAGTTTGCTATGTAGAGACCTATGTGGAAGGCATGTTAATGGGTTTCTATGAGACACCAAAGAAATGAAGACTCCAAACTGGGTGGAGCAGGGCCTTCACCCTTCTGCTCTATCAACTTACGTACATCTCTAGAGAGCAAAACCAAAAACTAAACAAAAGCAATTCAGAGTTTGTTTCCTGGTCAGAAATTATCAACTCTGGCATATGCTACAGCGCATAATGCATTTTTGTTCAAGGAAAAAAACTATGTCCATCTCTCTCAAATTTGAGGGACTTTAAAGAAATAAAATTGATTAAGGCCTAAGTTCTATAACAAATTAAAAATAATGGATGCATGTAGAATGGATGTGATTTTTTTTTCAAGTTTATTTTAAAATCTTAGAAATCAGATTGCACAAGAACTATTCAAAAATCTTACACACTTAAAACTCAGATCAGTAAAATGTTGGCACCTTTGACTCATAATATAAAAATAAATAAACCATTGCAATGTTAAGGAAAAAATAGGTCAGAGGGGTTTATTGCTATAATTTTATGGCAGACAAATATGAGCAAAAGCATAAAGCATCTTTTAAGTTCAGACCTTCCTAATATTATCTAAAATCTGGTGAGACTCTTTCCTGCTGTGGCTGGCTCTGTGCTGCCCACATCTGTGACCTCTAGACACCCATCACCACCTTCACTGCGAACTGCATGTTAACAGGAGCTGACCCTTCCTAGCAATCACTACCCAAGGAGAAGAGCCACAGACTTACGAGAAGCTGAAATGAAACAGCAAAAACCAGAGGACATTCTTCCACAACTAGCGACATCCCCATCAGACAGGCCTTTTAAAGGATGTGTGCTTGGCCTCAGCCACGTTCTAGATAGAGAAGGCAGATACATGTACACCCCCACAAATTAATTTAGCAAGGTAATCAGAACAGGCATAAAAGTCCTGATGATCTTATTGCCTTTCAATATTATTTCAGTATTTCCTGGTCTATATTGTGTGTATCCCCAGAGTAGTTATTTAAAAATAAACATTTACATCACTGTATGGGAGAAAAAAAAAATGACTGATGCAGGGAGCCATCTTTAAACAAAATAAGCACATAACACAGACTTCCTTTGGTGATTAAGAATTAAAGTCTGTTTTAGGAAATAATGTAAGTGACCACAGCCTTCTCTACATTATTACTGTTCTCCCTACTCAATGACATCATTTACAAGAAAGCTGGTTTGCTTCCTTTTAAAGTGTGAAAAGGTTACTGGAATAATCTGTCCTCAAGCTGCATCATTCTGAGAGAACAACAAACTGAGAAGAAAAAAAACCCACACGGGCCTGACCTCTTAAAGCATTTGGATTGGCTAATGCTCACGACACACACACTAAAACCCCCTGATGCGGTGATGATGTGCACAGGACGTGAGGTGACTCTGGAGACAAGGCAGGAACTGGGATTTTAAATGACACACACTTCTGCAAAACAATCGGAAAACATTTATTATACTGAAATGTACATCCTACTGTTAAAAAAAAAAAAAAAAGTAGCAAATTTGCTGGTGCCATAATTTAACCTGTTTCACTGGGGTAAACTAATGTTCAATACTGTTTGTATAAAGTAATTTGTATAATTCCAGGTTTGATGAGCTTTTTACGTTTTTTTTTTTTTTAACCCCACTTCTAAAACCCATGAGTACAAAATAGCACACAGCATTAGATGGCATTTATTGTTCCATATATCTTGAGACCCCAAAAGGAACGCTATATAGACAAGCAAAACCCTAAAACAATTAAGAGAGAAGCTCACTTCTTTCCCAGGTGATTGGTACAGAAAACATGTGATCGTACAAAAAGCAAATGAAAATGACAGAAAGGAAAGCTTTCTTCTTATAGGGTCTACAGGAGTTGCAGATATTTTGCAACTGAAGATGGAAGTATCTTGAGACAGTACTTCTTTGTATTAAATTAACCCTCCTTATGAATTAAATATAAAATGTCAAAGATTTTACCCAGCAAAGTAGTCTGTCTGTGGGGAAAGAATTCAAAGTCAAACTTACTCATCCCTATTTCCATATGAACAAAGAAGACCAAATAGTACATTCAAGGCCAAAACACCTGGGCAAATAGATATACTATAATTAAAATGGAGTAAAATTAAATTGGGTACGACACCACAGGCCTCAAAAATGCTTGTTGATGAAATTTGGGAATGCTTTCAATGAAGGGAAGATAAAGGTAGTGGGAGAAAATAGTGACTTTCCTTTAAAAAGGACACTGGCAGACAAGCATTTGGTTCTGTGAAAGAGGCACTCTTTATAATAGTAAAGAAGCTACTACGTGGTGTATAAAAAGCCCCTAATTAATAACCAGAATGTTTATCCATGATTGTACTAAAGCTCAAAGTTTGAGGCGGCATAAGGGATTTTTATGGTACATTTTAGTGTTTGATTTATGACAGCTAGTGTTCCGTAAACAATTTCATCTTGTTGATAATGGAGACTCCTTAACACCAAGTCAGAAGCTATCGGCAATAATACTCTTTGTCCCCCTGCTTAGGTCACCTTTTAGGGCTTTAAAAATGTTTAAAATGAAAAGCAGGCAACAGAGCAGGATGCATGGGGAGGGGAAGGTGTTACAGAGAAAGGGACGGAAAAGAAAACCTCCTGAGGTAAAAAGGCAATGGGGGCTTCAAAAATGGAAAGCCGGAAACTAAAATGATTAAAAACAAAAAACAAAAAACAAAAACAAAAACAAAAAACCGGAAGCAAAAGTTTTTCAGTGAATCTGTGACAAAGCAAAAACACCAAAGTCTTTGTACCTATTAGGATTTACACTGATCCTCTCATCAAGGTACTCCTGATAATGCAGTTTGCTTCAAGCCCACCTTTCTGGCTTGGCTTGTCCCCGATCGGGCACGATGGCGTCAGACGCACACCTGCAGACACGAGCTCCTCCGCGAAGGTGCAGCCTCTTACCTGACCACCGTGCCCCATCAGCACGGTGCCGGGCTCCACAGCAGCTCTGTCCCCCAGCCCCCGCCCCAGGTGAGCGTGAGGTTCAGGCAATAAAGCCAAACTGGCACAGAAAGGTAAATGCCCACATAAGTCTTTACATTCATTTCCAAACCGCATACAGTGTAAAAGGACAGCGAAGGCTGCTGCTGGGAACCGTCTACCGGCCTCCGCCAGAGAAGCAGGCTGCGCTGCCTGACCGTGGGCTCCAGGGCCAGGCGCATGCTGTGCCCCGCGCTCACGAGGGTGCCTGGCCATGGCAGCGACAGCGAGGAGATTCGCCTCACATTCAGCGCATAAGAAAGGTCATCTTGTGTTTTCAATATGAAACATTTTATATGGTAAAATCCAATCCCAAGACTTCTTGGATTCGGTCTTCACACACTTTTAAGCGTGACTTTATTTGGTACTGAATATAGTTCAGTCTACGTAAGACATCACTTCAAAATTATGTGGATACCACCATCATTTTCAGCTGCATAAAAAGGAGAAGGAAGTTACACATATTTTTTTTTAGGCAGGCTTAGGGAAAAAAAGACTATTAAAAAGTCCCTGAAATAACAATTCAGAAGTTACCATTAAATTCTAGAGGGGAACAAAAAAAAGCTAATCAACTCTCTCTAGCTCCTCTTGCCTAAGGCCTTCTGCTTTTCCATAACTGGCCGTCCTGCCATGAACGCCCCTAGTCCCGTGCTGCTCCCGTTTGGTGGGACAGGGTCTACCAAGACAAACAGAGCAGTACAGACACGATGTACAGGTGAGGGCAGAGGGAAACGTCAGAAATGTGAATGCTGGCATCCATCTCATCTGGAAAATTTGTTGGAACTCCTCAGAGGCAGCTCCCAAATATTTTCAAAGTCTATCCTACTTTTGCCTGGTGGCCAGCCTAGTGTTTCTCAATGATGAGATGTGTACAGGCGTTCGCCAAGGAATAAATGAATGTTTTTCATGAGGCTGAAAGTCTGACAAACAGTAAACTGAGACTGAAGGGGAAATCCTATGATGTCTGAACCAGAAATGCCCACCAGGAGCACCCCACACAACTATCACATTATGAATTTCCTTTCTTGGATAATGTGAATTCTGCAAAATAAGAGGTTACACTGCTTTGGGAACAAAAGATGAAGCAGAAGCATACTAAGCTAAAGAGGTTTCAGAAAGTGAAATTCAGCCTTGCGGGTAACTTGATGGCATAAGCAACATGTTAGGTCCAAAGTGAAAGAATTTCAGCACTGCCTTGGGCTATTCCTTTCTAAAGTGACTGCCAGGAAACTTTCTGCTAAGACTGGACTTGGACCTTAACCCACTAGACTCACTAAACTCTGATCTATTCTCAAACAACAATTCTGCATTTAAAAATCCCTTCCCTAGCCAACCTTTTCACATCAGAACTCACCTGAACCCGTCTAGGCCCTTTCCACTCTCTCCCTTTAATTCCTCAATGATTTCTATGGCTGTCCATCACTGCTGATACACTGACGGCTTCTAAATTTGCCTCGAGGCCAGAATGATAGAATACACTGCCCGTACTTGATAGTTCTACGTATCCCAAATGGGCCTCATCTGCTGTGTCCAGTTTCACATACGTCTACCCACTTCCTCTTACTGGGCATCACGACCTCCCTCGCCCTCAAACAGGGGACAGCAACACCCATCTATAGATCTCTAAGCCACCATCGCCTGGATGGCGTCTCCTCTCGTTTTGCTACCTTTGTTGTGTCAACAGGGTAGCCAAAGGGAAACAAGACTCATCATCTTACTCCTTTCTTCAAACAGCCTTACTGACTTCCCAATGCATTTCAAATAAAACCCAAACTGCCATCACCAGGTCCTGCACTTCCAGACCCTGCTGCCCACTGCCCTCCACATACACACCCCCCCGCCCCCAGCTACACTGGCCGTCTTTCCTTTGCACCCGGCCACACGCTGCCCTTGGAAGGCCCCCCAGGTGGCTGCTGTTCCTCACTTGGTAAGGCCTCAGCACTGATGACACCTCTTCTGAAAAGCCTGCCTGATGGCCTGTGTTCCCCACACTGTCCCTTTCCTTCACGGCACTGTAAGCATTTGTAACGATGTGTATCTGCTGGCAGGTTTTCTTTTGGGGCGCTGCAGGCCTGTTCTTCCAGGACCTAGCCAATGCAGAAAGCACGGTGCCTGGCACAAGGTGCTCATGGCGGTGCTGGCTGAACAGATCCCGACTTTTCCCAGTCAGGATTGGCTCCTCTTCTCTATTTGTTCATTTCTGCCGTACCCACTAGAAATATTTTCTTGGTTCATTTTTTCAAATTCTCTTCTTAAAATTAGTTAAAGTCAGCATTTTAAAAAGTATAACAGAGAAGAGGGCTGCTGACAGGCACACACAGTCTTTCATGACTGCAGCATTACCAGACACATGCAAAAGTACCTTTTACTGTAGAGAATAAAAAACAACTCTCATCTTGAATGTTCTGAACCATCTAGAAAGATAAAACAAACATGAAAGTATAATTAAGATCCAGCCATCCTTAACTGACTAGAAAAGTTTAAAATTCGTTGTTAAAGGACAATGTCATAATCTATATATTTTTCTTTCACAAGTGCAAGACAACAGTCAAAATGGTAATTCATGAATGGATGTGAGGTAGTGAAAATCCACACCCACTGTGACCATGCAGCCCATGGCAGTCCCCGAGAGGCCCATTCAATGGCCTGTACCACACAGTGTTTCCTGCTGGGGCCTGTGATGAATGACTCTGACAAAAGAAAGTCATTTCATAAAAGTGCTATAATTACTTGCTTGTCACTGACCACTGGGGGTGGACGGGGGATGGGGACTGTACTTCTAACCTTACATTTTGAAAATAAACTAGCCATCAAATAATGAGCAGCAGAACACATCCAAATGCCTCTCCCCATAAAAAGGCCAGAGCCTCCCCCTAGGCCTGGGGTGGTACCCCCCCAGTGAAACCCTGAATCTAAATGGAGGGAGGTAGGGGGTGTCCTTGATTTGCACTCCTCATATCTCTCTAGGATACTTGCTACTTTTATAGTTATTTGACCCCTCATCTTGGGAAAGTATTCCCATGAGTGTGTATCTGGAAGAGGACACAGAAATTGTCTACAGTTCTATAACGATGTGCATGAAAGCAGATACCAGTGTGGAATCTGTTTACCTGATCACTAACGAGAATGTGAATGCCAGTGGGGCCCTGTCTGTAAACCTGGTTAATTTGGTGCAAAGGAATATTAAACACCAGTGCAAGTTTTCGAGCCACTTCTGAGGCAACCATTTCTTCCAAGTAGATTGCATGGTAAACTGAAATAAAAAACAACAATGGTATTAGGAAGATCACATCTTTCAAGGCACCAAAAATAAATATAAATGGGAACAAAGTAGCTTACTTTCTCCCCTTACCACCCTCAAATCTCCCCAACTCCCCATTTGAAATATAAGACTACACTGATAATTTGTGCCCACACATAAAACTTATAATTTAATAAATGTTAACAGTACATATAAAAAAGATTTGACATTTTAATTTTTTCTTTACATTTAAATTTCCCTGCAATGAGTATGTATTTTCATGTATCCAAAAGAGATTGACTGTAAATAAGCGGGCATGAGAGATCTTTTTGGGGTGATAGGACTAAAACTGTATTTTGACAATGGCTGTAAAACTCTCTAAATTTATTTAACTATCACTGAGTTGTATATAATTACAATGGGAAGATCTTATGGGATATAAATTATACCTGAAGAAAGTGTTTAAAAAAATACGCATTTCTAGCATAAAAAGAACCCTAAAAGGGTTATAGCTTTTGATCCATTAATCCTACTACTGGGAATGACTTTATCCTAAGTAATAAAACTATCTGTGCTCCCCCCCACCCCCCACAAAAAAAAAAAAAGAATATAAAAGTGATAAGAAAAGCTAAGGATTTAGACAATGAAGAATGATGCCTCTTTACAGGAGAGCCCCAGCTGCAGCTGGCCCCGCATTCTGCTTTTCTGGTACATACAGTATCTATCTGCACAGAGCCAAGCAGGGCTGAATTGAGTCTTCCGCTGCAGGCCCCACCCAGTTACCGATTCAAGCCAGAGAGGGGTCAGGCACATCACTGCCGAGAACGCTGCTTCCCCAAACCAGGGGGTGTTTTTGGTTCTAAGTGTTTATGAATATAGAAACCTTTGCTAATTGTCCATTATGAAGTTTAATTTGGGATTAAAATTAGAGTAAGATTGTAGAGATGCTCTAGAGCAGTGGTCAGCAAACCAAGACTGCAATTTTAAATAAAGTTTATTGGAACAGGGCCACGCCCATCGTTTACATACCCTCTGCGGCTTGTGTGGGTAATTGCACAGTTCCCACAGAGACCCTGTAGTCTGCAAAGCTGGAATATTTACTACCTGGCCTTTTACAGAAAAAGTTGCTGGAAACCTTAATCTAGAATTAAGGGTGCCAATATTTCCACACACATCTCCACACTCACGTTTGAGGTACAGCTCCAAACAATGATAATCTTGACCGTGTGTAAATGATGTGTAAGATCTTGGTAATACATAGCAAAAGGATTCCTTTAGAAATGTATCCTTTAAGACTAAGCATTTGTTTCCTTTGTCTTAAAATTCACATATTTTGAAGTCAAAATGTTTCCAAATGGAAAGGCTCAAAATAGTGACTCTTTCCTTGAAATCTGTCAGTAAAATTCAAATCATAACATATTTTTCAGATCCCCCCCATTATTTGGGTGAGTAACAACTGCCTCTTTGAATTCTGTAACACATCTTTCCCTAAAACCTTCTGAGCACACAGCCCTTATTCTGTTTTGGAATGTGGAAGAGGGAGATATTACCCTCATACTCACCGTACAAATGAGAAAACAAGTGCTTTTTAAAAAAATGCCTTTTTTTTTTTCTTTAAAGGATCATATTTAGAGGAAGGGGGGACGGGCTGGGATTATTTCTCTATGCCCTAATCCATCACTATATCAGACAATTATTAGGGAAATATCCCAGATGAGAAACCCTCCCAATACTCAGGGAGAAAATAATGTCCAGTCTATTCCCGATAACCCCAGGCCCAGTACCAGGCTCCCCAGCTCAGGACACATATGACGACCTTGCCTTAGACAAGGCTACACACTTGATTTTTTTCGCCCCCAGTCAGTAAAATGGTAGAAAAAAAGAAAAACTCTCATGCTTTCTTGTCAAGTTGTCACTGTTACATCACTTCAGTAAATCTGAGATTTAAAAAATTAAAAAGCCAGAGCAAAACTTAGCGCCCAAATTGGTATTTTGTCTTGTTAGATATTTCTGGCATAAAGAGCCATAAAGAAAGAGATCCAGGGGAGTGGGTGTAGCTCAGTGGTTGAGCACCTGGATTCAATCCCTGGTACCTCCTTAAAAAAATAAAAAAGAAAAGAGATCCATAATGTAGCTGAAATTCCGACAAAGTCTGCTCCTGAGCGCATGGCCCTACAGCGGCTGCTTCTCATTGCTGTCAGGATGCCCCTATCAGTTCGGAACGGGGCCGGAATCCTTGAAAACCCTGCCAGGCCCTTCTCATTTCTGCCTCATGGTTTCAGAGAAGGGGTAACAGGAAGTCGAGAGGACTTCAATACCCACCACAGGGTGTCCCACTGCCATCCTCGCCTCCACTGCCTGTGGCGTGCTGCGTGGGGCTGGGCTGCTCCTGGCAGACGTAGATGGTTAAACGGGGCCTAACCGACCTGCAATCGAAGACGCCACTCGTGAGCCTACAAGAGAAGGCTGCCTCGCTGGAAATACAAATGACCAGCTACAGGAATCCAAGTTGTATTTCCTTATGGGAACTTTTCAACGTTTTTTTTTTTGTTTTTTTTTTTTTAAGATTTATTTTATTTATTCCCCCCACCTTGCCGTTTGTGCTCGCTGTCTGCTCTCTGAGTCCACTCACTGCGCGTTCTTCTGTTAAACGTTATTTCATTAAGCAAAATAATTTACTAACAGAAATATAAAACCACACACCCCGCACCAACTGTCACAGTTGGTCTAATCTGATGACCCAGACTGTAAAACCACTGATACAGTCGGATGCTGGTAAATTTTAAGTCAGCAATTTTAAACCAGTTTAAGATTCAATTTTAATGGCATTCTCACACCACAAGCCTGAAAATAGCAATGATGCTAAATGGATCTTAAAAGCCAGCACTGTTTATGGTTCCTATCATTTTAATTCACAATCATTTTACATTTTTAATAACCAGAAGTAGTTACGACCTGAAAACCACAGATTCTGTACAGCTCACCTACACGAGAAGTTTTGTTTTCTTGGAAACAAACCCAGTCATTTTCAAGAAATCAAGATGGCCCACATACATTTCTAGCAGTCCTACAGTCTACGTCTATCCTCATCAGAGCCTGCGTCATAGCTGGGCGTGCCCTGAAGGAGTATACAAAATGGTCTTCTTGTGCACACGATGCTGCTGATGCTAGACAGCGCACACAGGCACCTGTCACCCCAGCGTGGGAAGACATTCTGCCCAAGTTCCCCACGTGGAGACAGGGACATGCTTACTACAAGCGAGACAATTCCTTTTTTATTTATTTATTTTTTTCTTTTACCGGGAGAGGTCCTGGGGTCGGACCCAGGTCCCTCCATATGGGAGACGGACGCCCACCATTTGAGCCACATCCGCACCCCCGAGACAGTTCCTTTTAAACACGGTATTTTACCTTGACTTCAGTGAATTATAAAGCCGAATTCCATCAGCTGCACCACAAATTTGTACTAAATCTTCTTTTGTCAGTTTTAGTAAGTCGGCACCTGGAGAACAACAGAGAGAGTCTTCTCAAAGAAATGAAAAAAGAACTAGCAGAACTGGCTGCTTCACTGGCATGTGCAGCCATGCAGTTAACGGAATTTCAAAATCATCACAGGTATCCTGTGTACACACACACACACACACCTGTCCCTCACAGCCACAGACATGCTGCTCTTTCACGTCCTACATCAAGGAACGTGGAAGCCCAGAAGCTGATAAGTCAGATCAACAGGCAGGGCCTACAGGACTGTTAGCCAAATAGGAGATTTCACTGCCACTTTATTTAGTGGCTGGGCTATGGCTGCATGGAGAAGCAGGATTCTGACTACAGGAAAGTAAACCTTGAGCTCACCCAGAGAAGTCAGTCTTTTATTTTACAAAAGTGGAAACAGAATTCCAGAGTTTGGGGGACTCCACAAAGTCACACAACTAACTGGTAGCAGAGATAGGACTAGGCCTCTAAACTGCAAAATGCAATATCAAATAACATTCTGTAACATAAATTCTGTCACACAGCCACTTTAAAAGAAGGTGCCGTAGAGAACTGCACAGTATACTTCAAGATTTCCCCCATAAATATTTGGTGATTATAAATGGCAAAGTGTCTAAGATTTGCCTTAAAATACAACAGAAAAGGGGTAAACAGAGTGGAGAGAGAGCCAGACTGACCAGAAGTTGGTGATAGTTACATGGGAGTTCATTATACTCTTCTCTCTACTTTTTATATTTGAATGTGTCCATGATTTTAACAGTCACGATGCAGTTTATTGGGGGAATTAAGGTGGCCTCTCGTATTAAGACATGATTTCCATAAGATAAAAATCCAGGAAGCAGATGTGGCTAAGCAGCTGGGCTCCTCCCTAACACATGGGAGGTCCCAGGTTCTGTTCTAGGTGCCTCCTAAAGAAGAAAAGACAGCAAGCTGGTGCAGCAAGCTGACGCAACAAGATGACACAGGGAGATGACGCAACCAAGAAAGACAGTGAGGAAACACAATGAGAGACAAAACAGGGAGCAGAAATGGCTCAAGCCACCTCCCTCCCACATGGGAGGTCCTGAGTTTGGTTCCTTGTGCCTCCTAAAAAAATAAGACAAGCAAACAGCAAGTGCAAACAAGGGGAGGGGGGTGTAAATAAATCGTTAAAAAAATATCCACTTATATATGTGTGGCAGCTTGAGATTATTTTATGAATCCCAAAAAGAGAAAGATTATGTTTGTAAACTATTCCTCTAGGTGTGATACCTTTGACTGCATTAAATTCAGCCAAGGTATCTTTGATTAGATTACCTGATAAGGTTAGGGCTTTTGATTTGAATACCTCAGTGGGCATGACTCAGGTTGAGTCTCTGCCCCCTTGCTGGGTCTGAGATAAAAGGATACTCACACAGACTGACAGACATGGGAAGAGAGAGCTCAGTCTTTTTTTTTTTTTTTTTTTTTTAGTTTGGGTTAGGTTATAATGTGAGGCACAGGACAACCAGGAAGCAAAATTCCATTCTGGTACAACCACCTAATTTCTAGGGCAGAGAAAGGAAAGAAATGAAGACATAGGACATGAGCTTTTGGATCAAAACACTCATTGAAAAGACAGGGGCGGAAATAGGAAGCCATGTGATTTTTCAAGTCTTCCTTTTGTGCGGTCATCAGAACAACCAGGCCTGAGCTTCAAGCCAGCACCATGTGGCTGTCCTCTGACTGTTCTCAGATGAATGTGTATACAAACTAAGAGCTTATATTCATTTAGTTTATAAACATACACAGTGCTGTCCCTTTCAAATTAAGGGAAGAAGAAAACACATAAATATTGCAAAGTAGCAATATACAAAGGAAAAAGTTACTTTCAATTTTGGCAACATTAAGAAAAGAAGAAGAAATATAAAAATCAATGTGGCATTGGTCCCTATTCATTAAGAAAGGGTACTTGGGCATGACATTAAATCAGAATTGGTCTGCTTTCTAAAATTCAGAATATCTGGGTTTTAAAAGTAGCACTTTTGTCTTTTAAAAGTTCTGCAAGGGAAGCGGCTGTGGTTCAAATGGTTGGGCTCCTGTTTACCACACGGGAGGCCCCTGGTGAAGGCGAGCTGGTGCAGCAAGACGAAGCAACAAAAGGGAAACAAGCAGACACAGAAAAAACGCAAAGCAAGTGGACACAGCACAAGCAGCAAGGAGAGGGGGATAAATAATAAAAATAAATCTTTAAAAAAAAAAAAGTTCTGCAAGTCATATAACATTTATAACATCAAAAAAAGCTCAGCTTTTAAACCACGTTTTGTTTCTGCAAATTTGGGAGACAAATTCAGTCCTTACTGAAACGTGGTCTACACTGGTTGACAAATCTGAAATGGAGTATCTCCAAATGGCAGTGCCTCCCTTTCCGCCCTCCCTAGGACCACACCAACAACCAGCTCCCAAGCATGGTTCTTGCTCCCAATTTTTGGAAGGGTAGGGGTAAGACCTTCAGGCTATTATCTTGCCATCAGCTGTCCTAACTTGGAAATGTGCTCATCCTGATTGCAGATTGTCTTTTTATGGATTTTACCTCTTTTAAAATCTCATCCAGGGAAACGGATGTGGCTCAATCCATAGGGCTCCCGTTTACCATATGGGAGGCCCCGGGTTCAGTTACCGGGGCCTCCTGGTGAAGGCGAGCCAGCCCACGCGGCACGGTGAGCTGATGCAGCAGGACAACCCGACAAGGGGAGACAAGCAGACACAGAAAAATGCACAGCAAATGGACACAGCGAGCACAAGCAGCAAGGGGGGGGGGGATAAATGAATAAATAAATAAAATCTTAAAAAAAAAAAAAAAAAAATCTCATCCAATTTGGCTTCATTTTGCACACTGGCCGTATCTGTGGTTTTCTGGGGGAAGTTGATCAGGTTGCACTTCTGTTTGTTATCCAGAATGTTCTTCCTGCCACCTTGAGATCCCTGTTTTTTGCTTGGAATGTATCCGTGCTTCAGGGAGGTGAGGATTGGGTCTGCATTCTTCCCCTCAAACCACTCTTCTCCTTCCAGCGCTGCTTCAGGCCCCACTGTGTCAAGTTACAGATCATGTGGGAAAAGGTCACACTTCCTCAAGAGTCATGAGAACAGGCTCACATTTGTGACCATCAAGTCCCCTCTTGAGCATGTAAGCCATCCCCCTCTGAGGCTCTGTGCTGCTGAACGTGTTGAGGTAGTGGACATACAGGGATTCATCTGTGATCTCAAAATAACGGATACTGCTGTCGTCCTTACCACGTAGGTAAATGGTCCTGGTGTCAGGATCACAGAGACAGCAGCACCCCGCTGCCAGTGTCCATTTCATGAAGAGCAAGTAGTTCCTGCATATTCTTCGGATTCCAGAAAGCCGGCTGCCTGCTCACTCGTGTGGCTGAAGCCAGTGGTAAAGACATTCGTGTCGGCCAGCAGGATGGCCCTCATGGGTCGTGCTCCTTCACAGGCTTTCTTCTTCTCAGCGACGATCTCGTTTCCTAGGATCAATTACTCTCACTTTGTCTCTGGAAGCTGTGCAGTTTCCGTTTCCAGCTTCCACTGTAAATCACGTGTGAATGCCTATCATCCAAGTTTACAGGGGCTTCTCCAGGCCCCATTCCAGATGCCACCTGCATTATGGCAGCCTGCACGAAGAAGCACCTTGTGGGCTGGCTGCTGGATGTCAGCCACGACGCCAGCTCCCTCTGAGGGGCCTTCTAAAATCACCACAGGTTCAGTAAGGGAAAGGGTGAGTCCATTTTCTGGGCTCTGCCACACCATAACCGTGCAGTCCTCGGACCCGCTGGCGATGACTCGGTCGTTACGTAGGCGCCAGTGTTGAGCCCAGATCCTGTGTGGCCACATACCGCAGGGGAGGATCTGTCAGTTCAACTCAGCTTGTGCAAAGGGAGCCCAAGGACTGCTCCTTCCCTGCTGTTCTATGATTACGGCAACAGATCTGGGACTGACAGCACAGAAGGGACTACCCCGGTCATACGAGAAACCGGATGTTATCAGAACACTGGTCATTTATCACAGCTTGCCCAAATACATGCAGAAATTTACTCTTTTGTACCACTAACTGTGTCAAGGCCGAGGTGCCAGAGGCACTGCCATTGAAATCCCTGCTGCAAAGCCGGTGAGGCCTCCAACCGCTGCTGCCTCCCACCTGGCACTGAGCTCAGTCATTTGTGATCAGGCCATGTGACAGAAGGAAGAAAGAAGATGGCTCAAACAGCTGAAGCCCCGGAGAGAAATGAGTCATTTTGCCTGACAGCTTACAGCTGAGATTGGAAAGAACAGCTAAGCCTGATATAGGAAGCCCTGTGCCAGTCTGCAGCTGAAGTCAGGAAGAAGCTGGGCCCATGAGCCTCAAGAGGAAGAGGAAGCCCAAAGGGGAAGGTGGAGACCAGTGACCATCTTGCTTCAACTTGTGGCAACTGACTTTGGTGAGAAAGCAACCTTGAGTTTGGACTCTTTATGGCCTGGTAACTGTAAGCTTCTACCCCAAATAAATACCCTTTATAAAAGCCAACAGATTTCTGGTACTTTGCATCAGCACCCCTTTGGCTGACTAATACAACATGTAACTAGAAAGATAACTTTTTAAGGGCTCAAATGTGAAAGCCTAATAACTTCTTAAATTGCCAAAGAAATAAAGATCAGAGAAGCCTATCTCCCACGAGATGAGAGAATTGATGGAGTCATTTTAGGGATCAGGTAGGCAGAGAGACAGGCACTCTCATCTCTGCATTAGGGCTCACTACCTGGGGCACTTCTAAAACAGGGCTCACCAGAAGTGTGTGCATCCCCTTTCTGGAAGGTGAATGCCCAGGCAGCTCAGTGCAAGAAGCCTCCTGTCCTCCTCACCACTATTGAGCACTATGGTCAGGTGATGGGCCAAAGGGGCACCAAAGCCAGCTCCCCTGCCCAACTCCCTGAAGAGACTCACAGGTCAAGGAAGGGGGCAGGAAGCCAAGCCCTGTAATCACTGCTCCCAGTGAAAAGAGCCAAGAACTTTCCAGATGGAACCATGTATCCATCATACGATAACAGTAACCTGGAGCCACCCTCAGTTCCAACTGTCAGAGCCTTTTTGCTGTGCTCCACTTTTCATCTGCCTTCCCTATGAGCATTCAAGATCACGTCCTCTAACTGATACTTCACACTTTATAGTTTTTTACTCATAAAATCCTTTAGTTAATCATATAAAAATGTGGATCCCAGCTAGCAAATGATCTCCATCTGGCACTTTGATTTTAAGATGACAGCTACACAGGGAATGACTATTCATTGCACAAACACCAATAAATGGCTGGTGTTAGGAAACCATGTTCTTTGCACAATCAGGCTTCCTCGAGGTCGGAGTGTGTGTATTCACATGCTCTGTCCTCTTAAAAGGCTCACGTTGCATTTCTTTATGGCCCCGAAGAACTGCAGGCAAAGAGAAGCTAACTGCCCTTTTCTTGTCTGGCCAGAACATGTTAGGAAATGTTCTGTGCGGAAAAGGTCTCAGGGCCTAATATGTTTGGGAAACACTACCTCTGCCATCTGCCCTGCCACACCTGGCATATCCATCACCGCTCCTTCAAACAGATTTACTATAGCACCATCTGGAGAATCACTGGCGCATCTCTTTTAAATTTTTAAAATAAATGCTCCTTCAGCTTACTATGGAAGAAAATACACTAAGTGTATAAAAACCATACCTGAGTATGTCTATACCATGGAATGGACTCAGCAACAAAAAATAAGCTACTGATACATTCAAACAACTTGGATGGACCTCAAGGGCATGACACTGCCCGGACAGCGCCAATCACAAGCAGTCATAGACCTAATGGTTCCATTTATATATACATATGCTCAAAACGCTCAGTGATGGAGAACGGATTAGTGGTTGCCACAGGTTAAGAATGCTGTGGGGAGGCATGTGGATGTGACTGTAAAAGAGGCAGAGAAAGGAGAATCTGTGGCCAGGGAGCAGCTCTGTGTCTTAACTGCAGTGGTGGTCACACCAATCTGCACGTGAGAAAATGGAAGAACTGCATACGCACTGTGCCAGCGTCAGCTTCCTGGGCTCGACAGTGGACTGTAGGGTAAGCAACACATTGTCACTGGGAAAACCAGGGGATGGGTGCAAAGGACCTCACTGTACTTTTTTTTTGAAATAACTTCTTGTGAATCTCTTTCAAAACTAAAAAGTTTTAAGATTAATAAAAGCACCGAAACAAACACAAACAAAGCAAACACACATACACAAATGTACCTGAAAAATTGGAAAACAGTCTTGTGTAGGAGGAGAATCTGTTTTTGAGCAGCCATTGCCGTGTTTCCTGAATGGTGGCTGAAGGCTGAAGTTGCTATTAATAAAAAAATAAACATAACTAGGAGAAACCATTCAAACTTACCAAAAAACCACCCAAGTCACTGGCACATTATAAAGAACATTTAAACAAAACACAGACGCCCTCCCGTTCTGAAGGAAAGAAAGCGCCAAGAAGAGCATGGGTCTGACTACTCAGGGACCCCAATAATGACGAGCCGCTGTCACAGCCTTAAAAATGCAGGACCCTGAAGGCAGCTGACAGTTTTAAAAAGAAAATACTCACTTCACCAGAGGCCTGTGGGACTGCATCTCCCAGATGATTTGGGGAAGACGAATTGCTGGAGAGAAGAAAAAAGGAAGGAAAGTACGATTTTTATGATTTCTTCTTTTAAAATCAAGACATTACAGCTGTTAAACCAGGTAAATTAAAATAGGATAATATTGTGGGATGGAGCTACAGCAGTTTACAATGAGAATGTAGGAACAGTGATCAGGAAGTCAGTATTTGATGAGATCAAGACACAAGACTCAAGGATATCTTAATTTGTGCCTCCTTCTCCATGTGCTCTAGTAAGAAATTCAAGGTTTGTGGAACAACAGGCTCCTCCAATTATTTCCAGGGTGCCAGGAAAAGGAAAGACACAAAAAGATTCATTTTAGGTTGGAAAAAAAATATGAGAAATCAAATAAGATAAACAGTTGAAAATAACAGCAAAAAAAAATCTACTTTAAGAAAGTAATGAGCCACAAGAAATATAGTAAGCCTAATTCAAAATATAATTAAGATTAGAGAGGGTGAAATTCAAAAGAACAAATGAAACCAATTTGTCCCACTATCCTTGTGCTTCTAAAGGTGAAAAGAAAATGAAAAACAACTCCACAGGGAATGCGGCCACCTTCCTGGCCCAAGCCCCTGTAACCTCAATTACTTAGGTTTCTTAGCTGATTATGTGCCACCACATACCCACTAGAACTTAAGCTCCTTCAGCAGGTATTTCTCTCTCTGGTCACTTACGTATCACCGCACCTGGAACAGGGCTGGGCACACCTTGGCTCTCAGGAAATATCCTCTCAACTAATATGCATGACTTCACAGCTCATCTCTACAATCATGGTCATTTCCTAAGATTATTCACTGTGACTGACTGTGAAACTAGAAAAGCCCCCCTAAAGGAAACATGCTGGTCCCCCACCTATGCTTGACTGAGTTCAAGAGGATTTGTCTCCTCTTCAAAAGCATGGTAACCTCCACAAAAACAAGCCGCCTCATCATCCTATCCATCTCATCTCATCTAAAAATAAAATGTTTTATTTTTATTTTAATTTATGTGCTTATTTCTAGCATTCGTCTTTTTATTTGTGCCTACTATCCTATTGGTGACAGAAAATAAAGAGGAAGGCAATATATTTGCATCTCTCTATGTTAAAAACCAAAGCATGTCCTAAAAATGGGAAATAACCATTATTTTAGTGTAATGTCAGCAGACCATTTCCATGAATATCAATGTTTTATTTTTAAAACCAGACCTTGTCAAAATGACCAGAATATAAAAATGGGAACCTTGGTGGCCTTAGCTTTCATAATTTTCCTTACCAACAAGAAGTTTCCTTAAAAAAAAAAAAAGAACTTCTACTCTGACACACTCTGAATTAGCTCTTCAGCAAAGCTCTCAGAAATGCAAAGTGGCCGCAGGCAGCCACGGAGTCCTGAGGATGCTGTTCCTGCCCAATTCCCTGGCTTCTCAGCTGCCAGTGAAGGCCAGACCACAGGATAAACCAAGTCTACTGTTCCCACTTCTAAAACCACAGTAAGTCATTAGAAATTAAGGCACCACCTTTCATTTTTCTTTTTTACCATCTTTTAATTTTAAAGAATTATTTTTTTTTTAATTATGTTGTGAGGAAAAAGGAATAGAGCAGAAAATAACCTGTTTGATACAAGTGAGTATTAAAGACAAAAGTGCTTTGTAATAAATGCAATCTTAACATTTTCAAGCAACAATTTCACCTCTAACAATTCACTCTGTCCTTCTGTCTTTATCCATGAACCCCATCCACACTGTTTTCACCTCACAAAGATGTCTTGGCTCTATGTGAGAAATGCCCCCTTTTCTACAATGATGGCAGCTGAACACCTGTGAGGCACGCGGGCTGGAGAAAAAGGCCAGCAGGTGGAAACAAGGCAGCGCTTGTCCTCTGTGCTTGAGGCACAGGCTGCTCCCCATTACCGTGTACTTCAGATAAATGAGAAAGGCTGATGTAAGGGAAAGGGAAGTAAGGAGCATGAGCATCAGTCAGCCTGAGTCCCACAATCACACAAACCAAATACCTGTCTGGGACACTGCAAGTGCTCTGCGGCGGGGAGGTGAAAGTGGGCGCCGGGGAAGGACTGTTATTCACATAGGCTGTGGGGGCATCGGGCCATGGAGAACACTAGGGGCAGAAACAAAAATAAATTGATTATATGCTTCAAAAGTATGTGGAAGAAATATTTTTGTAAATCACACTCTAGCCTGGCCAAATGCATATAAAGGCAAGACACTCATCAAGCAACCTCACAGAAACGCTTCAAATTTACTTCTGTGTGGCAAAGAAAAATTTTACCTCTGTGTACATCAAATCACTGAGTAATCTTAAAGAAGACCTAAAGTGATGATAGCAGCAAAAATTTATAAAGGCATTTTAATACTAATGTACAATTTGCTTTTAGTAACTTTCCTCTAGACTTTAAATCTCAGTTCCCCACCAGGCAGCTATCAAGGTTTAAGAATAGCAGAGATAAGAAAGGGTCATCAACAGCCTCTGCCAACACACAGTGGCCTGGAAAGAGTCCGGGTCCTACCCAGTGTTCCCCTCCCATTTCACCCTCCTCCCCAAAGAGCAGCCTCACAGTGCCCATGCTCACCACTTGCTTCCTTGGTTCCTCTATAATTGGTAAGCCCCAAATAAGACAAGATAGGGCCAACTGTGTGAGGTACTGCTGCCTGTATCTACTGAATGGAGCTTTCAATCTCTATGTATTTATTTATATTTTCTGAAGGGGCCTGGTGAACTACAGTATTTTTCAGCTCAAAGCCAAAATCCAACCGGATAGAAAGCAAAGATACAAAGACACACTGCCAGTTAAGAGCCAGAATCAAAAGCAGGTTGCGCATGAGCTGGCTGGCTGGTCCTGAGTAGCAGTCTCCAAAGCTGGCATCCATTTATTTCCCCAGGTACTCTATTCTAAAAGAAACTACTCTGCCTGAGAATGCCCTCATTTCCAAGTGGCCCCTTTCATAATCACCCTTCTCCCATTTTACAGGAGAAAGGCATCTCAATTTGGCATAGCGAAATCAAGCAAAAGGCCATTCAAAGATATTAGGCAAGACAATGAGAAAATACATGACTCTAATGACTAAAAAAATTCTTTAAGTCAGATGGTTTTCAATTCTTTGCTTTCAACACAATTCAAGGAAGACCTAATTGAGCTGTCAGGTGACATATAATTAAATAATCTAGTAGATCATAAAAAATAGATCCACTGGGATTTTCAACAGATAGCTCAAAAGGAGTTCAAAAACCTGAATGACACTACTGACAGAAAACTTTAATTCCCATCTACTTATTTATGTAAACAAGGTTTCTATTAGATAGAAAAAAATCAAGAATTTATACTCTGCCCTGTCTCTTCATTCAAGATGCATTTCCAGTAACATTTCAATTTTTGTTTAATTGTTAACATTTTTTGTGATTTCTATTGTTTTAATAAATTAGTAGTAATAATGATAAGTTTTAGATTTCTCGACTCAGAAATGGTCACAGAAATTTTAAAAATTAAATTTCAATACGTTTTTGTTAATAAAGAACTATATTAGGGAGATCACTAAAAGATTTTTATGCTTAAAAGAGATATTAGGATACAATTTTTTAAAGGAAGTGGAGCAGAAAATGAGATCAAGAAGAAAGAGCGAAGTGAAACTGTTAAGGGTTGTTAGGAACATTGATCATGCGCTTTTGCAGTGGATGGCGGAGGGTATCACAGGGTTGTGGTGTTTAGATCCCATAGGCAATGTTTCAATGACTAATGTAAAAGTTTTATCTTAAAATGTAAATATAAGTGTTTAATATGCCAGAAAATTATGTCCTTTGCAACTACTTAAATTTATAACTTTTAGATATCAACCTAAAGATGCAAGAGAGAGTATAGCTTTTTTCCAAAATTATTTTGAGTGTTAGGAGAGTAAAAAGTGTCAAGCCCCCTGGTCGGAAAGAGCTGAAAGACTGAGCAGCACTCTGCAGGCAGGAACCCATTCTCGGACAGTTACAGGGGCCTACCCAGCAGAAGCTTGGGTACAGGAAAAATAACTTCAAGTAGAAATCCCAGAACCATCACATACTTTACAATTACCCAGTTATATATCTCCTCAAAAAATGGGAGAATGGGAAAAACCTTTGCATATACTGTTTCAACTCCTATCAAATGACACTCAAAAAAATCTAATCTAGCTGGACAGCTTTGCCAAACTTACTGCATGGCATACCAGTTTCACATAGCTGTGTTATACAACAATGCCCGTTCTTTTTGAACTAGGGCCCTTTCTTGTCTTTCCCTCTTACAAACTAGCACCTCCGCAGTTCATGCAGATTGAGGAACCCAAGACCCTGTGAGCTGAGTGGCAGGTCTAATCACAGGTGTCACCACACTCAGTCTCTCCACCACCTGGAAGATTTTCCTGCTAAGCCATCGTCCCCAGACAGGAGATATTACAACAGCGTAACACCCGCATCCAAATAATGTAAACCTTTTAATAAATGAAAGAATCAAATCTCCCCAAATCTGCTTTGGTAATTAATGCCAGCTGTTTGAGAAGACAGAGCCATCAAAAAACCTTCTAGTTACTGTGGCAGAGTAAGGTAAAGCAAGTCCAGTAAACCAAGTTTACTGAAACTCCATAAACATACTTATTTCACTTTTACATGTTTATATTCTTTTAGCAGTAGAGTAGAACTGTTAAAAAATTTCTGACATCTAAAACTTGCCCAATAAGTAGGAGACTCAATGCACTGAAGAGTGGAAACCTACTCTTCTATGAGAACTGGTCCCATTGGCAGAGGACTCTACTTTTTAGGAAATAAGCTTAGAAAATAAGTTCTTAAATTGCCAGGCTAATGAAACCCCACAACTTGCCTGTGTACTGTTTTACAGACTTCTTCTGCAGTCTCAAAAGCAGCGGTAAAAGGCCTATGAGGACTATTTCCACGTTTCTTTTACCTTGGCCTGCTTCCTTGTCTTTAAGAGCAGGTAGTGGTGCAGTGCCTTGTGTTCCTGAAGACAGTCTGTAAACCACAAAGGCTCGAGCCATACCTGGCCTGTTCTCTTCAAACAATGCTTTCAGTACACTGTGAATACAGTCCGGCCACAGACAGAAAAGCCCCTAGATAAGCAAGATTTACAACTGTGTGAGGGTACGCCCCTCAGGGAGTGAGGGTACGCCCCTCAGGGAGTGAG
>JAKSZT010053846.1:684363-729711 GCA_026826555.1 Tolypeutes matacus
GAGGGTACGCCCCTCAGGGAGTGAGGGTACGCCCCTCAGGGAGTGAGCGCCCACCTCAGACGGTATAAACCCGCAGCCCTGATTTGACAATAAAACAGCTCGGAGCAGAGCTCAACAGACACACAAAATGATTTTGTTGTGCAGCATTTCTCCTGGGAGCCAACAGTAGTGGCTCTATTCATTGTGGGACCATTTTATATTGCTCCTTTTAGACTTTAATAGATAACTCTAGAAATCCCTTTTTACTGAAAGCTAATCATGGTTTAAGTACCCAAGAAGTATAAGAAAGCTTGGCCTTCCTTTGTAGGCATTTGAAGGAATACACAAAATATATGAAACGCTGTGGGCTTTCTTTTCTTTAAGGGATTGATTCATACCCCTACTTTTTTCAAAACAGGTTCCCCAAATAAACTCCAACCACCCCTAGAAGCATCTTAACCAAGCAGAAAGTAGCCTGGGGCAGCAAGCAACACATTAGGAAGATGTGAAATCCCAGGCCAGTGAACTGCTGACGTTTTGCATACTTTAGATTTGAGTTAGGAATCATTAAGAATTTACCAACCACTCGACCATCTTCAGATCAGCTCTGGGCTATAACTGTTTCTTTTATTTATGAATTACCAGAATTCATTTATTTAAATTAGTTAAATGGTTTATAACAGGAAGGAAAAAGTGATGTGAGATATCAAGATCTCCCCAAAGAAGACCCCATATGGAGTCTTTAGCTGGGATGTCAGAAGAGGATGAAAACATAAAATTGCAGGGGAGGAGGACATGTTTTGGGGAAGGAGTATACAGTTGTTCCAAACAGCCTTTGATTTGATTCAAAAAAAAGCCCAGTGAAAGAAAATGCACCGTGTGCGCTCCCCTTGGCACTTGGATGAAAACATTTTCATTTTCACTGCATACAAGAGATTTTAAAACATTTTCACTCATTGCTTTATTGTGGGAATGAAGTTCTTGTGATAGTGACTTTCGTAATCTACAGATAATCACAGAAGTATATATAGGGAGAATCATTTTTGGACCTTGATATGCAAACACTGCAATTATAAATAGGGTTGTCATTAATATTTAAGATGGCAGTTATTTGAAAAATCATTTAATGCTCTGTGCTTGTATTTGCTGCGAGTATGTAGCTGACTTATTGCAAAACAGGATAATCCATTGTGGACTGCTAGAGGAAAAGAGTTGTGTCATAAAATAAAGGTTGGCTATACTTATCCTAACAAAACTCAGATTCAACCCCAAGCCCTATGACGACATACTGGGGCCCAGGTCTAAAGTGCAGCAAGATGCTCTACCTTGGCCTGACGCATAAAGCCGGAGTGCAGGTGCCAGGAGGAAACACTAATGCAGTCAAAGACTTTTTCCTACCAGTGCTGCCAAACAGGCTTTTAAAAGCACAGACAGACACACATTCTTGTACCACATGCAGGGAGATGGGACACAAAGTAGTGCACGTGTTAATGTCAAGCTAGCTGCCATCATTTCTCTAAATAGGAACAAAATTTTCTTATCGGTTATAGACATGAGAAAGCAACACCTTTTAAAAGTATATAAAAATGATAACTGTTTTACTCAAAGTATTTTCAATTAATTTCAGTGCTCCTGAAGGAGGGTATGTGTGTGTGAAGGAGAGAGGGAAGGAGAGAAGAAGGGAAGGAGACAGGGAGGGAACACATATCTCTGGGTGTTGGTTTTTCCCTCCAAAACCACCCAATATGGTCAACATTGTTTTGCTTTGTTTTAAAGTGTTAGATTTAGGAAATTTTCCTCAGTGAGGAACAAACAGAAAGCTGTAAGTCTGAACAAAAGCAAATTAAATCAAGACAAGGACATCAAAAACAATTTTGGCTTTACTTTTCAGTGGAAGTTGGTCCTATATCTAACACTGCACAAGGTTTCTTGCACAATGAAAAGAGAAGCAGAAGTCCCTTACACTGCCTCGCTTTGCCAGAGAATCACCGTAGTCTGCTGGCAAAGTCCGCTTGCTGGACTTTTTCTGCTCATGTTCAACTGCATCTTCAATTATAGGCTCAAGCCTCATCTGGACAAACACCAAAGATTGGGATCAATGTCTTTTCATTATACAAAGAAAGACCTAATACTCTGTTTCATGTCTCTGCAGTCCAATTAAACAAATGTATGACTAAAGTGGGATTCAAAGGGAAAGAAAATGCAAAACCCCAGCAGTGACAAAAATTGGACATTCTAGGCCCCAGCTTAATCTCTTGTCAATGTCAAGGTTCTCAAGGTCCGTTTCTGAGACCTGATTTGGGATTTCAGCATCTTCATTTAAGGTCCCACCCAGGAGACTAATCTATTAATATCCCCAAACTTAAGTTAAATATTTTCCCCACAAATTTCACAAGGAACATTATGCCAATCAACCCCCCAATCTTCCCCAAACCCTCTGTAGTGACACTCATCCTTTGGGATAGTGCTCATATGCAAACCTCTGCTTCTCTTCTAAAACCAAAATGCCACTCCACATTACCTCAGTGAGGATTGTGGTGTCATAGGATGGCTGATATTTTTCTTTCTCATGAGCAGTTCTTTTCTCCATCTTTTCTCGGTCTGTTTTCTGTTTCCTGTCTGCTCCTTTAGGCTTAAAACAAAGCAGATTATTTCAGCAGATAAACATTTACCAGTCAAACGAGGCCTTAATTACTGAGGCCTGACTTCCTTCTCACCTTAAACACTTTGATCTGGCAGCTCGCGGAGTGCAGGTGATCTGTGTAGTCGCCATTTTCATTCTGCTTAAAGGTATCGATCTGGATCCTAAAGGGCACGCCTTTTTCACCTCCGTGCTTCCGAGGAGTAAATTCTGTGCTGATGCAGTGCACCTGGAAAGCAATTCACGCAGCTATGGACTCGAGAGTACTTTCCACTGATTATACTTCTATTTTGTTCCATCTTGGATGTTCTGCCACCACTACAAATTCAAGATCCTTTTAAAACAAACCTCCAACATAATTAGCCAAATATCTCTCATGAATTTCTCTGAATTGTTTTTAAAATATGGCTTTCCTTTTCAATTCCTATCTGCAAATCCAGCTGGGTCTTTCTGGATTTTTCAGGACTGAACTCTTCCTTATTCCAATGTCTTTCCTCTAACAGAGCGCTTCCTTAGTCCAGTGCCTCTCCTCTAATGCAGGACTTGCTCCAATCAGGGGATCAAAAGGCAATAGCTTCCTTCACACATCTCCTACCTCTGCCCTGGACTGCATGCTGCTCTCAGAGCCAGAGTCCTACACCCTGCACATCAGCACCACCCTGAACTGGCTCCCAGTCACCTACAGCTCAATCCAAAGCAATTCCTTCCTCGTCATTCCACTGCTTCCTCTGTTTGCCCTCTACTGCCAGTACCCCTGCTCTAGGCAGCTAATCAGCTTCCTGTTCTTCCTACATATACTGTCTTGTGATACGTTGCCTGGGCAACTTCCACCATCTACAACAGCCCTCTATTCATCCTACTTGTACCCATCTAAACTCATCTGTCAAGCCTTCAAAGTTCAATCATTCGGGAGCAGATGTGACTCAAGCGGTTGGGCGCCTGTTTCCCACATGGGAGGCATTGGGTTCTGTTCCTGGTACCTCCTAAAAAAAAAACAACAAGCAAACAAATGCAAAAACCAACTAAGGGGAGCCGATATGGCTCAGTGGTTGAATGCTGGCTTCCCACATATGAAATCCTGGGTTCAATCCCTGGCTCCCAATACCTCAAAAAAATAAAAAAGAGTTCCATCAGAATCATAGGAAAACAGGAATGTTGCACCACCTCTGCCCTTTCTCCCCAAACCACCAAAGACAACAGCCTTAGGGTAATCCATAGGGCCAGTAACAAGAGTTTGGTAATTTCTAACTTCAACACATTCCCTCTTCTAATGACTCCATGCTAAACTGACCTCTGCATATGACTATGCACAACCCGAGATTTAAGCCCAGCTCTAATATCACTGCCATTCATCACACAACTAGTTACCCTGTTTGACAAACTGTATAAGAAGATATTCAACTAATACAAACCATGTCAAGGGATTATTGGCTGATAGGGGGATAATAACTTTAGGGACAATAAAAATGCAAAATAGTAAATTATTTTTAATTTTAACAAGCCTTAGCCTACTTAGGCTGGTCAGCAATTATATGGTTTTCCTTTTCTATATAAAGATTACCTAGTCAGTACAGCTTAATTTCAATACCTACAAATTTGAACATACTGGGTATTAGAATTACGGGTGACTTCTTTTTTCAATATAATGATGGTATTATGGTTACGTTTTTTAAAAACTCATCTGTTAGAGATACAAACTGAGTATTTAAGGGTGAAATGATGTGTTTGGGATTTGCTTTAAAGCACTCCAACAACTAAAAAAAGAGGCAAACTTGATAACTGTTGAAGACAGGTATTGGTGCACAGAGGTTCATTATTATTATTCTCTTACTTTTGTTGGGCTTGAAATTTTCAGTATTGAAATGTTTTGAAAATAATGTTACAAAGAAATTTAAAATCTCAATCTTATTTCAACCATATCCTTTTTTAAATGACAGCTTTGGTACATGAGAAATGCATCTAAGGAAAAATGGAAATTTTGATTATTGTTACTACTGGTGGAAAAATAACATTTGAATATTGCTTCCCATATCACAGAATGTTTTCATACATGTTAACCTATAAGCATCACTGATTTAGTAGATTAAACCCAATTTAACTATGTAAAAAAAAAAAAAAAAAAAAGTATTACCAGACAATTTACAAATAAACATTTAAAGGAAATTAGATCATATGTCAAGAATTCATTCCCACCCATGGCCTTCTAAATGACTCAGTTAGTATACTTGCAATATTGTAAAAATCCAAACCTGAATGAAAGCAGATGTGTATTTTGCAGGATCCCAGAGAAATTCAACCGCATTTAACTGACTTGGATTTGTCCTTGTATCAATTATTCCCACAGACATTGGAATATCTATATTTAAAAAAAAAAAAAAAAAGAAAATTTATATAAAAACCTCAGCCTCTTTGAATAATTAGAATTTACAACTTACTTTATGATATTCTAATGAAATTAATACACCTCCATCTTGAACTTTTCCTTTCTTTGTTCCCCATGATAAGCATATCAACATTAAAAGCCACCTAATGAGTACCGCAGTTTCTTCCATCATGGTTTATATTTCATTTTATTAAGAAAATGATGGTTGGTGCCAACTGAGAATTAAGTGGATTCAAATTCATAAAATTCCTGGCTCAGGTTCCTTTAGCACCAAAAGCTATTTCATTTTAAACTACAAAACAACTCAGGGTACACAGGATCTGCTAATACCAAAACACTCTGTACACAATCACATGTGGTGGCAGCACATTGACAGGCATAGCTAAAAAACTGCCCTCATCTCTCCATGGTCTTTTGATGGCCACATGTACCTAAATCAAGAAGTCTGTCTCCTGGACGATTCCACTTCCAACCTTCAAGCTGCTGATGCTCTGTATATTGTAGCCGTCTGTCATGGAATACGACTCTTATTATGCTCTACGGAAAAATGGGGGGGAAATGACTACTTTTAAACTCCTCCAGCTAAAATGCAGAAGCATTTTCAATTCTTATGCATTAACCTATAAATTGCATCCAGGGAAGCAAATGTGGCTCAAGCGACTGGGCTCCCGTGTACTATATAGGAGGTCCAGGGTTCAATTCCCAGGGCCTCCTGGTAAAGGCGAGCTGACCCAAGCAGAGACCTGGCCCACACGGAGTGCTGGCCTACGAAGGAATGCCAGCCTGTGTGGAGAGCTGGCACAGCAAGATGATGCAACAAAAAGAGACACAGAGGAGAGATAATAAGAGACGCAGCAGACCAGGGGGCCAATTTGGTGCAAGAGATTGAGCGCCTCTCTCCCACTCCAGAAGGTCCCAGGATCGGTTCCCAGCACTGTCTAAAAAGAGCAGACAAGCAGATACAGAAGAACACACAGCGAATGGACACAGCAGACAGCAAGCACAAAGCAACGAGGGGCAGGGGGAATAAATAAATTTTTAAAAATAAAAATAAAAGAATTGTATCCAAAAAACAAATTCTGCTATTAAGTATTTTGTAAGTGAACTTTTCTGAAATATCGGCTCTTGGATTGCCTGGATTATGGGTGCAGTTACTTGGTTCAAAGAATTATTAATTCTAAAATAAAAAGCACAAATAAAATAGTTACCTAAGTACAATTTTTATAAAAGAATTTGGTACTGCAATTCAAAATTAAAGTGCATCCCCATAAAAGTGGTGTGCAAAATATTACATTTCTAGGAAGAAAATACCAGATACACACAGGAATTCTGAAAATGAAAAGGTAGTATGAGCAGAAAAAGATGTCCAATGATCAATAAGCTTTGCTATAAAAAATATATTATTAAAAGAATAAGCTTTGCTAATTTAAAATAATAGTATAATAATGGAATTTATTTAAAAAGACAGTCATTCTATCAGCCAATGAGAGAAACAAACAAAAGTCCTGTTTCCTCCCCACAAAAGAGAGAACCGATATGCAAAACTGATTCTCAACTATTTTACCGGAAAGTTAAAAGTATCTTAGTTAAGCAAGGGGGGGGGGAAATCACAGGTAAATTTTATCCAAAGTTCCTAGGCTTTAGGAGCTTTGGCTTTAACTCTACTCTACAAATTCTAGGCCAATTCTCTGTTCTCCACTCATCCCTCCTGCATCTCCCACAGACTTGGGGTGCTGACTAGTTTCATTGTAGAAACAGGATAATGGGTCCTCAAACTGCATTGGGACTGCCCCAATCAAGAGAGTGGTTTGAAACACATCAGGGCTTCTTCCCTGAAGCTGTGAACAGCCAGCAACATCTTTTCTCAGAAACATCTCTATCAAAGCTCCAGAATACAAAGAACTCCTGAACAGGGCAAGCACCAAATCTAGAAAAAGTCTACTCAAAAGCGACAGGATCTCTTGGTACCAGAACTGGCCTCCTCCACCACCCAACACCAGCTTAGCACAGCCCCACCCCATGCTCCCAATAAGGTTCCCAGGTCCTGGCTCTGGAAGGTACAGAAGAACTCTCATGCACACATTGGAAACCTGTTTAGGGGGCCCAATCTGTCTGGTGTTGGCCTGAGGTACTCTCCAGCACAGAACTTGCCCTGCATGTAGAAAGCAGCTCGTGGGAACTCTCCTACAGAACACGATGGGAGAGCTGTCAAGTCGTGCTGCCTGAGGCAAAGGATTGCAGGCCAGGACCCCTGAGGAAGAGGGGGGAATTCCTTAGGCCTCAAGCACATGCCCCAGACAAGGCTTTGGAGTAGAAAGGATCAGGGAGGCTCCTACCTTTGGCCTGGAGCTACTCTCTACATGTATTGTATGGATAAACCCTGAAGGAGAACACTTGCCCAGGCCAACCTGCTAAAAGTGAAAAGCTCTTTTCTTTTTTACCACATATCCACACACACCCACACCCGCCCCCTTTTTATTAGCTCCTGACAATCTAGGAAAGCTCTGCCTTAACACTAGCTGGATACAAGCTTATGGAAGAGACAACTCAGAGTCTAAATTCCAGCGAAAACGCATTAAGATATCAAATTGTCTGGGTTTCAACAAAAGATTACAAACATACAAAGAAAGATGAAGTGATAGCTCAGGCAAAGGAGAAGATTAAAGTATTAGAAACTATCAATGAGGAGGGTCAGACCTAGGACATACCAGATAAAGACTTTTAAAAAATATCCTAAATATGCTCAAAGAGCTAAAGGAAAACATGGATAAAGAACTAAAGAAAATCAGGAAAATGACAGATGAACATAAAGAGAATATCACTAGGGAAACGGAAATTATGGAAAGTAAACAAAGCTGAAGACCACAGTAATATAAATTAAAAATTCCCTAGAGGGGTTCATCAGCATATTGGAGCTGGCAGAAGAATCAGTGAACCTGAAAATAAGACAACTGAAATCATTCAATCTGAGGAGCAGAATAAGAGGAAAGAATGAAGAAAAGTGAACAAAGCCTGAGGAAGCTGTGGGACACCATCAAGCATACCAATAAATACATTGTGGGAGCCCCAGAAGGAAAAGAAAGAGAAAGGGACAGAGAGAATACTCAAAGAATTAAGAGCTGAAAATGTCCCAAATTTAACAAAAGGTAAGAATATACACATCCAAAATGCTCAACAAACTCTAAACAGGATAAACCCCAATAGACCTACATGTAGCATATTATACTCATACTACCAAGTACAAAGATATGAGAGAGAATTCTGAAAGCCACAAGAAAAAAAAAAGTGTTATATATAAGGGAGCCTCAAGAAGATTAAGTGCCGATTTCTCATCAGAAACCATGGAGGCAAGAAGGCAGTGGGATGACATATTTAATGTGCTGGAAGCAAAATATTGCCAACCAAAAATTCTACATCTGACAAAACTGTCTCAAAAATGAGGGAGATTATGTAACATTTAGGTAGTCTAAAGCTTCTTCAAAAATTAAGAAAAAATTAATCATAAAAAAAATAAGGGCGAGAGTAAGACAGCTCCACATTGTAGACAAGAGCTGAAGGTGTTCATCACTACTAGACTGGCCCTGCAAGAAATGTTAGAGAGAGCTCTACAGGTTGGAAAAAAAAAGAACAAGAGACAATAGATTAAGCACGTAAGAAAAAATAAAAATCTCTGGTGAGACACACAACATGGGTAAATATAAATGCCAATACTATTCTATTTTTAATTTGTAACTTCACTTTTTACTTTCTGGAGTATCTAAAAGGCAAATGCATAAAATGTAATGATAAATAAAGCAGTGGTTTTAGACTCAATATATGAGCATATAATTGTGATAACAGCTACATAAAGATGGCGGGATATAGGTACATAGTTTATACATATTTCATATATATTGAAGTTAATTTAGTATCAGAGCAAATTAGAGTGTTAGAGAGATTTAGGATGTTAAAATGTAAGCCCCATTGAGCGGGTGCACCGCCAGGCCCCGCAAGCCACGCAGCAAGATGATGACGTAACAGGAGAGTGACACAAGGGAGAGCCAAGACGAGACACACTGAAAAACCAGGAACTAAGGTGGTGCAGGCAGTAATAGGATGCCTCTCTCCCACATCGGAGGTTCCAAGAACTGAATCCCAGTGAAGACAGGAAGAGAAGGAGGAGAAGGATGAGAAGAGAGGACAGGAAACAGACACAGAGAGTTGCCCAGCGAATGGACACAGAAACAGCAAAAATGGGGGTGGGGTGGGGTGGGGTGGATAAAAGTAAGTAAGTAAGTAAATAAATAAATAAATAAATCCTTAAAAAATGTATAGGGGAGGAAGATTCAGACTGTAGTTAGTAGTAATATTTTGATGATGCTCTTTCATGATTTGTTAACATGTTTCACAACAATGCAGGGTGTTTGTGGGCGGGGGTGATGTGTGGGAGCCCTGTATGTTAGGCATGTTTGTTTTGTAAGTTCACGATGTTTAATGAACACTTATACTTTATCTATGTTCATGTATGAATGATATACCTCAATAATTTTTTTTTTAAATGTAAGCCTCATACTAACTACAAAGAAAATATTGGAGAATATAAAAGCTCCCTGAGACAGAAATTACTGGTTGCCAGGGGTGGGGGCAGATAGAATGGAGAGTTAATGCATAAAGGGTGTAGGTTTCTATTTGGGGAGATGGGAAAGTTTTAGTAACGGAAGGTGGTGAAGGTTGTGCAACATTGTGAATGTGATTAATCCCACTGAATGGTATGCTTGGTAGTGGTTGAAATGGGGAAATCTATGCTGTATATATGTTCCCACAATTCAAAAAAAAAAAGAGCAAGTGAGGAGATAATAATTAAATACAATACATGATTCTGGATGGGATGTTGCAAGGGAGGAGAAAAGAAGCCCCAGTAAATAAAAACCCTAGATGGATGCAGTATATTTTAGGAACTCTCTAGCGAAAGAATTGATGATTTCCAAGAAATTCATCCTGTAGTCCTTGATAGAAACAGATAGTAGCTCTGAATCCCAGGCCAATGCTAAGGATATAATATAGATGCATCCTGGCACAGCCACCAACTAAAAGACAAGTGGCTTATCAAGTGGAAGAGGAAACCAATTTAAAACCTTTAAAAATTAACTCTTTAAAAGAGTTCCAATCTATGAGTTAAGTGTTTATGGACAGTGATGTTTACAAAATAAGTAATCTCATCTAGGTAGAACATGCTTGAGTAATGTCAGCAAAATATTCACTATGCATTTATAACCGGATGATTTTTCCATCAGTAGTTCATTATCTCATGATAAAGTGTCATTTCTGACTCAACTTCTTAACTTGTCTTAATTTTACACGTCTGAAATGTTTTTGGCATATTTTAATGTGGAACTAAATCCAAGGATGTGAACTTAAAGCAAACACACAACAACTTAACTTGATTAACCGTGCTATTCCAAGTCAATCTGACAGGTATTTTAACTAGTTTGTAAAAAATATTTTAAACATTAAATCTCCCTATCAGGGAACTGCCCTAGAAAGCCAGCTTGTCTTTACTGATATCTGACAAACTGCTTCAGAAATGACATTCTTCAATGCTTTAACAGAAACTTATTTTGGCATTTGGTCTAGATGTCAAGGTTTGTTTTGTTATATTTTCCTCAGAACACTAAATGGTCATGAATGGTGAACTCAAATTAAAATTATGAATTAGTAAGTTCTATAGTCCAACTGAAAAAAAAAACACCATGAAAAGTCAATGAAACAAGACTGGCAAAATATTAAATTGATAACTGTTTAAACTGGATATATACATTTGAATTAATTATACCATTCTCTCCACTTCTGGGCATGTTTGAACTTTACTATAAATAAGAGATTAAAAACATTTGTTCTAATATTTTTGGATCCAGTTTTAAATCAGCTCTAGTCCAATTTACTGAGTAGTCTACATTTAAAACAGTATCTTAGTCCTTGCACAGTGATTCACTTTTCTTAAGCCAGCATCTTAAAGTTATCAAATGGAACTTTCACAATGACAGAACCATACCACCCCCTTAAAAACCATACACACATACACACACGATTGAATTTTAATCAGCTCTGGTACAAATGGCAGATTTGCCCAAAGATGGCCTTGGGAGCGCCCCGTAGCTTATCTGCCACCAAGCTAGCTGGGAACAGGGGATGGGGAGAAAACCCCCAACGTTTCTAAGCTTCCTAGCCACTGGCATCCGAGAGCTGCTCGTAAACCGTGGCTGTCTTTTGAGTCCAGCAGAGTATAACCAACCCAAGTCTAGCTTGCTCACTGAGAACAATGCTGATGACTTTGTCAGTGGATCCAATCAGTGTTGGCTACAGGCCAGAATGCCAATAGAAGGGGGAAAAACAGCCATCTGACACCCTCTAGGGGAATGACCAACTGACTGGGCATTAACAGTATAGATCCAAAGGGCAGATGGCAAATGTGGCAATGAATGATTTCCCTCTCTCCTCCTGTTCCAAATATGTCAGGAGGCCCTGGAGTCAGAAGGAGAAACCTAGGAACTCACTCCAAGTTGGTAAAACAGTGATCAAGCTGGGAATAGGCCCCATATCTTTCCCTCAGGGAGAGGAGAAACACACAGGCTCATTTTTTCATAGGATTAGGGTTTTCCCCCCCAGCAGTGGGAGAAGTACTGCAACAACCCAAAGGTTCTCAGGCCTCCAGGTGCTGGACAGCTCCCTTCCCAGACAATGCCTATAATTAGCAAGCACTCCAAATGAAAACTGCCTGCCACCAAGCAAGTATCCATTCTCTCCTGCCAAGGCTGCCTTTCTTTAGAGGGTTCTTGCCCTCTAAAAATGCTGACCCAAAGGGCAGGGTTCCTTCCAATGACATGTCTTCCCACACTGAGGGCCCAGCAGTGCCCAGGCCCCAAAATGCCTCTCAGTGAGATGATGGAAGGATCAGAGAACTCATGTCTGCCCCTCTCTTGCTAACACATGGCCACATGAAGAAGTGCATTTTCCCAACAAAGCCTCTTCCATACCTTGCCCTGTAATGCTATGGAATATATAACCAACCTTGACACACGACAAGTATAGGCTAGAAGGACCCACCTTGTATGACATGGGAGGGGACGGGAACGGACCTGCAGATACATCCTAAAAGGAACTGGTTGGCCGGCCAATGTCTATGCCTCCTCTACCTGGGGTAAGCTACTTCTTCATTCAACTAAATCAACTGAGTGAACAGAGATGTCACACTATACTTACAGACTCTTAAGGGGTAAAATAAAAGGACTTTTTAAAGTTTTATGTTAACATTCATATCTTCGCCCCCCCACTCCCTTTTTTTTTAACTTTTAAAGAGAGTCAAAGTTTTTTGTTGTGGTTGTGGTGGGTGTTTTGTTTTGTTTTGTTTTCCTATGATTGCAACTAATTTTTCTATGGCTTCTTGGTTTCCAAAAGGCTTTCCCATTTACGTCACATAATAACTGCTGCAATTTCCAATTTTAAAATGAATTTAAAAAACACAGCTCCAAACATCAGGAGTTTTAATATGGCCATTACTTCTTGTTTTATCTTTTTTTTTTTTTATTCCTATTTGTTTGTTTGGGGTCGTTTTTCTTTTTCTTTTTTTTTTTTTATTTTAGCCATTACTTCTTTAAGTGAAATTAAATAAAACTTTTTATAAAAAAATTCTTGCCACAAGACTGCTACCTTATTCAATCATTTCACTATCTGTTAGGAATTAAAATGAACTATCCTTACCTTTACCAATTTTCCACAAATTTCAGGCATATCTCCGATTTTCCGATTATCCAGCATCCGAATTTCGTAAGATTGACCTATTTAAAGAATTTATGTATTAAAAACAATCCACATAAAGAACCTCACTGTTTAACATAAACATTAGACTGTATCCACTATTAAATTTTCAGAGAAGCAACTTCAAGTTGATCTTTCCCCTCCCTGCAAATCACACCAGCCTTTCCTTCCTTACACAATTATAGAAGACTAAAAAGTTTCTGTGTCAATTTATTTTCATCTGCCACTCTCTCATACCAGTTTTTTTTTATTATGCAGGCATACGCTATCCAAGGCCAATTTTAAAAAAGTTTTATTGAGAAATAATTTACATACCACTTTAAAATTCACCCTCTTATATTGTACAATCCAGTGGTTTTTAGTATATTCATAAAGTTGTACAAGCATAACCACAATCAGTTTTAGAACATTTCGTCACCCCCTGAAAAAAACCCTGTATCCATTAGTAGCCACTCCTCATTCACCTCTTTCCCCAGCCCCTGGCAACCACTAATCTACTTTCTGTTTCTATAGACTTGCTCTGGACATTTCAAATAAATGATATCAAACAATGTTTTTGCTTTTAGTGTCTGGTCTATCAGGTTTCTCTCATTTAATAAAATGTTTTCAAGGTCCATCCATGCTGTGGCATTTATCAGTACTTCATTCCTTTTTCTTCCCAATTAATATTCCATTGTATGGAATACCACATCTTATCCATCCATTCATCAATTGATGGACACCTGAGCTGTTTCCACTTGTTGGCTATTATGAATAATGAACATTTACACAAATGAACATGTACACAAATAAACATTTATTCACAAGTTTTTCTATAGATGAAAGCCAGTTTTTTTTTTTGAGGTACCAGGGGCTGGGATTGAATCCAGGACCTCATATGTGGGAAGCCAGCCCTCAACCACTGAGCCGCACTGGTTCCTGAGTTGGTTTTTCCGTTTGTTTTGCTTGCTGTTTGTTTTTTAGGAGGCACCGGGAACCAAACCCAGAAGCAGCGCTCAGCTGCTTGAGCCACATTCGCTCCCCCAATGCCAATTTTTAATCTTGGAGCGTTCTCCCCTGTATCCAATGAAGCCCAAGTCACATTTTCCATGTTCAATTACACTGTTCTGAAGAAAACACAAATAGATATTTACACAATGATCTATATAATTAGGAAGTTAAACTGCTGCCAAAAGTTAATAATGTATTCAAAATCCATGAAATGATATCTGGATTATCTGTTATTAAATAACAAAAATGAAAATATGATTTGACATACAAAATCAGTAAAAATTAAGGAGTGCTCCTGATACCATGGTAAGTGGAGGGTCTTTATGACACAACTACCAGTATCATGTCCACACTCCCATGGGGCTTACAAAGAATATACAAAGGGCTCTAGATCATAGGCCCAAAATACAGCAAAGAATTATCAAAAATACAACTAAATCACTCTAAGCCTAGTAAAGGAAAACAACTATATATGGCATGTTACTCAGGAATATTCCTTAAGTTCATAATCAGGTTGACTGACAGGTTCACCCAAAAAAACAAACATCTTTATGTCAAGAGACATTTTTAAAAAGTTAAACCAGGAACGATGTCGCTCAGTGGTCAAGCACCTGCTTCTCATGTATGAGGTCCCGAGTTCAAGCCCCAGTACCGCCTAAAAAAATTTAAACCAAGACACAGATTGGAAGAAGATATTTGCAACAAATTTAACAATGGCTCTGAACTCAGAACAAGCAAGTCAATAAGAAATAATTTTTAAAATAAATATTTTTTAAAAATATACCATTATACATTTAAAATTACACTCAACTGCCCCAAAACCTAGGAAATAAAAATTAACAAAATGTGGGTCAATTATTAGCTCAACCAAAAATGTTTAATTAATAAAAATCAGGTTGGCAGGGATGTGGGAGAAATAAGGATGTGGGGAATTATAAACAGATAGAGCATCAGTGAAAGGAAATCTAGCTACACTTATCAACAAGTCATATGCTGCATCCTTTGATTTGGACTGGTTAAGACAAACAGAAAAAAACTGCAAGGGGGATATGTTTTCAATTCACATTACACACAAGTGGCTAATCTCCCTCATACAAAAAATTGCTAGCTAACAAATGGCCAACATCCCAAAGGAACAAATGGGCAAGTGACATGAACATGTAGTACACCCAAAAAAAAAGGAAATGCCAGCACTCTTAAAGATATTCTATGGCCATCAGAAAAATGCCAATTAAAACCACACTGAAATCATTTTTACCTATCAGATTAGTACAAATCTCTCAGTCTGAACTGGTAAAGTTGAAGGGAAAGTCACTGTCACATACTGACAGTTGTGATGGAGATGGTAAGAAGCATTTTCTTGTGCTGATGATGTAAAGTGTAAGAGAAAGAAGAACTGAGGATTAGTACAGACTTTTGGCCAAGAAACTGGAAGAACGGTTGCCATTTCCTGAGTTGGGGAAGATGGTAAGAAGTACAACTGGGGAGAACATTAAGATTTCAATTGAACATATTAAGTTTGAAATTATCTATTGTATACCCAAGTTGATAATAAAGGTAATTTACAAATACAGCACTAAGAGGAGGAGATCCCAGCTGAAGATATTAATAGGGGACTTGTCAGTGTACAGTTGTTAAGGTAAAGCCATTTAAAGACAGGGAGGGAAAATTTGTCTCAATGGGATTATCTCGTGATCTGCAGAAACTCAAAAATTCTCAGAGTTGAAAAAAAGAAATCTCAATGTTCCTATCTTCTTTTGTATTATTTTCCTGGTCAGCTTAATGAGAAAACTTGTGTGATCTCAATATAAATCAGTTTCCACAAACAGATCTCCAGTATTAAAGGATTCTAGATTTTCATCTAAAATCAAAGTAGGTTTTTTAAAAAAGGCTCTGTTAACACTTGTTATGGTTCAAATGTTTTCCCTATCATTCAAAATTTTAATGGAAAAAAATTACTTATGTCCTAGCACTTTTTCTTCTTTAGTTGTATCTGAACTTGCTCACAACTTAGAAATTGCTCGCTAGCAACAATTTTCTTCAATGGTAATATCCATTTAGTGAACTACCAGACTTTCACAGGTTTAATTTCTCCTTCTATTTGTGTCCTCCCCCATAATCCTTTTAATAACGTCACTTCCTTAAATATTAGTCTAGGCTCTAACTGAAATGTAAAGAAAGTTCTATTATTAATGAAATAGAGTTAATATAGTCCAACAGAAATACTGAGTTGCTAATCTTATTTTCAGCTTCATCTTTATTGTTCTGAATTTATCTTTCATGTTTCAATTTGTGTCCGCTGATGCCCCCCCCCCTTTTTTTTTTTGCTTAGAAACACAAAACAACTGCCAGGCTTGAAAATATAACTGTTGGAGTTTGGGTCCCCACCCAACATAGACCCTGACTCAAATCTAGCTTTCTCAGATGGACTCCAGAGCAATTTGGAGCCGAATATGTGACAGCCCCCAACACTTGGCTAAGTTCAAAGCACTAGAAATCTTATTTCTAAAGTCCCAATATAGAACTTTGATTAAGCAACAAGAACCAAAACTAAATAGAAAGAAGTCTATTATAGTGTAAAATGTAAAACTAAGAAAACTGTCTTTTTGTTTCTGAAGCTTGCATCATGCAACAGAATTTTTAAATCCTGAGGCCTAAAATGTGTTTGCAAAGTAGTAATATTGGTTAAGTAACACTCTTAGCAGAGGATTCTCCAAGCAAAATTGTACCTCCAAATGAACAGATATTTTGATAAAGTAGGAGAAAAGCTTCTTTTCACTTGAAGAGGACAGCTCTGATCCAGCAGCAGCAATGAGCCAATCGATAATAAATCAAGGGTTTAAGATCAGAAGCCTCGCTCACATCCTGAGGTGTGGAAGCAGCAAGGACAGCCCCAAGCCGAGAGACAAGGGGCAGTCTACCCCAGCTGGGTTCCTGCTCAAAGGGAGAGCCAGCTGCATGGAGAGCACCCTCATGTGGCTCCCTGTGGGGAATGCACTCCACACCAAAGTCAAGAGAGGAAGGCTGTTCAGGCATAACCAGGCAAACACACACACAACTACAGTTTTTAAATGCCAGCCAAAATGACACATAAACTGACACTCATCAATACAACTTGGAAAACTTGTTCCAAAGTCTACAGGACTGACAAAGCTAGACGATAGAGAATTTTCTTTTTTTTTTTTTCTTTTTAAACTGTTACACTATGCTACATAATATTCTTCAATACTTGCTCTAGAAGCAAAAGGTGAGCAATGAGCTTTAAGTGGGCATTACTAGCAGTGACCAAGCCAAGAACAAAGGTCAGTCAGCCTCCAACTAGATGGCAGGCCTCCTCTGAGGACTCAGATCTGTGAAAGGTGGTGTTGAGGAGAAACCCACATGTGGTGCCTGAACAGTCAAAGTAATGTCGTTCATGACACAATGACCAACACCCCAGACCTCACCGAGACCTACTAAACCAGACCCTGTGGGCCCTGCAAACATGTTTTGACAAGCCCTCTAGGTGCTTCTGATACATGCTATGAGTTGCATGTATATAAGCCACAAATATCCAGTCGTCAGTACTCTTTCCAACACAAAAAAGGTCCAGGACCTGCTCTTGGGAACAGCTCTGACAGCATTCCCTGCTACATTTTTCCCCAATTTTTTTTTTTTTTTTAAATAGAGTGGCTTTGCATTCTTACAACATTTTGTATATGTCTCCTTTAGCCCTTCTCCCATTACATCATCCTGTACTTATTATCTCTTCCACTAACCACCAGCTCCTTAGCAGCCCCGGTTCCTAGAACTAACCTAGAACACACATTCCATAACTGCTCAGCAAATGCTGGGCTACCGCCTGCAAGCAGGGCTCTAGGGAGCTGGCGCAGATGCTGCAAATGGTGAACATAGGTAGTAGTTTCAAAGGAATATATACATGTAAAAATACATTGAGCTGTGCACTCTACTGTATATATTTCAATTTGTTTTTAATCTAAGCTTCCCAAGTTGGCAAGGAGCAATTTAACTGTTCTAAACCCCAGGTTGTTTTTTGTTTAATTTTGTTCTAACCATATTTATTGATGGATCAAAGAATACTATTTTAATGGAACAATAAGGCAAAACCGTGGATTAAAACAGTGCTATACAGCCAAATGGGGGAAAAAACCATAATCTTAGGAACCTTAAATATGCAAGTCAAGGAGCCTCTGAAGTATCTAACAGATGAGTATTAGACAATTCTTCTCTTTCATACAATTCCTACAGTACATCACTTGATCCCCAAGTCAGAATGATATTTCATAAAGAATTCATCATTCATTTATACTAGAGCTGTCCAGCCTGGCCACTCTGCTGCCCCGTACCCCTTTCTGAACCCTTTGCGTGGTATTTTTTAGTAATTTCCTTCTGAAAGAACTATGTGCACACCTTGGATAACCTTCCAAAGCAAGGAAGGAAGCAAGGAAGCAACTAGTCAGAGAAAGTCAGCCAAGGCAAGGTATATGAATGGACTCATACGGGCAGACATTAGGATGGCAACAGCCTGATTCAACAAGATCTAAACTAAGCTTTGGCAGAGAAACTGCTCTGGCTTGCTCAAAGGCCTATAATGCCATTCAGATTGTGCCACCAGTGGCAGACCCCCTTGTTTCTAAGGGATTAGCAGGGGTCTACACAAGGAGCTAGGAGCCCAGTGTAACTAGGCAGCTAACGTTACAGCACATTCAATGCTTTGGACCTGTGTTAGGGGGCCTACCTATGGCTTCCAGCATAATCATTTGCCAAGTATAATATTCACAGAGAATTTAGTGCAAAATTTGAAGACACTATAGCAGTTTGATATTATTTATGAATTCCAAAAAAAGATACTTGATTACGTTTGTAAACTGGTCTGTTCTTCTGGGCATGATACCCTTTGACTGATTTAAATTCAAAGGCTTTATGTTTACTTGATTAAATCAAGATTAGGGCTTTGATTCAACCATGTCATTACGGCACACAGGGTTGAGTCCCTGCCCCCTTGGTGGGCTATAAAAACAGACACTCAATCAAGAACACAGAAGCAGAAATGCGAGAAAAGACAAAGGGAGCTCCATAGACACGGAAAAGAATCCTGCAGCCCCCGGAAGAGACGCGAGCCATTCCCCTGATAGTGTGCAGCTGAAGAGCACAGAGCAGCTGAGCCCTGTGCCAGCCTACAGCTGAGATCAGAAGCAGCTGGACCCACGGAATTTTAAGAGGGAAGAGGAAGGCTGAACCCTCGCAGATATCACCTACCATCTTGCTTCAACACGTGGCAACAGACTTTGGGTGAGAAAGTACCTCTTATGGTACCTTGAGTCAGATTCTTTTGGTCTTGTAACTATAAGGTTCTACCCCAGATAAATACCCTTTATAAAAACCTGCAGATTTCTGGTACTTTGTATCAGCACCCCTTTGGCTTACAAATACAGACACCAAGGACAATCTTTAAATCTCTTGGACTGGGATAAGGCAGGCACTTCCATAACACTAACCTTTCTACTTGGTAAAGCGAAGTGAAAATATTCCAGTGCACATAACACTGAGGTATAAGCCACACTGCAGAGGTGTGAATACAGGAGGCTTTACAGGTTGCCCACCTCCTTTGTTCATTGAGAACATCCCCAAGCATGTTGTCAGAGCAGCCATTCTGGTAGTGAAGGTGCCTCCAAACGAAGAAACCTCCAGGCACATGGCTATTTTGTGAAGAGTCAACACTGCACTAACAAGAGTGTTAAGGTAAGGTACCTATAGGAAGGTAAGCTGAGAATGAGAGGCCAGAGGTAGAATGATGAGGGCAAGCCACCTAAAAGACTTGGCTCTACGCCTCTCACCAAAGCCACCACCTTCCAACAACATCTCCATTTAGCAGCCTTTGATGACAGAGCAGAGTGCAGGGGACCAAGAGTCGGGCACATTCTTCTGAGAGATGTGTTGGTTACTGAAAAGCTTCTGGAAAGGCCACAGCCCAAAGACCCATTTAAGACCAAAGTCAGATAAAAACTCCCACACCACCGAACTATCCTGCCAAGTTAGAAATATATTTAACAGGCATTGCCTGGGGTACCAAGTAGAACAGAGGGGGATTTTTGAGGCTTAATATAAAAAGCAAGAGATTGAAAGACCAAGTGGTTGATATGCTAGGTAACAGAGAAGTAGGAAGCAAAAGACATAAAAAGGGTTGAAGGAAGCAGCATGGCCACATTCTACGTCCATCCAGTGAAAGAGCTTGGCTGGCTGGTTCTTGGCATGATTCCCTTTCTCACTTTCTCAGACTGAATGGGTGTGTGACATTCAGCAGAACAGGATAATGACATTTATAAACGAGAACCAGTGCATGGATACTAAAAAGAAATAGACTAGGTGTGCCACTCTGTCATGCCCTGTTTACACCAAAGGCAGGGTTGTGCTGACAGAACATATCTGGGGTTGTCATGCAACAGTAGCAGTATTTGGGGAGAAGGGGGAGAAGGGGATGGAGGTGGGGCTGGAGCACAGTAGCATTCTCAAGTTCCAGGTCTTAAATACTACAAAGCAAGGAAGAGTTTGGTCTCAGTCCTTTAGTGAAGAAATTGGATACTCATTTTCTGTTCTATGTCCACCTTCTCCAAATCCTTAACAAGTTCTGTGAATGACAGGGCACTGTCCCCATTCTAATGGGCCTCCTGGATGGTCCTGTCTGCAATGCTGCCCAGCTGCTCATCTGAGATATTCACTCCAACCACGATCATAGCACCTGTAACAGCTCATCATGGGAGATCATGTAATCTTTATCCAAATAATACAGTTGAAAAGGAAAGTGCAGTTTGTTGCTTCAACTAGTCCATTCACATCTGGTCCAGTCACATCTTTGCTTTTTTCATTATCCTCAATGGATCGGAAAAGAACCAAAGTTCTCATGAATCCATGGACATTTACCTAGTCCTCTCCCTCTGGAAAGAAGATATTGATAATCCGGTCCCCCAACAGGTTGATGGCAAGTTCTGGAATCCACTGGAAATCTTCCGGGCTGAGAGTCCCATTCTCTCTTGTGTCCAGACTGGTGAACCAGCTGTAGAGGCAAGTAATCTAAATGTGGGAAAAGCCAGTTTCCTTCTTGATCTCCTCGAGTTCTTTGTCCCATAATAATGTGGAAGCCTGAGACCCTGTCCTGAGCCGGGAGCTCCTACAGGAGTGGCAGTGCCTGAAGCGATGACTGGAGGGAACGTGGGCCCAGGATGTTTGTTTGTTTTTAATATGTAAAATGGATTAATAAAACCTCCTCTAGGATGCATGGCTTTGGATTTATGGCAGGCTCAAACCAGGGCCTCTCATAGAGTCCCAAGCCAGAGCAAACTGTAGCCCTGAACGATTGCCTGGCCTCCTTGTTCATAATGGAAATGGTTTGCAGTGTGTTTTGTTTAAAAACAAAACAAAACAAAACAAAAAAACCCTCTTCTGGAGTTCTTGTGGGAATGGAGTAAGATTACACATAGAAAGTATTGAGTACAGTGCTTCATACACAGTATGTATTCAATAAATGTCAGTCTAACAACTTCACTATGGATGTTGAATTCCACCTTTCATCAATAAGAAATATCTTTATCCTGTGTATGCCCCAATTAAAGGAAATTCAGGTAATTTCCTTTTTTTGTCATTAGAAATAAAGCTACAATGACAATCCTTGCCCCTACATTGTTTCTTCTGATATTTTTATGTCTAAAACAGATTACCACGTGAAATCTTGAGGTTCTTTCAAATATGAAACTTAAGTCACAAATAGCTAAATGTCTACTGGTCTTTGCCCCTAGTTCCTGGAAACGTAACCTCTGAATCTTTGCAATTTCCTGAGAGAGGAGTGTCTTCTGTTCTTCCACTTGAGGTGACGGGCAGGGCCAGCCACATCTGCAGTCTCTGGGTGGGGCTGGCCACACTAGAAAGACCAACCATATGATTCAGGGATTGGGGCGTTAATCCACATCATGTCAGTTCCCCTCCATACCCTCTGGGAGGGAAAGGGGGTTGCAGATTGAGTTCAACCATATACCACTGGTTCTATCAATTGTGTCTATATAAATGAGACCCCATATAAACTTGGGACACTCAAGCCCCACAGAGCTTCCACAATTAAAAAGACACATTTTTGTCTTGCCTGTGCCAAGAAGGCGAAGCATCTTGACTCCACATCCACATGGAGAGGACACAGAAGCTTGCATTCGATTTCATCCCAGATCTCACACTATCTCACACTTTGGCTTCTTCTCATTTTTATACTATTACTATACTAAAATTATAATTGTAAGTATAGTACTTTCAGTGAATTCTGTGATTTATTCTACTGAATTACCAAGCATGGGGGGTGGGTGGGTACCCCTGAATTTGTAGCCTGTTGGTCAGGAGTGCAGGTCCCCTGACCTTGAGACTGGTGTCTAAAGAACAATCTAGTAGAGTATGTGGAGTCCAGCCTAACTCCGGATAGGTTACAGTCAGAATTGAATTGGATTGAGTTACATACATATGTTGTGGAAGACGTAGAATCTGTGGTAATCCTGACACCTACACAAATCCTAAATCAATGTTAAAAACAAAGTGAGGGTATTGCCACAGGTGCAACAGATGGTAGAATAATCTTAAGTAAAACCTCATAAATTCTAAATTTATATATGAAATGATCAGTTAGAAGTTATTCGTCCACATTTTAGAATACTCCTCATGAATAGTCTAAAATCTATAGCTCTTTCCAAAAAAATTCAAGAAACTAAAGATTCTCTTTAATGACAGAAAAATAATCACAATATAATTTTAAGTGAATAGATGTACAATTTCAATTTTGTTTAAAGAAAATAATATTTACATATATATACACACAAGGAAATTTTAAAGAAAATAATATTTACATATATACACATAGTATATACACTAAAACGTTAACTACAGTCACCCTGGTTGGATGCAACTGCAGTCAATTTTCAGCTTTAACTGTTCACATATTTCCCAGTTTTTCTATAATGAGCATGTACTATTCTTGTAACAAAAATGTTCAAAATCTTTTAAAAGAATGCAACATCTTTATAGATAGATAGATAGATATCCAACAAATTAATTCCTACATCTCAAAGTACTTTTATTTATATTGGCAAGTCACACTGGCCTGTGCCCAAACTGCTAAGAGCACCTCAAAATTTTTTCTTATATTTTGCAATGGTAAATTTTACTTCCAACATCTCTATTTTCCATCCTGGAGACCAGGTTCCTTACTAGCTGGGCTTCTGGTTCCATCTGAAGTTCAATATTTAAACCACTATTCCTAAAGATAACTGACACCCTTTCCTACTTGCTCTTTTCTTTAAATTTTGTCTGAAAAACCCTGTAATAAATCTTGTGCCACAGAGCCTCTTAATGCAAATTAGATTCCACAAACTATTATTATGTTGGCTCTCAGTGAAGTACCCATTTATTTTTAACTAAAGTTGTAAAATTTTTGAGAAAATGAATCTAATTTTTAATTACTGTCAGTAACCTAGGCTAGAAATCCAAAATATTTACTTTGAAATTCTGTGAATTATTACATGTCTCAATATGATACAGGCATACCAACCTTGGTTCAAGTAAGTGAGTGTTTCATCGTGCAGCTTAACGGCTGGTGATGTTGCAGCACACATCACGTACTGAAAGGGTGGGTGTTCAGTTTCACCATCCAATGGAAGGCTGGAATCTTCCTGCTTGAAAATGGGCAATGCCAACACATCACTGAAAAGCAAAAACATCAACAGTGACCTTACATTAGGCTTTAAAATGTTTAAATGTATATAAAAATATTTATGGGTAGTTTCTTTAAAAACTTAGGATCAGAGAGCCTACCCCAATCAAGACGGCAGAGTGAGACATTTCAGGACCTATCCCTACACAGAAGCCGTGAACACCAGCAATTACTGGCAGAAACATCTTTCTCATAACTCCAGAAATCAGTTAAAGGATTGCAGTAAGGGGGTGAGCACCAAATCAAGAAAAAGGCTACTTCAAAGTAATAGGGATGCGAATATTCTCGCTGTCCTGATTTTGTGATAATCAGGGTAGGCTAAACATTCGCTATATTAGAAACCATGCATGTGTCCCCAGACCTAGTTTCTCTCCCTAGGTCTGGTTTTCAGAATGCTGGTGATAAACCAAGCCTGATTTATTATATGACCATCCTGTATGGGAAAAGACTGTAACTCTAGGTATCTTTGGTCAACCTTAAGAGATATAGCAGGGGGACGGATGTGGCTCAAATGGTTGGGCGTCCGTCTCCCATATGGAGGGACCTGGGTTCGATCTCCGGGGCCTCCCAGTAAAAAAATAAATAAATAAATAAAGTGTGCTTAAAAAAAAAAAAAAAGAGAGGGATAGCAGGGGAGCGGATGTGGCTCAAATGGTTGGGCGTCCGTCTCCCTTATGGAGGGACCTGGGTTCGATCCCCGGGACCTCCCAGTAAAAATTTAAAAAAGGAAAATATAGAAGGCGCGCGGGGGCACCAGGCTCCATGTGTGGGTGCACCGTCAGGCCCTGCAAGCGAGTAAGCCCCCTAGACCCCACGAGCAGGTGTGCCGTCTGGTCCCATGCACGGGTGCACCGCCAGGCCCCGCGAGCCACGCAGCAAGATGATGACGTAACAGAAGAGTGACACAACAGAGACCCAAGACGAGACACGCTGAAAAACCAGGAACTAGGGTGGTGCAGGCAGTAGGAAGCCTTCTCCCACATCGGAGGTTCCAAGGAACGAATCCCAATGAAGACAATGGGAGAAGGATGAGAAGAGAGGGCAGGAAACGGACACAGAGAGTTGCCCAGCGAATGGACACAAAAACAGCAAAAACGGGGGGTGGTGGTAAAAAAGGATAAAAGTAAATAAATAAATCCTTAAAAAAAAAGTATAGGAGAGTAAGATATGGACTACAGTTAGTAGTAATACCTTGACGATGCTCTTTCATAATTTGTCAACAAATGTTTCACAACAATGCCAAGTTATTAGTGGAGGGGTGATGTGTGGGAGCCCTGTGTGATGTTATGCATGTTTGTTTTGTAAGTTCATAATGTTTACTGAACACTTATTGTTTATGTATGTTCATGTATGAATGATATACTTCAATAAATTGTTTAAAAAAAAAAAGTAATAGGGGACATAAATGTCAATTGAAAGAAAGCTAGAGGATAAATCAGGGACTGGATAACACATTGAACTTGGTGGTGGGTAAGGATTGTGGTTAATAGTACAAATACACATCACTATTAAAAGGTGTTAAGAATATGGTGATATATGGGAACATACAACTAATGTAACTTACGGACTATAGTTCACAGTAATACTGTAATATTCTTGCATCAATGGCAAAGAAGGTCCTATTACTACTGATAAGGGTCAACAATAGGGGGGGTAGAAAGAAGTATGAGATTTTTCCCTTTGGAGTAATTAAAACGTTCTAAAAACATTCTAAAATTCACTGAGATGATGACAGCACAACTCTGTGATATACAAGGCATGGGACTGTATAACACAGGGAACCCTGTGGTGGAAGACAGACTGTGGTTGACAGTGCAAGTATGAGGACGTTCTCTTGGGAACTATAACAAATGTGCAATACTAATACATAGTGTTAATAATAGGGTTGGTTTATGGAAAAAACACACCAAATTTAAGCTACAGACTATAGTCAGTAGTAATACTTTGATGATGTTCTTTTCATCATTTCTAACAGATGTTCCACAACACTACAAGGTGTTGGTAGTGGGGTGATATATGGGAATCCTGTATGTTACACATGATTATTTTGTAAACTCTCAACTCTCTATTAAAAAAATAAAAAATAAAAAATAAAAAATAAAGTGGTTGGATCTTGTGCTCTGGCTGTCCCCGTTCCCACCCCTCACCAGCTTAGTGTAGAGCCAGCCGTGTTCCCTGTGCTGACTCCTGGTCCTGGTCTGGAGAGAGTACAGTAACCCTGTGTATATACTGGGAGCACATATGTGTGGCTCAGTCTGTCTGGTGGTGGCCTGAGGGACTCACCATCCCAGAACCTGCCCTGGTACAGAAGGCAGCTCATGGAACTCTCCTACAGCATGCTGTGAGAAGGCAGTCAGGTCATGCTGCCTGGGGCAAGGGATTGCTAGAGAACACACAGTGTGGTGCCCAGAACTGTGAGGAAACTGTTTCCTAGGGAAGAGGGGTCATTTGGAACTGTGTTAATGGGAGAATTCCTCAGGCCACACACCCAAGGCCTAGAAAGCAGGAGCAGAGGATCAGGCAGGCCCTGAAGCTTTGCCCTTGAGCTATTTTCTAAACTCACTGTATGGAGGAGGCCTAAAGGAGGGGCTTGCCCAGTCAATCTGCAAAGTCTGGGAAAGGTGTTTTCTTTCTTTTCTTCTTCTATTTTTTTTTTTGGGGGGGGGCTCAGACAGGGTGGGTATAGCTCCTGACAATCTAGGAAAGTTCTGTCATAACAATAGCTGGATACAAGCTTAAGGAACAGACACCTCAGAGTCTAGTATTAAAATATCAAAATGTCTAGGTTTCAACAAAAGATTACAAACATGCAAATAAATAGAATGTAATGGTTCAGGCAAACGACAAGATCAAAGCATTAGAAACCATCAGGGGAGGGAAGCGGCTGTGGCTCAGTCAGTAGGGCTCCCGTTTGCCATGTGGGAGGCCCCGGGTTCGGTTCCCAGGGCCTCCTGGTGGGGGCGGGCCCGCCCGGACGGCATGGTTGGCTGACCCAGCGAGCACAGGCAGCAAGGGGGGGATAAATGAATAAATAAATAAAATCTTTAAAAAAAAAAAGAAACCATCAGGGGAAAGCGGATGTGGCTCAAACGAATGGGCTTCCACCTACCACATGGGAAGTCCTGGGTTCAGTTCCCAGTGCCTCCTGGAGAAGGCAAGTAGGCACAGCAGACAGGCGCAGCGAGCTGACACAAGATCATGCAACAAAAAAGAGACACTAAGAGGAAAGACAATGAGAAACACAACAAACCAGGGAGCTGAGGTGGCTCAGGTGATTGAGTGCCTTTCTTCCACATGGGAAGTCCCAGGTTCGGTTCCCGGTGCCTCCTAAAGAAGACAAGCAAGACAGCAAGCTGGTGTGGCAGGCTGGGACAGCAAGCTGACACAAGATGATGCAATGAAGAGACACAACGAGAGATACAACAAGCAGGGAGTGGAGGTGGCTCAAGTCAGTGGGTGCCTCCCTCCCAAATGGGAGGCCCTGGGTTTGGTTTCCGATGTCTCCTAAAAAGAAGATGAACACACAACAAATGGACACAGAGAGCAGACAGTGAGCACAAATGATGATGGGGGGGGGTGTAAATAAATAAAATAAATCTTTAAATAAAAAAAAGAAACCATCAATAAGAAGGATGAGATCTGGAACATAATCAGATCAAGACATTAAAAAATGTTCTTAAATATACTCAAAGAGCTAAAGGAAAATATGGACAAAGAACTAAAGAAAATAAGGAAATGACAGATGAACACCTGGGCAACTATAAATGCCAGTACTTTTGGTTTATAACTTCCTACAAGATCTAAAAGGCAAATGCATAAAATGCATTGATAAATCAGTGGGTTTGGACTCATAATGTATAAACAAGCAACTGTGACAAGAACTACATAAGGTTGGGGGGACAGGAGGTATAGGAACTTAGAGTGTATACTACTGAAGTTAGCTGGTATCAAAGCAAACAATCCTTATAGATTTAGAACATTACGTATAATGTTAAATGTAAGCTCCATGGTAACTATGAAGAAAATATCGGAGAATAGCAAGCTCATGGAGTCAGATTAGAGTACAGATTGCCAGGATTGGGTGGCAGGGGGAACGAGGAGTTAATACATAATGGAAACAAAAAACAAAAAACAAAACAAAACAAAAAACATAATGGAGGGAAGCAGATGTGGCTCAAGCAATTATACCACATGGGAGGTCCTGGGTTTGGTTCCCAGTGTCTCCTGGAGAAGGCAAGCAAGACAGCGAGCTGGCGTGGCAGGTGGGCATGGTGAGATGACACAAATAAGGAGACACAGAGGAAAGACAATGAGAGAAAGAACAAAGCAGGGAGCTGAGGTGGCTCAAGCGATAAGTAAATCTTAAAAAAAAAAAAAAAAAATACATAATGGATGTAGGGTTTCTGCTTGGGGAAACGGGAATGTTTTTGATAACGGAAGATAGCGATGATTCCACAATATTGTGAATGTGATTAATCCCACTGAATGGTATGTTTGGGAGTGGTTGAGATGGGAAAGTCTGTTGTATGTATATTCCCACAATTAAACAAAAATAGCAACTAAAGAGACAATGACAATTAAAGGCAGTAAGTGATACTAGATGGGATCTAACAAGGGAGAAGAAAAGTCTCAAAGGGACATTACTGGTACATCTGAAAAAATTAGAATACAAACTAAGTTTTATATCAATGTTAAATTTCTTGAACTTGATAAATGCACTTAAGGTAGCTATGTAACAAAATATCCTTGCTCTTAGAAAATGCACATGGCAGTATTAAGTGTTCAAGGAGCATGATGTATAAAAGCTACACTAAAATATTCAGAAAGTGGATTGATAATTAGATGGAGAGAGGGAGGGCGAGCGGGCAGGCAAATGTGGCAAAATGTTAAAATCAGTGGGTCTGGGTATCTGGGGGTGGGTAGGGGTATGTTGGAATTCTGTATACATAGAGAATTTTTTTAACTGTCCTGTAAGTTTCAAAGTATTTCAAAATAAAATTAAAAGAAATTTAAGATAAACAATAATATGTATAGAATAAAAGAAGTATTAATGCTTATCCAGCTCACTCAAAAGAGAATAATAATCCATTCCTCTAATGGGGGGGAGGCTATGATTAGGCAGATAAAATCAGAGCAGCAGATAGTAATGCCCATGCTGCTGATCAAATAACAGATCAGATTGACAATATACAGTACTTTAAAAAGAGTACTTCAAACTCCAGCGTATTTCCATAAAATGAGCAAGGCAATTGTTCACAGCTATCTGTTTTGAAAGGCAAGAACTATTACTTTTGCCAATGGCAGGTCACACTGGCACCATGGATTTACAAAGAAGCATGTGATGAAAAAGGCACTTTGCAAAAAGTTCCCAGTTAGGCCAGGCCAGTACTGAGAGCATAAAGCTTCAGGCTCAGTCTAAAACAAAGGCTTCTTCTCAGAAGCAAACAGTATTAATAGGAACAGCTGCTATTCTCCCCTAGAATGACTGGGGGCATTAACTGGGAGGGGTGGAGGAGGGTCTTTGGGGGCACTGTCTAACAGAGAACATAGTTTAAGAGGGAGTATCATCTACAGTCTTGCTGATCCATGTAATCTGTGGTTACATGGGTGTGCTTGGTGTGATTTCTTTGTTGTTTTTAACAGCTTTATTGAGACATAATTTACATACCCTAAAATTCACCCTTTTTAAGTGTACAACTCAGCAGCTTTTAATATATTCAGAGTTGTGCAACCATCACCACTTTCTAATTCCAGGGCATTTTCATCACCCCAAAAGAAACTCCATACCTATCAGCAGTCACACCAATTACCCCTTCCCTCCCCAGCCCCCGACATCCAAAGATCTACTCTGTCTCTATGGATTTGCTTATCCTTGACAATTAATGTAAATGGAATCATAATATACGCAGCCTTTTGTAACTGACTTCTTCACTTAGCATGCATATGTTGTCAAAGTTCATACATGCTGTAGCATATCAGTACTTCATTCCTTTTGCATATCGAATAATATTCCACTGTATGGATATATCACATTCTGTTTATCCATTTGTCTGTCGGTTGGCGGACACTGGGAATGCTTCCACTTTTGGGCTATTATGAATAATGATGCCATGAATATTTGTGTGCAAGTTTTTCTGTGGACATATACTTTCAGTTCTCTTGGGTATACTTCTAAGAGTGGAACTGCTGGGTCATATGGTAATTCTGTTTAACTTTTTACAGATTGTCAAACTGTTTTCCAAAGCTGTTGCACCATTTTATATTCCCTCCATTAACGTATAGGGGGGGTGAGTGTGTTTCTCACCAAGCTGTACACATATATCTTAATTACTTTTCTGCGTTCATTCTTCAATTTTTTAGAAGAGTAACAGCAAAATTTCCAAATAAATAACTACTATATCAATACCATTGTCAGAAACTTATCTTTGAATTGCTTATTTTTACTTTTTTTCCTACAAGCTGTTGACTAACTCATATATTTGGCTACCCACTTCTAATTAAGTCCAATTTTAAAACAAAATGTGGAAACGAACAGAGAGGGAAACCCTGGAAGAGAACATTATCCCTACCTGCATTTTCTCCACCATACACCTATTTCTTTCACAGCCCTGGAGTCATTATTCAAAGAGACTAAAGTACATACTAATTCTCCTTCTTTACTAACAGCTAGGAGCTATCAAAACACTTCCAAGCATACAAGTATAACCAAGGACCACATAGTCAAGAATAGTCCCCAACCCTCCCATTGTCAACACAGTGATCTAGGGGTTGGTCCCACTGAAGTTCCTGCCTTGGGGCAGATATAAAAACTTTCAGGAGACTTTAACTGGTACTTTAAGACTCAGGACAGCTCTCTATGAAAAGTCCTAACAGGATAAAAATGGCCCTAGGATAGATGAAATATATATACTATGTCATATATATGTAAACATGTAAAGCCCTCCAGCGACAAACAAAACAAGAATGAGATGAGACCTATGACTCAGAAGCATTGGTAATTATACCAAAACACCACATGGAGAATAATTTTAAGATCTTAACGCCAACTGCCTGGGCTGATCGTTAGATACAAAGTCTCAAAATAAGACAAAGGACTGCATAAGAATGGCTATTTATAAATAAACTGTCACATATGGGAAATAAAATTTTATGTGCTTCAGGTCCTAGAAGGTAATAACCATTTTAGGTTATAACTGTAACAATCCATACAGATAATACTATGCTCATGGTAGGTCTAAATGTCTCTTGAATAAGCTTAACATATAAACACATAAAATATCATTTGTTAATAAAGCTCCAATTAATGTTCTTACTTAATTAGGAAGAAAATACACTCCAATCAGCACATAGGCAGAGTGATCCTTTTCAAAGAGAAGTCAGATCACTTCATTCCTTTGAACCCTCCATCAGTTCTCTCAATCAGAGACCTTACAAAGTCCTAGAAGGCCCTCCTCGATCTGCTCCTAAGCCCCTCTCCTCCTATTTTCCCTCCTTCCCTCTGGCTCAGCCATACCAGCCTCCTTACACACTCCACCTCTGGGCCTTTCCACTGGCTCTTCTCTCTTTCGCTAATAGAATACTCATCTGCTAGACGCCCTAATGGCGCATTTCATTCAAATGCCACCTTCTCAATGAGGACCTGACAAGTGCGATCCTCCCTCCCACACTCCCAGCTCCCCTTACCCTGCTCTATACAGCCACATCCCCTGTCATTTTCTGATATTTTACATGACTTATTCAGTTTATCTATCCTGTAAGTATATAACTATCCCCGAAATTTCATTTGGGAGTGCTGACTTGTGACCACAGCAGCTAGTGCAGAGAAGCTCAATTATTTGTTGAATCAATGAACTAATTTTAGTCTTAATAATCAATCAATTATTACAGAAATGGAAAACTATGTCTCCAGACAACTTAATATGATCATTTCTACTAGGTTGAACCATATGAAAATTGTGATAATAGATCATTTTTGTAATCCCACAAATGGAAACAGATTTGTGTGTAAGACATTCTAAGAATGAATTAAAATAAAGTAGACTATTTCTAAATGAAAAAACTTACCAGGAAGCTACAATAATCCTGACCCTGTAAAACAAAGTCCTGGTCTCAAAATATAAAAATATAAGTTTTATATATAAAAATATAAAAACCAAATGGTATATTTTAAAAGGCAAAACTGAAAAATCTACATAGTAGCAAATTTTAATACAGGTGATAAAATTAAGCATCCAAAATGAAAATGCTATAGAAGACCTAAAAACCACATGCTGAACCTGGCAATAGAGAATATAATTTTTCCTAAAGTACTGTATACAAGTAATAGGGACAAATGACCATGAAAAAGGCCATAAAGGAAATCAACAAATAGCCAAAATTCCCCACCATAAAGACCAAAATGCAAAACTCAACCCTAAGATCAGGAACAAGGCAAGGATGTCCCCTTTCACCATTCCTATTCAACATCATACAGCAAATCCTAGCTAAGGCAATTAAGACATAAGGAAATAAAGGGCATACAGACTGGGAAGGAAGAAATAAAACCCTTGAAGGGAACAGATTATTGACTGCCAGCAGTTAAGGAAGGGTTGGGGGAGGGAGGGGAAATGGGTGTGGCTATAAAAGGGCAACATGAGGAATCCCTGTGGTAACTGAAATTCTGTATCTTGACTGCATCAATGTCAATATCCTGGTTGTGATATTGTACTACAGTTATGCAAGATGTCACCATGAGGGAAACTGGGTAAAGGGTACACGGGATCTCTTTTATATCTTACAACTGCATGTGAATCTAAATCTACCATTATCTCAAAATAAAAGACTAATGTTTTAAAAAGGTCAGGAACACTGTGAATATGATTACCACCAAACAGTACATGCTTAGGAGTAGTCAAGATGGGAAAACTGTGTATGTGTCCCCAGTACTTAAAAAAAAAAAAAAAGCAAAATGGAAGCAACTCAAATGTCCACTAGCTAGTGAATGGACTATGAAATACTGTCCATCAATAAAAGGGAACAAATTATTACTGATACACGTTACAATATGGATGAACCTCAAAACAGGATGTGTGAAAAAGGCTGGATGCAAAAGACATTGTACATTTCCATTTTTGTGAAATATCTAGAAAAGGCAAATCTATAGAGACAGAAAGCATATTAGTGGTTGTCTGGGGCTTGGGGTAGGAATGGAGATTGGCTAAAAATGGGCACAAGAGATCTTTTTGGGATATTAGAAATGTTCTAAAACTGGATTGTGGTGATTACTGCACAACTCTATAAATTTACCCAAAAAAGTAATTAAATTGTACATTTAAAATGGGTAAGTTTTATGGCATGTCAATTATACCTCCATAAAGTTGTTTTAAAGGGGGGGGGGGGAAGAGCAACTAAAGAGACAGTGATAATAAATGCAATCCATGATCCTGGACTGGGGCTAATAATGGAGAAGGAGAAGAAAAGGCCCAAAAGGACATATGAAAAAATTGGGTTCTAAAGATTCTAAGTTTTATATCTATGTTAAATTGCTTGAACTTGATAACTGTACTTAATTAAGGTGGTTACATAAATGAATTTTTTGTTCTCAGGAAATGTGCAAGGAAATAATAAGTGTTCAAGGAGCAAGATGTATGTAACCTCCTCGTAAATGTTTAGAAAACAGATAAACAGATAAAGACAGACAGATGGAGGGATAGATGGATGGATAGATGGATAGATAGAATGATATGACAAATGTGACAGAATGTTAAAAGTTGGGGTCCTGGGTACCTGGGTGGGAGTATGTTGGAGTACTCTGTATGAATTTTGTATTATTTTTCCAACTGTCCTGTAAATTTGAAATTATTTCCAAATAAAATTAAAAATACAAATAAGCAATTACAAAAATTTAAAAAGCCAACTGCTTTCCTACATACTAGCAATGCAAAATGGTACAACCACTTTGGAAGAGAGTTTGACAAAGCTAAATATAGGCCATACAATACAATAATTGTGTTCCTTATATTTACCCTACTTTGTTGAAAACTTATATCCACACAAAAACCTGCACACAAATGTTTATATCAGTTTTATTTCATAATTGCTAAAAATTGGAAGCAACCTCCTTCAATAGGTAAAGGGGTAAACAAAATGTGGTACCACCATACAATGGGATATAATTTCGTTATAAAAGAGATGAGCTAGCAAGCCATGAAAAGGCATGGAGGAAATTTAAATGCATGTTGCTAAGTGAAAGAAGCCAGTCTGAAAAGGCTACATATTGTATGATTCCAACTATATGATATTCTGAAAAAGGCAACACTATAGATACAATAAAACCATTAGTAGTTGCCAGGGATTCAGGGGGAAGGAAGATGGGATGACTAGGTGGAGCACAGAGGATTTGGGGGGCAATGAAACCATTCTGTATGATATTGTAATACCTGACATTATGTATTTGTCAAAACAGAGCTGAACAACTCAAAGGGGGAACCTTAATGTATGTACTTAATAATAATGTATCAAAATTGGTTCATCACTTGTAACAAATGTGCCACATAAATACAAGATGTTAATTATAGGGGAAACTGTGTCAGCAGAGAAGGTGTATGGATACTCCCTGTACTTTCTGTTCAATTTTTTTTATAAACCTAAAACTGCTCTGAAAATTAGTTATAATTTTTTTAAAAAATCAATGACAATTGATCAGTGACAGAAATCAATGACAATTTGTGTAAGGACATATAAAAATCCAGCAACATAAATTGCCTACAGGGAGGACAAGTGAATGGCTTGGGGGGACCGATTCAAGGGAGAGAACTTATTATATACCCTTTCATAGCTTTTGACTTCACTATATGACTGTATTAACTATTCAAAAAAGAAAGTTAAATATGAATTTTTTAATGACAAAAAGATGGCTAAAACACATTTGGAAGCTAAACGAAAATTCTAAAGAACTCAAGAGACAAGGGAGAAAGCAGGATGGAAATATTACTGAGAGAACTGAACAAAGATTCGGTAATGACAGGATAAGTAATTTAGACCTATCTCTATTCTAGCCTACTCCACCATCACTGAGAACAAGCCAAGAGAAAAAGCAAAAAAGCTGCAATATACACATATATTTTTTTCTGTCTTTTTTTTTTTTTTTTTTTTAACACATATATTCTTAAAGGTACTAAAGAACTAACCAAATAGTAAGGAAATCTGAGGGCAAAACCTAAGATAAAGCAGTACCTCAGAGCTAACTCAGGGGAGCCAATGTGGCTCAGTGTTTGAGCACTGGCTTCCCACATACGAGGTCCCTGGTTCAATCCCCAGCCCCTGGTACCTCAAAAAATAAAAAAATATATTAAAAAAAAAAAAAGATATCATTAAGAGACAAAATTGACCACGCAGGGGATTTTCTGATGATGGACTGAAAATTCCAGAGGGCAAAGTGGAAGGATCTTAAGAACGGTAAAGAGAAATGACTATAGAAAAATAAAGAGAAATGCCTACAGAAAAGAGGGTGTACAGAGTCTTGTTGAAAATATAGATGAAACAATTTCCTAGAAAATAATTTATCAAAACTTTCTTCAAAAGAAGAAAGGAAAAGCTTTAAAAATCCTACAGAGATCGATATTGTGGTTAAAGTTTTTCCTCCAAAGAAAACTCCTGCGTGACCTAGAATTGTTTAACAAACTTTCTACCAAACTTTCAAAGCTATGTCTCTTACACAAACTCTTCAAAACAATGGAAATAGGAAAGCAGATGTGGCGCAAGCAACTGAGCTCCCACCTACCACATGGAGTCCCAGGTTCCGTGCCCAGTGCCTCCTAAAGAAGACAAGCAAGACAGCAGACTGACTCAAAAAGATGACGTAACAAGAGACATGAGGAAAACACAATGAGAGACACAACAAAGCAGGGAGCAGAGGTGGCTCAGGCAATTAGATGCCTCCCCACCACATCGGAGGTCCCAGGTTCAGTTTCCGGTGCCTCTGGAAAAGAAGACCAGCACACAACAAGCAGACACAGCAAATGCAGAAAACAAGGGGGGTGCGGGAAGCAGCTGTGGCTCAATCAGTGGGGCTCCCGTTTACCATGTGGGAGGCCCGGGGTTCGGTTCCCGGGGCCTCCTGGTGGGGGCGGCCCGCCCGCACGGCGTGGTTGGCTGACCCAGCGAGCACAAGCAGCAGGGGGGGGGATAAATGAATAAATAAATAAAATCTTTAAAAAAAAAAAAAAAGAAAAGAAAACGAGGGGGGTGGGGAGAAATTAATAAAATAAATCTTAAGAAGAATAGAAATAGAGGAAATAGTCACACCCCATTTTATAAGACTAATTTTGAAGTCAAAATTTGATAAGGAGAGAACTAGTAAAGAAAATTAAGGGATCTTTTCAGCCTTGAATATAGATGCAAAAATCTTAAATTAAGTATTAACAAATCCGATCCAAGAGTATAAAAGTGATAGTACAGCACCCAAATAGCCAAAAGCATTCTAAAAAAGAAGAGCAATGAGGGAGGAATTTCACTGCCTGACCTTGAAACATATTACAAAAGCCACAGTGGTCAAAACAGCATGGTACTGGCATAAAGATAGGTACATCAATCAGTGGAATAGAACTGAGAGTCTAGAAATAAACCCTCACCTCTACCGGCAACTGGTTTTTGACAAACCTACCAAGTCCATGCTAACGGGAAAAAACAGTCTCTTCAACCAATGGTGCTGGGACAACTGGATATCTATAAGCAAAAGAATGAAAGAGGATCCCTATCTCACTCCCTATACAAGAATCAACTCAAAATGGATCAAAGACCTAAATATAAAAGCAAGGACCACAAAACTTACTAGAAGAAAATGTAGGGAAACATCTTAAAGACCTTGTGGTAGGGAAGCGGCTGTGGCTCAATCAGTGGGGCTCCCGTTTACCATATGGGAGGCCCTGGGTTCGGTTCCCGGGGCCTCCTGGTGAAGGCAAGCCCGCCTGCATGGCGTGGTTAGCTGACCCAGCGAGCACAAGCAGCAAGGGGGGGATAAATGAATAAATTTTAAAAAATAAAATCTTTAAAAAAAAAAAAAAAAAAAAAAAAGACCTTGTGGTAGGTGGTGGTTTCTTGGACCTTACACCCAAAGCACGCACAACAAAGGAAAAAATAGGTAAATGGGGCATCCTCAAAATTAAACACTTCTGCACCTCGAAGAACTCTGTCGAAAGAGTGAAACGGCAGCCAATTCAATGGAGAAAATACTGGGAACCAAATGTCTGATAAGGGTTTAATATCCAGGATATATAGAGAGATGTTACAACAATAAAAAGACAAATGACCCAATTAAAAAATGGACAAAACTCTTGATAGACATCTGTCCAAAGAAGAAATACAAATGGCAAAAAAAAAAAAAAAAAAACCATGAAAAAATGCTCAACATCACTCATGATTAGGGAAATGCAAATCAAAACTACAGAGATATCATTTCACACCTATCAGAATGGCCAGTATTAATTAAAAAGACAGAGAACCACAAGTGTTGGAGAAGATGTGGAGAGATAGGAACAGTTCTTCACTGTTGGTGGGAATGCAGAATGGTACAGCCACTGTGGAGGACTGTTTGGCAGTTCCTAAAGAAACTTAATATAGACTTGCCATGTGACCCTGCAATACTACTACTGGGTATATACCCAGAAGAACTGAGAGCAGTGACACGAACTGACACCTGCACACCGATGTTCATAGCAGTGTTCTTCAGGATTGCCAAAAGGTGGAAACAACCTAGGTGTCCATCAACAGATGAATGGATAAACAAACTGCGGTCTATTCACATGATGGACTTTTACGCAGCTATAAGAAGAAATGAAGTTGTAAAGCATATGACAACATGGATGAACCTGGAGGACATTATGTTGAGTGAAGCAAGCCAGACACCAAAGGACAAATACTGTATGATTGTTACTATGAACCAAATATATTGTGTAACATATTGTATGATTCCATTTACATAAAATGTAAATATAAATCAATTTATAAAGATGAAATTCAATTAGTGATTACGTAGGGCTAGGGAAGGCATGCTAAGAGGTGGAGTTTTTCTTTTTAGAGTAATGAATTCTAAAATTTTTTGTGATGATGAATGCACAACATTGTGATTTTACTAAAAGCCACTGATTATACACATTAGGTAGATCATATGGTATGTGAATATATCTCAATAAAACTGCTTAATAAATAAATAAATAAATAAATGTGCAAGAATAGCCAGAAATATCAGCTATGTACAGCAGGAGAAACAGAAAGAGATTGAGAGGTAAAGAATTTTGTTTATTTGTCTGTTGTTGTTGTTTTGTTTACTATTATTATTGAAATAATGAAAATGCTCTAACAACGATTGAAGTGATAATTGCACAAGTATGTGATTATACCAAATACTATTGATGTACACTTTGGATGAACTGTATGCTTTATTAATATGTATCAATAAAATTGATTGGTTAAAAAAAAAAAGTGATAGTACATCAAGATCCAGTTGAGATTCCCCAGAAACACAAGGACAGAGCTGTATCTGGAAACAGAACACCACATATATGGGCACTTGATTTAGATCAGAATGACCCTTCAAACTAGTGAGGAAAGGATGATCTTTTTTAAAATAAATGATTCCAAAGTAACTGGAGATCCATATGGGGAAAAATCCAATTGCCCCCCCACCTCATATTGTACCAAAAAAAGAAAAATATCAATTCCATACAGATTATAGACCTAGCTATAAAAGGTAAAGCTTTTTAGACAAAACTGTATGAATAACTTCATGTGCTCAGAGTACTATAAATGAGAAGATTGATAAATCTGACCAAATCAAATCAAGAACCTGTTTAAGGGGAACAGATGTGGCTCAAGTGGTTGCGCGCCCGCCTCCCACAGGGGAGGTCCTGGGTTTGTTTCCCTGTGCCTCCCGAAAAAAACAAAAACAAACAAAAAAGCCAAGTCAGGGAAGCCGGCTTCCCAGATATGAGGTCCGGGGTTCAATCCCTGGCACCTAAAAAAAAAAAAACCCTAGAGAACTGATTTTGAAAGCATTGCCTTTCAAAACTTGGAAGAGATTCAAATGGTAGTTACAGGTAAATTTCAGCTTTAAAAGCATCTATTAGAAAACAAGAAACATAAAAAACTGAGACAACCTACACAATGGGAGAAAATACTTAGAAACCATATATCCAATAAAGGATTAATATCCAGTATTTATAAAGAAATCCTTCAACTTAAGAACAAAAAGACAAACAATCAGAAGGCAGCCAGTTGCAGTGGAAAGGAGATGTCAAACCCCAGCACTGAATTTCAAATCCCAGTTCTGCCATTTGCAGAGTGACACAATGCAGGCTAGTTAACCTGCCGGAGGTCTAATTATGGCTTTGTTTTTAAATTCAGAAGAAAATATTTTAAGTATCTGGAACTCATGATGGTGATAGTGGCACAACATTGAGAATGTAATGAATACTACCAAATTATATATCTGAATGTGGTTAAAAGGGAGAAATTTTAGGTTGTATATGTCACTAAAATTAAAAATATATATATCTAGATCCCTAGGTACACAATATCCCGATTTCCAAGGGGGGGCCGGGGGAGGCCGGGCGGGGGCCCCCCACCAAATCCTTTCAGGGAGTTAGAGTCAGCTCTATTTTCATAGTAATACAAAAAACATTATCTGTCTGTCTCTGCGTTGACATGTGACCGATGGCGCAAAATCAACGCTGGTGCCTTGGCAAGAACCATGGCATTAGCATTAAATTGTACTTGTGGGTCACTGTAATCTTCATGAATGCCCAACACTCACAGTAAAAATTATTCATTTTATTAAATATTGGCCCTTGGGTATATATAATGTACTTCCGCTGCACATGTAGATATAATGTTGTCTGTAGGAAAAGCTCTTGCGTAACTGCTTGATCTGTGAGCTGGATCGGCAGTTTTTTTCATGGAACATCATTTCTACTTCAAAGGAAAACTGACAAACTATGATTATTCAGACTTGGGTATCCGGCAGAAATTTCCCCAAAAATGAACAAAGTGAGCTTATCATTTCAAGGAAAATAACTGACAGTATTTGTCGCCAATGATAAAATCTGAGCCCTCCACCATGTCCTTCCTCCGAAGAGATGATGGCAGACATTAAAAATGCTATTTATTTTATAATGTATAATGAAATGTGTCAACATTTGGTAAATCTGCATAACTTAGGAAACCAATATTTTCCAAGTGACTAATGTATGCATGATATTACAAAACTATGCAGAGTAAGAGATCCAATCAAAGTGCAAGACAGACCAATGTATTCTAAAGTAACAGTACAAAAAGAATATTGATAGAATTTCAGTTTCCACATTGCAACTAGCCTTTAAGAAATTACCACTTGCCAAGTTTTGGTGTGGTATCAAAGAAAAACATCCACAATTATCCAAAAAGGTTATCAAATTCATCGTCGTTTTTCTAAACATATAACTATGTGAGGCTGGATTTTCTTCATATGTCAACCAAAACAACATATCCCGATGGTAGATGTGAGGATTCTCTTTTACAAAGCCAGACAATAAAGAGATTTGCAAAAATGTAAAACAATGCCATTTTTCTAAGTTTTTTTGTTTTGGAAAATAGTTTTTTCATAAAAAATATTTGTGGCAACATTTAATGGGTAATTGTTATTTTAAGTAACTGACAGATACTTTTAAATTTCCTATACTTTCATTATCAAGTGGCTACAAAATACTCAGCATCCTATTCTTTCAGATGGATTATGACAACGTAATCCATAAATAACACCAGTCCTGCTCTACTCAAAATCACTCTGCTAAACTGATAAATATCCTTTAACAATTAGTTTTCGCATGTATACTCTATCTTTGCTTCAAAAAAAAATTACATGTGTAAAAGCAATTTTGACCAGTACTCATCAGAAATGACCAAGTTATAAAGAAAAAATTAAGAATAAGGAATTGTCACAGGAGACAAAAACTAAATGCAATGTTCGGGATCCTGAATTGGAACCTAGAATAGAAAAAAGGAAACAGAGAAGAAAAATTGAAATCTAAATAAGGCATATGCTTTAGAAAATGATATTGCATCAAGATTAATTTCCTGATTTTGAGCATTGTACTCAGGTTATTTAAGTAGAGGAAGCTGGGTGAAGGGTATATGTGAAGTTGTTTTTATTTTTTTTTAGTTAAAAAGTAAAAAAAATATATAATTTTTTTAAAAAGTAGTTTTATCAGTCACAGTTCATATATCAAGGCAGCAATTTCACAATTTCCAAAAGAAAAACGGAAAGTTGTTTTTAAAAAAAGGCTCCATCATCAAAGTTCAACCCAGAACAGTTTCATATCTATCTACTACATCTGTCCCAAAGCAAGCAAAATAAATATTACAGAACTTCCTTTAAATGCAATCACAGGACCTACAGCAAAAAACTGTATGTGGCCTGCAGAGCCTAAAATATTTTCTCTCTAGCCCTTTACAGAAAAGGTTTGCATTTGCCAAGCCCTGCTTTAAGGTAATACATTTTAGAAACAATGTAGACACTATAATCTGAAATCAAAATATGCTTTTAAATCACCAATTTATTTTAAAAATTCTTTCCTGGACTACAGACAAGATTTTATTCAGAAAAAAGTTTTTACCCTTGCAATGAGATGCTATATAGAAATTGCAGTCTATGGCACTGTAGGCCTAATGGATTAAAAATCTATAAGAGATTTAAAAACTTTGACAAATCCTCAAATTTTTCTATACTTTTAAGACACGCCACCTGATCAGAGACATTCTGCTTTAGCATGAGACTAAAAAATAATCTAATGAACCGTATGTATACTAATCTTTTACTAACTTAACACTGATCAAAGTAGAAATTTTCCTGATACCTCACAGGGTATGTAATCTGACATTTCAACATTTTAATCAATATAGGAAATTTGTCTTCGCCTCAGAGAAGTTTTAATTTAGCAAATTATTTGTAAAATATGGATCTACCTCCATTTCTGAATATGTACAATAATATGTATCTTTTGTTTCAAAACAAATTTAGACAAATTCATACCATAGTGAAGTTTAACAAATAGGGCTCAGACAATGTCCTTTGTAAGGATATAATTAAATGGCAAAGTTTTTATAAGAGTAATCTAAAAAAAATTGTCATCACTCATTTTCTTCAAAAACACAGTTCAATACTGTCCCCAAATCCTGAAAATTAATTTGCTACCAATTATAAATTTCATATGCACAATGAGATGGAAAAAAAATTACCAGGTTGTCCAAATGACCATCTTAGGGTAGCTTTAATGAATTTTATTTTTTAAAGTCATTTGGTTATCTGCTCCTTACTTCACCGAACATGAATGACCCAGATTTCTGGTTACAATGGGTTTCAGCCTTCGTTCAGAGAAGAGAATACCAGCCTTCATTTGGGATGGTAGTGCCACTGCATATGCCAATCACTTTAACATCTATGAGCTTCGATTACTCATTTATAAGAGAAGAATTGGTCTACAAGGTTTTTAAGGTCCCTTTGTCCATCTCTAGGATCCTAATACTGTAGCTAAGATTTTAAAAACCATTTATGAAAAAAAAAAATCTTATGACATGCCTCAATTCAAAATGGATTTACAGCAGCTTACATCTCACATACAAGTGTGGTACAACAGTTGCACAGAGCACACATACACTCACAAAATGAGAACTGGTGCAAAGGAAAAAAGGGAAGAAGCAAAAGGAGTATCAGAAATTGGTCTTGACATATCCCCAATACTATCAGCCTGCACTAACACAGACATATTTTTTACTGAAGGCAGACTATTTAGAGAAACCATTTCTTTACAAGCTATCTTCCAAAAAGCTAAGGAACCATTCACTTCTTTAAAAAACTCTTAGGAAATACCTCTTATTTTAAGCCAATCAAAAGTAAATATGATAAGCATTCTTCACTTTGAAAGAAAAATGGAAAGCTGACTACACATTTTTTTTAGGAGGTATTGGGGATTGAACCTAGAACCTTGTACATGGGAAGCATGTACATGGGAAGCCCAACTACCAAACTATATCCACTCCCCAAAGTGAGTGAGTTTTTTCCATTTGTTCGTTTTGGTTTTGATTTTGTTTTTAGGAGGTACCAGGGATTGAACTAGGGACCTCAAACATGGGAAGCAGGAACTCAACCACTTGAGGTACATCCACTCCCCTACCAAGTAAATTTTTATCAAGAAATCAGGTTTAGAGCCTCAAGTTTACTTCTTGATCTTATGACAAATGAAAGAGAAAGATAAGCATCAACAGCCTTACTTCCCATTTAAAGCTAATGGAAAAGACTGGCTGCCAATGCAGAAAAAAGTGAACTTAAACCTGGAGAGTATGGGGATGCCAGCCCTCCCCAGGGGTCTAGGGCCAAGCACGGAAAGTGCAATCCAAGGAGCTCTGTAACAGTCTCAAGTCTTCTTCAAAATTTCTTATCAAGTCAATTCCCTAAATTTGGAATTTCCTAAATTTGAATTTCAAATAAAGCACCCTAAAGTTGCAGGAGGCAAGTACACTCATAGGCTCCTCTTAGTTTTTGAAGATCCAATTAAGTATGAAAATATTACTAAACTCCTTAAAAATGATAATTGCTTTCAAAGTTACTTGAAAATTCAGAATAAAGGACACAACCGAAAACATTCAACATAAAAAAGTCCCCCCCACACGGGGCATGTTAGGACAAAGAATTACAAAGATGCCAGGCGTTATTTTAAGAACAAGGTCAGGAAAAGGCTTAATATCATCAAGATTTTATCTCCTTTTCACAGAAATAAACCATAAATAGGAGTTAATTATATTAATTAGCTGGTTGAATCACTGTAAGTTTCAAGTAAAACCCTAGGAAAAAGCAAAAGCTCAAAATAATCCTTAATAAAGCAAAGTTTTTACTAGCAAACTTCCATTTTACCATGCTTGAGAAGCAACCGAAAATGGACACATATAGAACGTACTCACATGACTTCTGCCACCTTAACTGCAAGTTCAAGGTTTCAAATGAAGCCAGGGACATAAGTCAGGCATGTGTTTCCACCAGAGAAGCACTGCCTCTGGTACTTCCGTCTAGGGTGACCCCCGTGACTTTCAATAACTCAACTTCCTCAACAACTGAGAGTTTTTCTAGAAAATAAACCACCTCCTCTAGAGCTCTCTAGATGCACAACTGCAGAGAGTGGAAGTGCCAAGTTCAGGTACACCAGCAGCAGCCAAGTCAGAGCCAGGTGCTGGGGTCTGAACTCCCCCAATTTAATATGCTTTCCACCACTCACTTCCACACTCCAAGAAACGTCTCCACCTTTCTCGGAGTTCTTTATGACCCGGGGTTTCCCTTTAAGATTTAAATCTAAATTCTCTCAGAGAGCAGCCCCCCACATTCTAGGCTTGCTGTGATCCTGAAGTCTTTCTTCTTCAGGACATTTAGGCTCCCTGGCTTCCCCTAGCCCTGCAGTGAGATGGATACATGAAAGCTCCTGGGAAACTGTACAGCACTTCAGAGACTTCAGGCATTACTTTAAAAGAACATATTTGGAAAGCTTCACTTAATTCACATGAATAAAGAGCTGCCAAATCATTGAATAGTAGACTTTAAAGGAATAAACTTCATGGCATGTAAATTATATTTCCATAAAGCTGCTACAAAACAAAATGAGCTAGCTGCCAAACTGATATGAGTTAAAAATAGCATTCTTCAGGATAAAGGCCAGAGATTAAGTTCTGATCTGGTTCAACTTCCCAAATTTAAACAGAGTGAATGGCTCGCTCTTCCTGGCAGCAGACTAAACAAACCATTGTTTGTGGTGCAATCACTGCATCCCAAAGGCCCCTTCAAGAGGAAACTGCCTGAGAAGGGAGGCCCAAAATGAGAAATTGCATTTTGAGCCAATTAAAAACAACTTAAGTCAATGTGCTTTATGTCCTGCTGCCACTCTTTCATTTATGACACAATTTACTCTTGTAATAGCAAGTGATGACAATACACCACCTGGGAAAACTGAATGTAGGGCAACAAAGTAGGTAATGATACCAAAACGTTGGAGAGTATCTTCCCGAGAGAAGTGCTGCCATTTGAAATCGACAGTGCATTTCAGCTCCAAGTGGTGTGCGGGCATGCAAGGGAAGGGAACCCTTCCCCCACATCCAGGAGCCACCCTAAGAGTGGGGCGTGTTTCCCAGCAAGAAGGATGCCCTCGGGGGCAGTGCCCGGGTTGAAACCTTCCTCCCTGGCCCGCCACCCGGCTGGGCGGCGACGTGCGGGGCTCCGTGGCCCCCGATGGTCCCGCGCCCGGGCAGCCACGCGGACCAGAGGCCCAGGGCCGTGCAGGCCGCCCCCCCACCCAGCCCCGGTGCAGACCGAGGCTGCGGCCCCCGGTACCTCATGCTGTAGGCGCCGGCGCCCAGCTCCTGCCCGATGCCCGAGAGGCTGGCGTCGAATTCGTGCACCAGCCCCGACTCGATCACCTCGTCCATCTTGAGCACCCAGGCCATCTTCCGAGCGCGCCCCGCCCGGCAGGCAGCGCGGCCTCCGCGTCCGGACCGAGGGGCCGGGGCTCCGCGGGAGCGTCCTGAGGGAGGGCGCGGGTGAAGCCTCCGGCGGCGGCACGGCGAGTGGTCACCAGTGGCGGCACGGGCGGCGACCGGAGAGGCCGGGAGCCCGCGGGCAGGGCCCGGGGCGCCCGGCGAGCAGCTGGAGCGGGAGCGGCCGCGCCGCCGGCAGCGCCTCCCTCCCGCAGGGGCCGGCCCCGAGCCTCATGCCGCCGCCGCCGCCCACCTCACGCGCCCCGCGCCGGGCGCTAACGCTGCAGCCGTCGC
>JAKSZT010053846.1:730111-769721 GCA_026826555.1 Tolypeutes matacus
CGCCCGCCGCCCGCTCCCCAGCCTCGGCTCCCGGCCCTCGGCCCGCCCGCCCAGGCGCCGGCGCCCCGCGGCCCCAGCCAACCCCACCGACGACGCTCCGCCGGCGCGGACGCTCGGCCGCGGCTCCGACTCGGGCTCGAGCTCCAGCTCGCTCGCCGCTTCCGCCTCCTCCGGCCCCGCCCCGCCCGCGGCCCCGCCCCCGCCGCCGGCCCCCACCCAGGCCCGGCCGCACGACCCCGCGCGCCGGGCCACTCCCCACGTCCCGCCGCGGGGAGACGGTACGGGGCCAACGCCGCGGCCCCGCCCACGCGGCTCCCCCGCCCCTGCGGCCTCCAGGCCGCGCCGTCCACCCGCCCAGGAAAGGGCGGTGCCAGGACGGCAGGCAGTACCCGCCCCTTCCAGGGAGGCGCGATGACTGACAGGCCGACTGGGCAATAGCCGCAAGGGACTTGGACGAGGCTCCCGCGAGCTTCTGTGGCCCTGGACTGAAAAACCAATCAAAATGTTGTTCCCTCCTCGGGCGGCCTCGAGGACTGAATTCATTGGACCGTACCGGAGGAAGCAGCGCGAAACTCCACTTCCGGACATGCTATGCGCCCCTGTGATTTTTCCCGATAGTCTCTGCGTGTTTCCGTCACTCCGCAGAGGACCGGAAGACCCGTTGGGCAGAAAATCTTGATTGGCGTGAGTTTGAGCCAATCAAAGCTCACCGGAAAGAGCTGCGGGAAGTCGTCCCCAACTGCTGCATGGCAGTGAGGGATATTCCTTGCCTCAGGTCAACGAGACACTTGGTCGCAGGAACACCTGGCAAGGTCCTGACCTTGGAACTCTGGGCCATTGCAAAATGCCATCGAGACAGCTACAGTCCCGAGAAGGCCCGAAAAATCTCCCTCAGCTCCCTGCCTGGGCACATGCTATTGAAGCTGAAGGACGGAATTCATTTTCCCCGAGGGAGGTCTAAGAGGTCGAAAGAGGCAGCTACGCGCTTCAGGCCCGTGGGCGCATCAGAGTTCCAGAGTTTCGCTGCCGATCGGCGGGTGGAATCCTTGCTGGAGAGCACCTCAAGGCCGAGGCCTTGGACCTCACGCCTTCACCCTGGATCGAGCCCCTTGCCTTAGATTAGGGTCCAGATGCTGAGCGCACCTGCCCCTGTCTCACGCAGCAGTTTGAGTTCTGTAACGTATAGATCAAAGCCAAACAACTTAGTAAAACAGTGACTCTGTCAGAAAAATATTCATACGCCTTTGTGCTTTAAATGCGAACAACTCACAATGTTTTTCTCTTTACAAAATAATTGCTTTTTGTTGCAAACATTTAATTTGATAGAGCTACCGATGTACAAAAGATAACATATTACTGATGAGGAAACTCTGATGCAAAATGTGTAAAGATCTGCCCAAGATCACACAGCCGGTGGAAGACTAATCTTCTCTCTTAAGATTCAAGGTCAAAACATAGACCATCAGCTCAGAAAACTGTTCCCATATTATAGGTAAACCTGTATCACCAACAGATAGTCAATACACATAGCATTAAGCTGCTCGGTTGGGTGCCTGGGTATGTCTCCATTTCGTGGTCACTAAATCAGTGACCTCAGGCCTCACTCTCCTAACGCAGTCTAACCAAATTAGATTTATCATCAATTGTTGGAAAATTTGGAGAAATAGAATTGGGTGGAGGGAAAAGGTAATTCTCTGATTCTTGGAACCAGTATAATTGTACAAACCGTCATCAATTTCTTAATCAGCCCGTCCCCTAAGGCAAACACATTTAGAAGCAGAGTCTTAGAAATGTAAGCACCAGTCATCTCTACCTGAGAAGCTGGCAGAATAGTACAGGCTATTTCCTTGAATCCAACCCTGGAGATAACCACAGTGGCTGTGGAAAGGTTGGCAGAAATGAGAAACTAATGGGGAAAAAAAAAAAAAAATGCTGGGGCCATCAACAGTGACTGGGTCTTGGTGAACAGAACCCAGAACAGAATAGGCCCAGACTCCACAGACTGGGATGGACTTGGACAGAGGTTTTAATTTTTTTCTCTCTCTTCCACATTTCTCTGGAAGATTCATCACCCTCCCAGCAGAAAAACAGCATCACCCTGGTGCTGGCATATCATGGGGGAGCTTGATTCTACTAAGATGAGGAACAGATGACATCAGCATGATTGTATTTCCCCCTTTCACATCACTTTTCTGTGGTTTGAGGGAGAGAGTGCTTAAAAAGAAAGTCAGGGAGGAGGGTATAGACATTCCCTGAGGAAGTGGATAACACTAATGGTCTAATAAGAGAGGGGCGCAAGCTGGAGTATAGGCTTTAATGCTTCTCTCTAGGAGTACAAGATTACCCAGGATAGCTCATAACCCTAAAAGAATATGAATTCACAGAGAATAATAGAAATATCTGAGAAATTTAACTGACCAACCTCACTAGATGGAGAATTCAAAATAATCATATTAAATATGCCAAACTAGAGATACTAGATTATAATTAAAGTAATACAATTGTAATAATAGAAATAACAAAATTGATTAATTACAGAATTAAGACAGCTAAGAATTAGGTTAAAGGACTCTCAAAAAAAGAAATAGAAGTGTCAATAGCCATAAATAGAAGTCCCAGAAAGAGACCAAAATAAAAAGGAAAGATAAGAAATATTTGAAGGAAAAATGTTAGAATTCTTAGGGTTAAACAAGGACGAAGAAAGAGAAGGAAGGAAGAGAGTGAGGAGAGAGGGGAAAAGAAAAGAAAAAAATAAGGAAGAAAAGAGAAGTCTGCAAAGGAAAAGGACTCCTGGAATGCCAGATGGGAAGATGAGTGGGAGAAAAAGTGCCTAAATGCAACGTTAAAGACAGAAAATATCCTTAAAAAACTGACAGTGAAAGAACGCACATCACCTAAAAAGAAATAATAATCAATAGATATCAGACTCCTGGACTGCAAAACCAAATGTTCAAAGATAAGAGAGTAATTCAAAATGTTGAAAGAAGAGGACTTGGAACCCAGCATTTTATGTGCATTTTAACTCTTCTTTATGTAAGGGTTAAATCAAAGTATCTTCAAGGCATACAAATCATCAAAAGGTTTACCAAAAAAGATCTTTGAACACTCAGAGGATGTACTTAAACAATAAGAAATAAATCCAGGAAAGCATCCTGAAATACAGGAAAGAAGGATAAATAACCACTAGAGATCCCTGTTTTGTAAACAAGGATGTAGCCATAACAAATTACGTCTATAACAATATATGTAGTTACTTATCTATCTGTAACAAAATACATATATCTGTAATCCAAAAAATTCTAGTCAGTGATCCCCTTGAAACTAGTAATCTACTTTCTGTCTGTATGGATTTGCCTACTCTGGACATTTCATATAATTGGAATCACACAATATATGGCCTTTTTGTGGTCTGGCTTCTTTCACTTATGTTTTTGAGATTCATGTTGTAGTATATATCATTACTTCATTCCTTTATATGGCTGAAAAATATGACATTGTATGGATACCATATTTTGTTTATTCATTCATCAGTTAATGGACATTTGGATTACACCTACTTTTTATTATGAATAATGCTGTTATGAACATTTATGTGAGACTTTTGAGTGAACGTCTGTAAAATTGCTGGGTCACATGGTAACCCTATGTTTAACTTTTTGAGGAATTACCAAACTCTTTTCCACAGCTGTAGCTAGTGTTTGAACCCAGACAGTCTGAATCTATTGCTTATGTTTTGCTGCCTCCATTGAAATGGTAACAAAAGCCACCCCTTCAAAAAAAAAAAAAAAAAAAAAAGGTGAGATCTAGGTGTTTTTAGATGTGAGTTTTATTAAATGTTTAAAAAAAGATAGTTCCTGTGATATATAAATTTTTCTAGAAAAATTTAAAGGGGGAGGAAGTCTGCCCACCTTATATTATTAGGCTAGTTCTAAAAATTGATTCCAAAAACTATATGAACAGTACAATAAAAGAAAGTTCATTTTACTTATGAACATAGATGCAAGATAACTATTAATAATACAAGTGTGTGCAATTCCAATGAAAATGACAGCCTAATTATTGGAGGAACTTGAGAACATTATTCAAACAATTACCCTGGAGAACTTGCAGTAACAGTAGACAAAATACAGAAAATATATCCTTAATAGCAACAAATACTTAAAATATAGTGAGAAATCACGAAGTTGGTAAAAAACAGATCAGTGGCAAGTAGAATATGGAATCAGAGAACTGTAATTACGTGGGGCAGAAACACTGGAGATTCATATCTTCACCTTGGTTGAGACTCTTGTTACTTTTGCCATCAAAGTTTGTGCTGAATGTAAAAAAAAAAAACAAGTTGAGAGAAACAGAATTTTGGCCAGATTCCTGGAAGGAGCTGGAGGTATGAGTTTGGTAATCAATTGCAGTCTAAGACAAAATTTAATCCAACAACCTCCTCTGGGGAGAGGAGAGTACCAGTTACCAGGTAACCACCTGGATGCTCCCTGGGAATGGGAAGTGCAGATTCTACTCCATTAGGTTATTAGGATCCCAGATTATTAGGGCCTTCTTCAGGTTCCTGACCAAATGAACAAAAATCTTTCTGGAAAAAGGTAACAAAATCCAAGTCCTCAAATTATCTTTGAAAGTATATATGTATATATAAAGTCCAGTCATCAATCAGAGATGACCAGACATGAATGGAAACATGAAAACATACCAAGAATCAATAGAGGGTAGCAGGTGTGGCTCAAGCAGTTGGGCACCCACCTACCACATAGGAGGTCCTGGGCTCAGTTCCCAGTGCCTCCTAAAGAAGACAAGCAAGACAGCGAGCTGCCGCGACAGGCTGGCAAGCGAGCTGATGCAATGAAATGATGCAGTGAAGAGACGCAAGGAAGAAAACACAATGAGAGACACAACAAGCAGGGAGCAGAGATGGCTCAAGCGATTGGGCACTTCCCTCCCACATGGGAGGTCCCAGTTCGGTTCCCAATGCCTCCTAAAAAGAAGACAAAGCAGACAATGAACAGACACAGAGAACAGACAATGAACACAAACAACAAGGGCAGGGGGAATAAATAAATAAAATAAATCTTAAAAAAAAAAAAAAAAAAGAATCAGTAGAGTCTCACAAGCCCAGACTGTAGTATAACTGTACTTAGTATGTTCATAGAGCTTAAAGCTAAATTTCTTCAGCATGGAGCTAGAAAACATAAGAAATTAATTGCAGATTTCAAAAAAATATAAAGAACTGTAAAATATAATAACTTAAAAATATGGCACATCACACTATGGACCATGGTTGGTGGTGATAGTCTGATATTATCTCATAATCTGTAACAAATGTTCCACCACGATGTGGTGTGTTGGTGAAGGGGTGTTGTATGGGAATCCTATGCCTACGCATGATTGTTTTATAAGTTCACAACTTCTGTAATAAAAATATATTTTAAAAAAATAACAGGATGGGTTGGGGGAAAAGTACACCAAATGTAAGATATGGACTATAGTTTTAAGATTTTGACGATAATCTTTCATAATTTATAAAAACTGTTTCACAACAATGCAAGGTGTTGGTGCTGGGTTGATGTATGGGACCCCTGTATAATCTTATACATGTTTGTTTTGTAAGTTCCCAACTTTTACTATGCACTTATTGTTTATGTATGTTCATGTATGAATGATATAGTTCAATAAAATTTTTTAAAAATAGCATTCTATAAACCTACAACTGCTCTAAAAAAATAAAAACCAAAAACAATTGAAAAAAAAAAAAAAAAAAAAAGCTGAGAGAGTTTGTCACCACTAGACTCTCCCTACAACAAATGCTAAAGAAAGTTCTCCAGGTTGAAAGGAAAGAGCAACAGATAATAGATCAAAGCGTTATGAAGAAATAAAGAGCTCTCGTGCTGTTAATGACATGGCTAAATATAAATGCCAGTACTATTATATTTTTGGTGTGTAACTCCACTTTATAGTTCCCACAGGATCTAAAGTCATGAAATGTAATGATAAATCAGTGGTTTGGGACTAATCATGAATAAACATGTAATTTGTGACAAGAACCATATAAAGGCAGGGGGACAGCATAGTATAGGACATAGTTTGTGTATACTATTGAAGTTAAGTTGGTGTCAAAGCAAACAAGATTCATATAGATTTAGGATTTAAATTTAAGCCCCATGGTAATTACAAATATAAGAGAATATGCATGCTCATAGAGACAGAAATTAGAGTACAAGTTACCAGGGGTGGGGACAGGGTGAGTAGGGAGTTATTGCATAATGGGTAGTTTTAGTTTGCTAAAGACTGCTAATGGAAAATACCAGAAATGGGTTGGCTTTTATAATGGGAACTTAGGGTAAAATCTTACAACGCTGAGGCTATGAAAATGTCCAAATCAAGGCATCATCAGAGATGCTATCTCACCAAAGATATGCTGCTGGCATATCCTGAACTTCTGCCATGTGTCAAGGCAAAATGGTGGCCAGTCTCTGCTTTCTCCTCCAGGCTCACTAGCCCCCTGAGCTCAGGTGTGAGCAATCAGGATATGGCTCTTCTCTTCAGCTTCAGGCTGCTCTGATGATTCCAGCCTCTGGCATCTCTCTTAGCCTCTCAGAGTTTCTCTGTCTTTCTGTGGCTGTAGATGATCCTGGAGTCCTTTCTCACATGGCAGGGTAAAACAGTAGCTCTCTTTCTCTGTGCTCTCCTCCAGTAGGACTCCAGCAAGAGGTCTGAGACCCACCCTAGGTCATACCTCATTGAAGTATCCAATCAAAGGCCCCCAACTGAATTCAGTCCAATCAAAGAGTCCCACACCCACAGGAATGGATTAATTCCAAGAACATGATGTTTTCTGGGATTCACAAAAATGTCAAACTATCACATTCTGTAGGGTTTCTATTTGGGGAGATGGGAAAGATTAATAATGAAAGTGGTAAGGGTACCACAATATTGCGAATGTGATAAATCCCAGTGAAGAGCTTGCTTGGGAGTGGGTGATATGGGGAAGTTTGTTTTGTATATATGTTCCCATATTCTTTTTTTTTTTTTCCCATATTCTTAAAAAAAATTAGAAAGAGCAACTAAAGACAATAACAATTAAATGCAATACATGATCCTGGATGGAATCTAGCAAGGGAGGAGAAAAGGCTCTAAGGGACGTTACTGGGACATATGAAAAATTTGGAATATAGACTGTAAGCTTGATATCAATGTTAAATTTCTTGATGTTGATAACTGCACTTAAAGTGGCTTCATAAGTGAATATCCTTGTTCTTAGGAAGTGTACATGGCAATATTATGTGTCCAAGGAGAATGATGCATATATCCTACACTCAAGTGTTCAGAAAAATGGATGGATTGACAGATCAGACAGGTAGATGATAGACAGGCAGCTTCAGTGGCAACCATGGTGCATAATGGCTTTATGGTGCCCCTCATCATGATGAGCGTGTTCTGGGGCTTCATTGACCTCTTCGTGTCGTGGTTCATCTGAAGGGTCCTCACCGGGGAGTTATCATCACCATGCTGGTGACCTGTTCAGTTTGCTGCTATCTCTTTTGGCTGATTACAATTCTGGCCCAACTCAATCCTCTCTTTGGACCACAATTGAAAAATGAAACCATCTGGTATCTCAAGTATCATTGGCCTTGAGGAAGAGGACGTCCTCTACGGTGCTCAAGTCATTGAGATCATGAAGAGAATTCCCCTAGACGCAAAATCACCTCCAACCCCAAACCACCGTCCTTGACTTGCCCATTTGGGCATCAGCTGCCTTAAACGTTCACACCACATCTGAGTGTCTTATTCTAAAATGCAGTGTTTATTCCTGTCACCTTTTTTTATACTTTGATGATTCATGTGCCTACTTAACCTAAACTGTGCCGACCGTAGAAAATGTGTGTGCAGTTTTCTGAGATGAAAGGTGCTATTCTTCTGAGAAATATGATACTCTCTTCTTGGAATCTGTGGATTTGAAGATGGCACCTGCCTGTTCACACCGTGAGAATCAGCGACATGTTTAAGACCCGCCCAGAAACTGTTGTAAGATAACTAAGACTCCAGTGGGGCAGTCAATAACGAAAGCATGTTTGGAGGAAGATCTGTCCCCACACAACAGAATTACATCAAACTGTATTTTCAGGATGGATTTCTTGTTTCTGCCTTCTTTTGGAAGAAATTATTTTACTGCTTTCTATGGAAAAAAAAAAAAAAAAAAGAAGTGATAGACTGTAGCTCACTTCGCAACATCAACATCGAAAGCCAGAAGATAACAGAGTAGCTAAGCCCTATGCCAGCTGAGATCAGAAGGAGATGGGGGAAGCGGCTGTGGCTCAATCAGTGGGGCTCCCGTTTACCATATGGGAGGCCCCGGGAACCGAACCCCAGGCCTCCTGGTGAAGGCAAGCCCGCCACGCACGGCATGGTTAGCTGACCCAGCAAGCACAAGCAGCAAGGGGGGGGGAATGAATAAATAAATAAAAGCTTTAAAAAAAAAAAAAAAAAAAAAAAAGGAGATGGGACCACGGAGCCTTTGGAAGAAAGAAGAAGACTGAACCCTCACAGACATCAGCTGCCATTTTGCTTCAACATGTGGCAACAGACTTTGGTAAGGAAGTACCTCTTTTTTTTTTTTTTTTAAGATTTATTTTATTTACCCCCGCCCCCCTCATTGTTTGTGCTCGCTGTCTGCTCTCTGTGTCCATTCATTGTGTGCTCTGTGTGTCTGCTCGTCTTCTCTTTAGGAAGTACTGGGAACTGAACCCGGGACCTCCCATGTGGTAGGCGAGTGCCCAAATACTTGAGCCACATCTGCTTCCCAAGGAAGTATCTCTTAAGATACCTTGAGTTGGACTCTTTAGGACCTTGTGACTGTAAGCTTCTACCCCAAATAAATACCCTTTATAAAAGCCAACAGATTTCTGGTACTTTGCATCAGCACCCCTTTGGCTGACTAATACACTCTCAGTATGGTTTTGCCTTTCCTGCCTGCACGGTCTCAGTCTGCACCATTATCTGAGGGCTTGTGGAGGGTTTGATTCATCAGCATAGACTCTCAACTAACATTGTAGCAGATAAGGGGACCCATTTTTATAGCAAAATAAGTATGAGAATGGCCCCATGACCACTGAATCAACTGCTAGTTGCATATACCATACCAGAAAAGAATATACAATATAAAATCCTAGGTCTGTAGATAACATGATACAGGTACCACAAAACTGATTTGCTTTGGGATTTTATTGAAATTTCTTCCTTGATGTTTTGAGATAATGTATATACGTATCCTGTTAATAATTGGGACTAAGGGAAGCGGCTGTGGCTCAATTGGTTGGGCTCCCGTTTACCATATGGGAGACCCTGGGTTTGATTCCCATGGCCTCCTGGTAAAGGCAAGCCAGCCCGTGTGGCGCAGTGAGCTGGCGCAACAAGATGACGCAACAAAGTGAGACAAACAGAGAAAAATGCACAGCAAATGGACACAGTGAGCACAAGCAGCAAGGGGCGGGGTGGGGATAAATAAATAAAAATAAATCTTAAAAAAAAAAAAAGATTGGGACTGGGTAGGGAGTTGTGGTTTGGAGCTTGTATGTACCCCCAGAAAAACATGTTCATAAACATAATCTCTTCCTGTGGGTGTGAACCCATTGTAAGTAGGACCTTTTGATGAGGTCACTTCAGCTAAGATGTGGCCCACCTCAGTCAGGATGGGTCTTAATCCTATTACTGGAGTCCTTTGTAAGCAGATTAAAATTCAGACAGAGAGAGGGAAAGCCACAGAAGCAAGAAGCTGAAGGTCAACAGAACATGGAAGAGAAGGGAGAAGCCAGGAGAAAAACCTAACCTCATTGCTTAATATTTCTGAGAAATGACCCATATTCATTTCTGGGAAATGGCCTTAAGTTGTCATGATTCTTTTTTTTTTTTTCTTTTAATGAGGTACTGGGGATTGAACCCGGGCTCCCATATGTGGGATGCAGACACTCAGTGACTGAGCTACATCCGCTCCCTATCATGATCCATTTTTAACTTGCAACCTTAGTAAAAGGCTACAATGTGAGGAGTAAAAGTATAGCAGCTTGGCAACTGTGGTTAACTGAATTATTCAGCCCAGAAAAACGTGTTCTTAATCTCAATCAGTTCCTATAGATTTTTCCCTATTGTAAAAAAGACCTTTTGAAGATTTCATTTTTTATTAAGGTATGTCCAACTGCAACAGGTTGGCCTAACTGGAAGTCCTTTATAAGCAGAATGAAATTGAAACATAGAGAAAGCCACAAAAATCTAGAAGCTGGAAGTTAACGGAACTTGGAGGAGAAAGAAGATGCCATCATGTTCATTGCCATGTGACAGAGAAGCCAAGGACCCTACAGCCAAGACTGGAACACATATTTGCACACCAACGTTCACAGCAGTATTATTCACAATTGCCAAAAGATGGATGGAACCCAATTGTCCATCCACCAATAAATGGATAAACAAAATGTGATGTAGACACTCAATGGGATATTATTCGGCTGTAAAAAGGGATAAAGTTCAGATATGTGTGACAACATGGATAAACTTTGAAGACATCATGATGAATGAAATAAGCCAGACACAAAAGGACAAATATTATATGATCTCACTGATATGAAATAATTAGAAGATGCAAACTCATAGAGTGAAAATCTAGAATATAGGTTACCAGGGGATGAATTGCAAGTAGGGAATAGAGAGTTAATATTTAAATTGTACAGAGATTCTATTGGGGATGATGGAAATTTTGGTAACGAATGGTGGTGATGGTAGAATAACATTGTGAATGTAATTATCAGCACTGACATATATTTGAATGTGGTTTAAGGGAATACTTTTAGGTTGTATATATGTTAATAGAATAAATTTTTTAAAAATCCATGGGACTATACGATGCAAACAGTGAACCCTAAGTTAAACCATGGACTGCAGTTAATAGTACAATTGTATTCCTACACATGTTTCTTATGCCCCTTTTATTTGAACCCATAATGAGCACTATACCCGTTAAATATGTGTCCCAGAGACTTAAATCTTCTGGCTGTTCATATGCCATTTGAGCCCTGAATCTCAGCCGAGTTGCAGCCAACCCCTACTCTCCAATTCATCAGACTCCCCTAGAACAACTAACAAAAGGATGATGATGGACAACGCCCATCCAGAAAATAGAGAGTATCTACAACTGCAAGCAAGACAGTTCCACCCATCTATCCCATGGATCTAAGCTCCCTCTCAATTGGAAGCAGTGTGGGCATCACCATCCCCAAATCCTCAAGATTGAGGAACAAACATAAGGGGGGAATGCAACTATGGACTCAAGTAGACTTACTATTCTAGGAATGGAAGAACTTGTAACATTGATAGAAGTGGCCACCAGAGTTTCTGAGGGGAAGGAGAGGGAAGAATAGTTGTAACATAGGGCATTTTGGGGACATTGCATTTGTTCTGCATGACATTGTAATGACAGATACAGACCATTATATATTTTGTCAAAACCTGTAAAATTGTGCGGTACAGAGTGTAAACCATAATGTAAACTCTAGACCATGGTTAGTAGCATTAATTCAATATATGTTATGTGTTCATCAATTGTGACAAATGTACCACACTAATGAAAGATGTTGTTAATGGGGGAAAGTGTGGGAGGCGGAGGGGGTGAGGTATATGGGAATCCCCTATATTTTCGATGTAACATTTATGTATCTAAAGCTTCTTTTAAAATAATAATAGGGAAGTGGATGTGGCTCAAATGATTGGGCTCCCACCTACCACATTGGAGGTCCCTGGTTTGGTTCCAATGCCTTGATTTGGACATTTTCACAACCTTGGAACTGTTAGCATCTACCCTAATAAATCCCTATTGTAAAAGCCAACCCATTTCTGGTATTTTGCATCAGCAGGCTGTGGCAAACTAAAACAACTACATAGGCATAAAAATAACTGTACATCTACATTATTGGGTATGCAAAGTAAAAAGAAAAACTGCTACAAGAACCACATAAAATGGGGAAGTAGAGGCATATAGCAGCATAGTTTGCGTATGCTATTGAAGTAAAGCTGGTATCAATTCAAACTAGAATATTATAGATTTTGGATGTTAAATGTAATCCCCGTGGTAACCAAACACACACACACAAATACAACCAAAACAAAATGAGATTGGAGAGTTTAATCTATTTACATTTAAAGTAATTACTGATAAGTCAGGACTCACTCCATTTTGTTTTTTGGTTTTGTATGCCTGTATTAGTCAGCCAAAGGGGTGCTGATGCAAAATACCAGAAATCACTTGGCTTTTTTAAAGGGTAGTTATTTTAGGTAAAAGCTTACAGTTACAAGGCCCTAAAGAGTCCAACTCAAGGTACCATAAGAAGTATTTTCTCACTAAAGTCTCTTGCCACGTGTCGAAGCAGGATGGTTGCCGTTTTCTGCGAGGGTTCAGCCTTCCCCTTCCTCTTAAGTCTCCGTAGGCCCCGCTTCTTCTGATCTCAGCTGTAGGCTGGAGGGCTCCTGTCTTTCTGGGCCTTCTCAGCTGCTCAGGGCTCTGGTCTCTTTAGTTGCAAATTATCAGGCAAAATGGCTCAGCTCTCCCCGGGGCCACAGGATCAAAGCCCTCTTCCGTGTCAATGGAGGTCTCTCTGTTTTCTCCCATATCCACTGCTTGTCTTCTTGATTGAATGTCCATTTATATGGCCCACAAAAGGGGACAAGGACTCAAGCTGAGTCGCCCTAATGACGTGGTCGGATCAAAGCCCTAATCTTGATTTAATCAAGTAAACATAAAGCCTTTGCATTTGTTTTTTTTTTTTTTTTAAAGATTTTATTTATTTATTCATTTATCCCCCGCTTGCTGCTTGTGCTCGCTGGGTCAGCTAACCACGCCCTGCGGGCGGGCTTGCCTTCACCAGGAGGCCCCGGGAACCGAACCCGGAACCTCCCATATGGTAAACAGGAGCCCTACTGATTGAGCCACAGCCGCTTCCCAAGCCTTTGCATTTGTATCAATCAAAGGGTATTATGCCCAGAGGAACAGACCAGTTTACCAATGTAATCTATATCTCTTTCTGGAATTCATAAAAAAAATCAAACTGTCACAGAGAGTGTGTGTTAATTTCTGTGAGTACAAACATCTGGCTCTTCCAAGATGGAAGAGCTCAATATAGTCACTGTATTAGTCAGGGTTCTCTAGGGAAACAGAATCAACAGGAGAGATCTGTAAATAGCGTGAGGTTTTATGAGTCTCTCATGCGACCGTGGGGATGCACAAGTCCAGGTTCCACAGGGAGGCTGCAAACCAGGGGCTCCAATGAAGGTCCTTGATGAGTTTCCGGGAGATGTTGGCTGTCCAAAGACGAGCTGGGGAATTCTCTCTGAATGCTGAAATCACTTCCCCTTTTAAGGCATTCAGCTGATTGGATAAAGCTTCACTCATTGCTGATGGCAATCGCCCTGGATGATGCAGATGTAATCAGCCATTCATGCAGTAAACTCACTGATGACTGAAGCCCATAAATGTCCTTGTATCACACTTAGCCCAGTGCTTGCTTGACCAAACACCTGGGCACAGTTCCCTGTCTGAGTTGACACATTAGCCTCACCATCACAGTCACTTGGCCCTCGAGTGGCTGGTTGCTCTTCTGAAAGAATGATGCTATGTTGCGTAATCAGTGTTAGTCTCTGTGGCTGGCCTCTTGGCCACTCGGTGGCAATAGTGGCTAGATCAGGTTTGGTACGTGGGAGTTCATGCAGTTGACTCATTTGTAGCCTCCATCACTGCCACCATAGCCTTTGTTCAGATGACCATCGTGTCAGAACTAAGATGGCTAAAGACACAGGCTGAGTGACATCAACTGGTTCAGTCATTTTTTTTCTACTTGGTTGCTTAGTGGTTCTTCCGTGGCGAGTACCATCTGCTGAGTGTTAATGTATCCAAAGATCTTCACTATTAGTGCTCACTCCCATGTGCCCATCGACGTGTCTCTACATCAGACCTCCTTGTCTTCTACCTTTAGAGTGACCATATTTAGCAAATAAAAATACGGAACACTCAGTTAAATTTGAAAATAGTTCTCATTGCTAAATTTTCGTAATTTATTATTTTTTCTCTTTTTCTTCTTTTTTCTTTTTCTTTTTTAAATCTTTTTAAAATTTGTTAAATTTAATTTTTTCTCTTTCTTTTTTAAACTTTTTTTTTTCTTGTTTTTCTTTTTTTTCATTTTGTAATTTATTTTTAAAAGCTGAATACAGGACCTTTAGGTTATCTGACAAAGTCAGTATAGACAGGACACGGGACAAAATCATTAAGCACAAGACATGTCTTTTTTTTTTAAAGATTTTATTTATTTATTCATTTATCCCCCCCTTGCTGCTTGTGCTCACTGGGTCAGCTAACCACGCCGTGCGGGCGGGCTTGCCTTCACCAGGAGGCCCCGGGAACCGAACCCGGGGCCTCCCATATGGTAAACGGGAGCCCCACTGATTGAGCCACAGCCGCTTCCCAAGACATGTCTTGCATATACAGGATGTGTGGCAAACCACCTATCTTCTAATAATTTTGCTTCAAAAACAATAATTTTGCCTCTAGTACCTGATGAGCTAGTCAGGCCATTTACCACAGCCCACTGTGAGGACACACACACACAGAGTCTAATCTCAGGTCACTTTTTCCACATAAAGTGGATAACCAAGCACACTGCCTGAAGCTCTTGCCCATGGGGAGGGTTTTCCCTCACCACTGTTTTTCAAAGCTACCCCTAAGTGACTAGGCTAAGCTGACCCACCATGAATTAAGCTCAATCATTTCCCTCTTCTTTCAGCTGGTTGTATAAGACCGCTGCAGAGCTAGAGGCATAAGCTAAGGGAGGGACAAAATGCCTGATCTCATATGTACCCCTTCCAATTTATGGTGGATTATTTCTGGACCCACTCACCTTATTACTTGGTGGATCTGACAGAACTAGAATGGATAGTTCCATTCTCTTGGTCACTTGTTCCAGGCTCAGGCATTCCATTTGTATCAGGATTCAGGAGCATGCCATAGATTTCCCCCATCAAAAAACATATAATTCTCTGTTACAGATAGCGTAATCTTGCTCCAGAACCCCAGAAGATCCATAGTAACTACAAATAAATTATTGGAGAATATGAAAGCTCAAAGAGATAAAGAGCACAGGTTGTGTGTGGGGGGAGGGACAAAGCAGGGAGGAATGGGGAATGAATGCAAAATGGATGTAAATTTTCTGTTTAGGGAGATGGGAAAGTTTTAGTAATGGAAGGTGGTGAGGGTACCGCGATGTAGTTTTATGAAGAAACAGAAAAATAGAAAGGAAGGGAGGGAGGGAGGGAGGGAGGGAAGGAGGGAGGAAGGAAGGAAGGTGACTAAAGAGACAATGACAATTAAAGGCAATACATGATCCTGGATGGGATCTAATAAGGGAGGAGAGAAGCTCTAAGGGACATTATTGGGACATATGAAAAAAATTAGAGTATATATATCAGTGTTAAATTTCTAGATCTTGATCACTGCACTTAGGATGGATACATAAGTGAATATACTTGTTCTTAGGAAATGTACATGGTGGCATTAAGTGTTCAAAAATCATGATGTATACAACCTACACTCAAGTGTTCACAGAAAGGATTGATAGACTGAGTGATGGGTAGCTAGATGGATTGAGAGATTGATGGACAGGTAAGAATGATGTGGCACTTGGGGCAAAATGTTAGAATTGGTGGATCTGGGTGTCTGTGGGCCTGGGGTTGTATTGGAGTTCTCTGGATTGGATGTGTATTATTTTTGTAAGTGTCCTGTAAGTTATTCAAGATATTTCAAAATAAAAGGTTTAAAATTATAAACAAAAAACAAGACATCCTATGTGATTGGTTAGGGTCGCATATTTCTGAGTGGTCCTAATTGGGTCCCTAATCAGGGAAGCTGCCATTTATATATTAATAGCTGTTTTGAGTCAATTGTACAGGGATTATAGTTCGACTTCCTGGGGTGTTTGCTGTAGAGAATGGTCAGCTGCTTGGGCCTGTCGGTGGGTGATGGGCCAGACTTTCCTGGTGTGGTACTACTGACAGTGGACCAGACTCTCCAGGTCAACATCCACTTGCATATTCACTCTCTCAAGAATCACATTCAGACTAGATGGAGAGGATTTCACATCACTGGAGATCCTGGAACTTTTTTTTTTAAAGATTTATTTTATTTATTTATTCTGCCGCCCCCCCTTGTTAGCATTTGCTGTCTGCTCTCTGTATCCATTTGTTGTGCGCTCTCTCTGTCTGCTCGTCTTCTCTTTAGGAAGCACAGGGAACCGAACTTAGGACCTCCCATGTGGGAAAGAGTTGCTCAATCGCTTGAGCCATCTCAGCTCCATGCTTTGTGGGGTCTCTCATTGTCTTTCCTCTTTGTGTCTCCTTGTTGCGTCATCTTGTTGCATCTGCTCATTGCGCCTGTCCATCATGCCAGCTCACTGTCTTGCTTGTCTTCTCCAGGCACTGGGAACGGAGCCTGGGACCTCCCATGTGGTAGGTGGGAGCTCAACCGTTTGAGCCACAACTGCTCCCTGAGATCGTGGACCTCTGAGTGGGATGCACTGATTAGATGGGATGTAGGGTTGTTCCATGTGGAAAGGGTGCGTAAGTTCATGTGTGGAATAAAAGGTGTGCATGGACACTGATGGCCAGAAAAGTGGACTGTGGCAGATTGGCTATCTTACCAACCTAGTTTTCTTTTGTTTAAGCGCACAAATATAGCACAGTTCTCATTCTCCCTTGCAACTGCAAGGGGGTGTTTATGTGACTGAGTTCTGGCCAATGGAAACCAGGTGGGAGTGCGGTATACCTCTTCCAGGCCCAACCCTTTAAATCTTCCCCTAAGATCTTCTATGCTCTTTCTTCCCTTATTATTGAGTCAGATGCAAAGTATTCAGTGGAGAACTGTGAGGCCAAGAAGATGGTGGAGTCACTGGTCCCAGGAAGGTGGGTCCCTGAATGTCCTCATGGAACAGAGTGTCTGGCCAGCTGGCATTACACTGTGCTGTGAATGAGAAATAAACATTTGCTCTCTAAAGCCAATGGAATTTAGGAGGTATTTGTAAGAGCAGTTAACATATCTGGACAATTACAGGGCAAACTCCCTGTTTTAGTTTGTATTGTCACTGTAAAAAATTAACACAAGCTGGGTAGCTTAAAACAATACAAATAGATTATCTCACAGTTCTGGAGGTACAAGTCCAAAATCAGTGTCAATGGGCTGAAGTCAAGGAGTTGGCAGGGCTGTGTTCCTTGTGGACATTCTGGGGGAAATCCATTCCTTAGTCTTTTCCAGTTTCTAGAGGGTGCCTGCATTTCTTGGCTCATGGCCCCATGTCATTCCTATCCATGTTTCCCTCCCCACATCTCCTTTTCTTACTCTGACTCTCCTGCCTGCCTTTTGTGATTACATTGAGCCCACCCAGATAATCCAGGAAAGGACTGTGAAATCAAAGCACAATTCAATAAAAACCTTTAGAGTTGTTTACTGTAAATACCTCTAGGTCAATGCTTCTCAAACTTTAATATGCATTTGAATAACCTGGGGATCTTATTAAAAATAGGTAGGTCCAAGGTTCACCCCAGAATTCTTCATTAATAAACTGAGCAATGCTGACGCTGCTGGTCCATGGACTATATTTTGAATAGCAAGATCTTACATGATATAAAAACCAGAAAGTTCAAAGGTAATTTCAATTCTTCTCTTGCAGGAAAGGTGCTAAAAGCAGAGGTTCTGGAATTTAAAGCAAGAATCAATCTGACCAAATTTGATACCATTCGGGATCACTGATATGGTATATGATTTTCTGAACTGAAATATCACTTTCTTTGTCCAAACATCATGCTCTGAAAACTAATATTTTTTTTGGCATATAAAAGCTGGTTCCCATATGGAGGTAGAGGAGAAGGCAGATAGTGGTAAGTAGATTGAGGAGTAGTGATGGGCCAAGCAAGCAGAGGTAAACACTAGAATACTTACTTATTTTTTGTGGAGGTAAGACTTTAGTAAGTACACACAAATTTACATAAGGGAAATCATATCCCACATATCAAGTGCTTTCTTCTCTCTTCCTTAGCTTCCTCTACCTCCACAGCCTATATTTACAATCTACATTGTATCTTTTCATTTTTATCCAGACCTTAAAATCATGAATCATGAACATATGCATTAATTTTTTAGGTTATTGTTTTTGCCACCATGAACAGTACCCATCTGGAGCGGCTGGTGTTATTTATTTTTTTAAAGAAAATCAAAATGTTTAAAAGTATGTATCTTAAAATATCCGCTAATACGATTAGGATTATGGTAGTCCCCTGCCCCAACCTCCTTTCTCATGAGATTGCTACTCTTCAAAAGCAGCCAATTTTTAAAAAAGATTTATTTATTTATCCCCACCCCCTTGTTTTTGCACTCACTGTCTTGCTCTCTCTGTCCATTCACTATGTGCTCTCTGTGTCTGCTTGTCTTCTCTTTAGGAGGCACCGGGAACCGAACCTGGGACCTCCCATGTGGGAGAGAAGCGCTCAATCGCTTGAGTCACTTCAGCTCCCTGGTTTGTTGTCTCTCATTGTCTCTCCTCTTTGTCTCTTTCTGTTGCACCAGCTTGCCGTGAGGACCAGCTCGCTTTCACCAGGAGGCCCCGGGAAACGAACCCAGGACCTCCCATATGGTTGATGGGAGCCCTATCGCTTGAGCCACATCCGCTTCCCAAGTAGCCACTTTCTATTAAACCTTAGCTATTTCTTCTGGTATTTGGTTTTAGATAGTACCTATTGACTTTTTTTAGGAGGTACTGGGGATCGAACCTCGGACCTCGTACATGGGAAACAGGTGCTCAACCACTGAGCAACACTCGTTCCCCAATATCTATTGACTTTTTATAATGGAAGATGAAGATTCAATTCTGTACATCATAGTTATAAGCATCTTTTTAGTTAAGTCAAAATTCATTATTATGTTTATTTAAATATTATTCACAATTGAGGATATAGTATGATACATAATTTGCTACTTTGTTTGCTTGTCAAGTTACCTTCTCAAAATCTGAGAACATTCTCTCTCAATGCATTCACCCATCAACTGATATTCCCCAAAAGCATACTATATCTCTGTTTCAATCTGGACTGGCTACCTCTCTGGGGCTGCTGTATGGGCTCCCTAAGACTTTTCACCATCCAGGCTTGCAGTCAAGCCAGCAAAGGGAGGAAGGACAATTGGGAAAAGCAATCTCAGAGAGACTTGCTGGAGTTTTGGGAACCGGAGGTTCAAAAGCTCCAGCTACACAGCTCCTGCTGCTCCAGCCATTCTCACTTTGGGTTTTTAGGTATCTTTAAGGCAGAGATGTTTGGGTTGAATTATAAGGCTTCATTTTATGAATGCTTCCAATTAGAGAAAAGGATACAGAAACTGCATCATCATATTTAACTATTCTTGATACTATTTTGACTTATTTCTAGTACTTCCCTAGTTCAGATGTATGATCTTTGGAATCTCTATTTTTATACATCAGTTATTCAAAAGATCTGAAGAGCAATTTTGAAATGCCATAGTTTTATTTTTTTTTAAGGTCTGAGAGAGCACCAATACTCCCAAAGGGGCAAAACCTTGAAATGTTTATGTAGAATAATGATAATAGCAAAGGGGTTTATTATTATTACTTTTAAAGATTTATTTATTTATTTATCCACACCCCACCCCTTGTTGTTTGTGCTCACTGTCTGCTCTTTTTTTTTTTTCTTTAGGAGGCACTGGGAACTGAACCCAGGACCTCCCATGTGGGAGGGAGGCACCCAATCACTTGAGCCACCTCCGTTCCCTGCTTGTTGTCTCTCATTGTGTTTCCTGGCTCTGTCGCTTTGTTCTATCATCTCGCTGTCTTACTGTCTTATCTTCTTTAGGAGGCACCGGAAACCAAACCCGGGACCTCCCATGTGGTAGGTGGGCACCCAGCTGCTTGAGCCACATCCGCTTCCTCATTATTTAATTTAGCCTAATAACCTTACATTTTGAGGGCTACTGTTTATGCAGTTCTGTAGATAAGGAAATCAAGGCTTTGATAAATTAAATAACTTGTTCCAGTGGTGGAAATAGATTTGAACTTGAGCAGTTTCACTGCATAACCATATGCATAGCCACTCTGCTCTTCATACCTTTCCTGGGGAGGTGAGGACAGCTATGGGTCACATGCCAAGTTCCTGATGCACCAGCAGAAGGCAAGAGTGATGATGAGAGGTAGAGGGTGGCAAATCTTCCTGTGGTATGAACCTTAACGGATGTAGGATTTACACAAAATGGGTCTATGTGCCAAATATAGAAAAGCAAAAAGGGAGATGAGAAGTGAAGTTGGAGTCAGTGAAACTGACATTAGGGATAATGTGGGAAGAGACAGAGGAAGCAGATTAAAATTTCCCAATTCCTGTGGGCAAGTGCTCTTAACACAGTTCCTTTTATTCTAAGAATCGCTTCAATTTGCTTACTCATTTCTTTCTTTTTTTTTTTTTCAGGGAAACGTAAATGTTTATTTTTCATTAATCTTTTGAGTGTAACCACCATGGTTTTTGCAGGTTTAACAGAGGAACAAATTTGATTAAGAACAGTTCCAGGATTTAATAATTTCAATGCCAAGGTTTTGATTACGGTAACATGGTTATCAACTTAATATAAATGGAGTTTTATAAAAAGGTTAAATAAGCAGTCTGACCTCTTGAACATATATAAATGACCCACACTCTAGACTTAGTAACGTAAGTACCCTTCAGTTTTCTAACAATCAAAGAGTTAGATCTCATGGTATGAGAAAGCAGCATAATGCTTTATTTCTACCACATGGATGTTTTGGTCATTAGTATGCTTGTATGAATAAGGCAATGCGCCAAGCACTAGCTTACAGAAAGTGCAGTTGAGGTGTGCAGGAGGGTAGCGGCGGTGGTGGTGGCAGGCAAGAGCAGGGGACTCTCACCAACTAGCACATCAGTCATCTTCTCCACACAGCAGCAGGAGGGCTTTCTTATAGTCCCCAGATGTATCATTCTTAATTGTAGAATAAAGAGAGGTGGCAAAAGTCTTCCTAAACGCCTTCCTAACGTTAAAGAGATCAGTCTCACTCCTGGAAACCTCGACTCGGATGAGGGTATGATCATCTGCTCCTGCTCCCTTCAGAGCACAGCAGAGGGTTTCTGCAAGGTAGGCAGGTATTCTTCGGATAGATTTCACGACAGCAAGGAGGAGCTGCTCCAAATTACCAGAAGTCGCCCGATCTATGGTCTCCTCAATTTGAAATCCAGATATAGGCATGTATTTGTCAAACACCCTTCTCAAATGAGACGTGCTTTGTGTCCCAAAGACGGTGATAAACTTTTCTTCATCTGTCCCCCACTTAAGCTCCCCAGCTTGAAATAAAGTCTGAGCATCTTGTTCACCCTGAGCTTCATCAATTCTAGCATCAGGGTCTCTATTAGCCTGAAGGAGAACCACCAACATCCTCTGGTAGTACCCTGAAGTATCCCTACCACGTCATCTTCCAGGCATGAGCCGTATCCTTCTTCATAAACTTCTTTTATGGCTCTCAGTTCTTCAAGTATCCTGGAAGCAATAATTTCAGTCAGGACTTTCTCATTTGTCTCAGCTCCCTTAGGAGTGTGCTTCAGTTCATAGGCATCATAAAGATGAGAGGGTTTCATCAGAGCCACAATTAATTTTTCAAAATTTTCAGTCAGTTCTGATTTCAGGTCATCCAGAAGATCCCTGCCAAATAGAGTTTCAAAAGCCACAATGATTTCCTGGTGCTGAGCATTACTTGGGAATGTCAATGGAGTCAGGATGGTCTCATCAGTGCCCAGGCCTTTCACGGCCTTCCGAAGAGCTTGTGGGTCAGCCGGCTTGTCAGATCCAGGGCAGTCAGGCACAGTACCTTTCACAACCTGTGCCATGGCGGTTTCTCAGGGGAGGAGAGGGTGATGCAGAACGAGACAGAGGGACCCAAGAGCCCCGAAACTCCCGGAGCTCAGTGGCGGAGCGCTGAGGGGCAGCAGAGTCTTACTCATTTCTTATACACTTTTATTCTCTGCCTGAACATCTTTTCAGATAATCATTAACAGTAATCGGGTGGTGAAAAAGGTTTTAACTGCTTTTATATTTTGACCACATTTTAATGACCATCAAGTTTTCATTACTGCAAGGCCATTCTTCCAGGCATCATTGGTTACCTGCTGCTGACCAGGAGTAAACCTTACTGTAAGGGATTCTCTGACCTCTAGAGCTAGATATCCATTAAAAAAAAAAAAAAAAAAAGATTTATTTACTTTTTATCCATTTTAACACCCCCCCCCCGTTTTTGCTGTTTTGTGTCCATTCGTTGGGCAATTCTCTGTGTGTGTTTCCTGCCCTCTTCTCTCATCCTTCTCCTCCTGTCTTCACCGGGATTCGATCCTGGGAACTTCCGATGTGGAAGAGAGGTGTCTGACTGCCTGTGCCACCTCAGTTCCTGGTTTCTCAGCTTGTCTCATCTTGGCTCTCCCTTGTGTTACTCTCCTGTTACATCATCATCTTGCTGTGTGGTTAGGCAGGGCCTGGGCGGCTCACCCGTGCACCTTCTATATTTTTCTTTTACCGGGAGGTCCTGGGGATCGAACCCAGGTCCCTCCATATGGGAAACCAACGCCCAACCATTTGAGCCACATCTGCCCCCAATATCCATTTTTAAAAAAGGCAATTTTGAGATATATTCATACACCATACAATCTATCCAAAGTGAACAATCAATAGATTTTAGTGCTGTGCATTCATCACCACAAAAAATTTAAGAATAATTTCATTACTCCAAAAAGAAAAACTCCACACCAGTTTGCAGTCACTTCTCAATCTCTCCTTCCTTCCCCAGCCCTATAAGACCACTAATCAAATTCCATCTTTATAAATTGATTTATATTTACATTTTTTTTTTTTACAATTGTTAAAGCTGTTTTTTTTTTTTTTTTTTAAAAAGATGCTTAGATTACATAAATGTTAGACAAAAATTACAGGGATTCCCATGTTCCCCACCTCCCACACCTCCCACAACCTCCCACATAAACATCTTTCATTAGTGTGGCACATCATATAAATGGAATCATACAATATGTAGTACCTGACAACAATTTTTTAAATAAGTTAGATGATGAACTTAAGAAGGAAATGAAATAAATGAAATGAGAAAAAAATTGAGGGACAACTGAAACTTCAGAATGGTGTAAGTTGCAGGAGAAAATGGACAGGGATGGATAAGGTTGAGTTGGGGATCAATGATTTGTGCTGATTGTCTGTCATGTGAGCCCATATGCATTAAAAAAAAAAAAAACATGAGAAAACTTAAAATTAGAAGTGAGGACAGGACTGCTCACCTTTCTTTTTAACATTAGTGTAAAAAACAGATTCAACAGTTTTATATTACTGTTAATATAAATACATATTTCCACAGAGGAGCTGTCCATGGCAGCGCCTTTACTTTATGCACTATTGACATTTTGGAATTGGTGTTTGCTGTGAGGCGCTGTCCTGTGCATTATAGGATGTCTAGCAGCCACCCACCAGCAGCCATTAGTACCTCTTCCAGCTGTGACTACCAAAAATGTCTCTGGACATTGCCAAGATTCTGGCAGAATTGTCCATGGCTGAGAACCACTGCTTTAGGGAGGACAAATGAAAGCACATTCCTTGCTTTTTTGAAGTAATCCAACCCCGAATCTAAGTCTCTCCTCTGACCTAAGCCTTGATAAAAACTGATGAATTTGGTTTTAGACTAAAACCAAGAGATTGTCAAGCAATCTCTTTTTTTGCATTCATTTCCCATAAAATAACATATATGCACCGCCTTAAGGGGAAAGATTACTGCCGTAAGAATCTGATATCAACACTGGATGAACACAAGAACAGGGCTGCACACAGGTTTTGTATTTCTTTCTTTTTTTTTCTTTTTTTGTTGGCAGCAGCATCACTGTGCACTTTGCTACCCTGAGTTATATGCCAGACTGTCCTGAACCATTTCCATTTCTTAGAGTGCATTAATGCATTTCTCCCATTACCAGATTCACAACTACCTATTTGCAGCATACAGCATATAGGAGTGCAGAAGCACAGCAGGGGCTCAAACATTAATAAACATTGAGCAGGGGCTCAAACATTCATAAATACTCCATCTTGGGTCACTGCCCCACTGGTATTCTATGTTCCAGCCAAACCAAGCCATGCAAAGGTAACAGGTTGGGGAGATAAAAAGGGATATGTTCGGTTTGAAAAAGCATATTCAATAGTATATGTTAAGAAAAGAAAAAATCTTTGAAATACAAACCACTGAGAAAAAAGCAATACCCAAGTTTTCTTGCTGCAGGGAGCACAGATTTATTTTTTCTGTTGCAGATATGTTTAAGGGAGAGGAAAATAAAACAAGCCATGGTTAAAACAAATTTCGACAACATGCCCTAATGCTTCCTACGTAGGTGCTTTGCTATTCTTGTTTTCTTCGCTCTCCCCACCCTATAATCCCTAATATGTCTCACACATATTCAGGCTTTAGACCAAGTTTAAGCATCACCTCTTCTAGGAAGCCTTTCCTGATTAACCCCTATGCTGTCTCTCTCCTCCCAAGTTCCCACCATAGCACCCTGTGTTTCTGTCATAGCACTAACCACCTGTATTTTAGCTATTTGTTTTACTCTGTCTCCTTGAAGGCAGGTGCTCAAGTCTGTTGCATTAGTGCATGCAGATAAACTTGAAGTCCTATTTTATTTTCCTGTTCTATTTTAGATTACCATTATGAGAATAATTAAATCCAGCGATTTGAGCCATTATTAAGCCATGTTCATATAAGCAATGGCTTTTTTTTTTTTTTCTTTTTTTTTTTGGGGGAACAAGGGAGAGGAAGAGTGGGAGCAATGGCTTTTTATATTTAGCAATTTTATTTATTTATTTATTTATTTATTATTTAGCAATTTTAGAAACCATCTTTAAAACTCCCTGGTACAAAATAATGGGAGATGTACCAAAGATGTAGCTCTTTGTTATAAGAATATTCAGTGAAGATCAACAACCCAAGATTATACAGCATACTTGTGCTGGAATACTTTACTACCATTAGAAGTCACCACGTGTTGGCTAAGTCTAATCCTGTCCTCTTCAGGTGAATAAAATTTATTTATTTATTTATTTATTTATTTATTTATTTTTACCGGGAGGTACCGGGGATCGAACCCCGGTCTCTCCATATGGTAGACGGACGCCCAACCTCTTGAGCCACATCCGTTTCCCAGGTTAATAAAATTTAATGTTTCCCAATAGGTTTCAGTATTAAACCAAACTGACTACCATAGTTCTCCACAAAATAACAGATTATCTCCAATTGGTGATGAGGTAATTTTGTTTTTCTTCAGCCTGTCATTATTTTCCAAATATTCTAAAATAAAGATGGATACCTTTTTAACTCATCATTTTGTTTATTTTTATAGCTGAATTCTAGACCTTTCTTTCCCACAGCTGCAAAACAGTACTGATTAATTGCAATAAAATAAACTAAAACAACACAGGGGAGCAAAGATATAGCAAGCTAAGAAAAACTCATGTGTTAGAGAGTAATAGACTAATTCTCATTTCTGTTTACTGTAAATATTATTCTAAATTAAGAATCATAAAATACACTTGAATTTACAAATACATCTGGTATGATGGTAAGATTCCAGTTTTTTTTTTTACCATGAGACATAACTTGATGGGGAAAAGTATAAAATATGAAGGATCACAGCAAATCAACTCTAAATTTGAAGCTTCAAGTTCAAACCATATCTTACTTGAAAATGTTGGTTCTATTATAGATTTTGCAAACCCAGAATAAACAAATCTGTCTTAGAATCTGAAACTTATGTGCTTTATAATTTGTTCTGACCAGTGCAATAAATGAATGATACTGATAATTAGTTTGGAGGATGTATTAGTCAGTCAAAGAGGTGCTGATACAAAATACCAGAAACCTGTTGGCTTTTATAAAGGGTATTTAGTTGGGGTAGAAGCTTACAGTTACCAAGTCATAAAGCATAAGTTACTTCCCTCACCAAAGTCTATTGCCATGTGTTGGAGCAAAATGGCTGCCGACGTTTGTGAGGGTTCAGGCTTCCTGGGTTCCTCTCTTCCTGGGGCTTGCTTCTCTCTGGGTTCAACTCCTCTGTGTTCTCCACAAGGCCAGCTGTAGACTATCAGGTGAACGGCTTGTCTCTTTTCCTGAAGCCTTCTCTCCTTCCTCACGACCAAGCTCCTGTGTGCTTACTTCCTGTGGCTCTAGCTCAAAGACTCAGCATCAAGGCTCCAATACTGTCCTTTGCCATGTCTTTTATCTTCGAGACCCCAATCAACAAGGGGTGGGGACTCAATGCCCTACTGACATGGCCCAATCAAAGCCCTAATCATAATTTAATCATGGCCAGAGGACAGACCAGTTTACAAACATAATCCATTATCTATTTTTGGAATTCATAAATAATGCCAAACTGCTACAGAGGGAAAAGCAGAAGGAAAAAATTTAAACAATAGCTTTTTTTTTTTTTTTTTAAAGATTTTATTTATTTATTCATTTATCCCCACCCCCCCCTTGCTGCTTGTGCTTGCTGTGTCCATTTGCTGTGCGTTTTTCTGTGTCTGCTTGTCTCCCCCCCTTGTCGGGTCGTCCTGCTGCGTCAGCTCACCGTGCCGCGTGGGCGGGCTTGCCTTCACCAGGCGGCCCCGGGAACCGAACGCGGGGCCTCCCATATGGTAAACGGGAGCCCTATCGATTGAGCCACATCCGCTTCCCCTAAACAATAGCTTTTTATGACCATTATTTAATAGCTGGCATCTAAGTATGTTTCCAGAATGAACAAATGAAGGGTAGGCCCTAAGTGATTTCTTAGGGTCTCATAACTGAAATCATAGAATCTTAATTAAGAATTTTTTCATGTCTTTTAAAATATATTAGCTTTTACTTAGTCACACAAAACCAAACTTTGTTATTACTTATTGCATTCATTTCTTGAGTGCCTGCCTTTGGATGCCAGGTGCTTCATCTAATTTTTCAATGATTAAAAGAGTTATTGTTCAGCTTAAGTCACACTAGTTAGTTGTCAACAGTAGTTAAGTTAAAGCAGGACCTTAAAGCAGAGGTTAAAATTAAATTTTAAATAAATATTTTGATTCAATGATTAAAAAACAGACCCTATGTATGGCAGGGGAAGCACAGAGAGATTGAGAGGTGATGAGGGTTTTTTGGTCTGTTTTTTTTGGTTTATTATTATTCTTGGAATAATGAAAATGCTCTAATAATGACTGAAGTGATTAATGCATAACTATGTGATTATACCAAATGCCATGGATTGTACACTTTGGATGAATTTATGCTTTATTAATATGTATCAATAAAATTGATTTGCTAAAAACAAAACAACAACAACAAAAAAAACCCCAAAGATCCTGGTACACAAAACACTACTAGAAGAGTTCAATGTTTAAAATGTCTTTTCTTCTTAAAGATAAGCTACAATACATCCAAGATTATATAGCTATATGCATTTGATTGTTGTTGCTGCCACTCCTAATAAATCTTTTCTCTTCAGATGCACTTATAAAATTCATAAGGGGACACCAATGATACAGGACCTTCCAAAGTAAAAACAAACAAAACAAAACAAAAAACACCATGTGACAGAAAAACAGCAGATACACATTATTTTTTTCAAGTAATGATATGTACAGTTTTATTGCCAGTATATGCACAACAGTAAGCATAGAACTATAAATACACAATGTCATTAACAGTAAAAAAACAAAATTATTATAGGTGAGAGAGGGAATATAGAGAAACTATTTTCCTGCTGCTAGGACAGAAACAAAGGAAGGAAAAAGCCAGTGACAAATCACCCATTCAGTACTCTTGTCTTAAACTCTTTACATACATTTCTACATTTTTTCAATTAAACAAAGTACAGATAACTCTTAATAGCAAATTGCTTCCCTAACAGCTATTTGCCTTTCCAGTCAAATTCACTTTACATTAGGATTAAAAAAAAAAAAGTCAAGATGAGAAATCATTAGTATCCTGGCTCCAAATCACCTAATTTGCCTTTCACCAAAATTAGTAATTTTTTTAAGTTAGCTGCACATGAAAAGAAGAGGTGTAGCAAAAGGTGATTTAAAATAATTGTTAAAAAAGTAACAGAAAATCACCCTTTAAGAAGTTTTCCAAAAGACAGGATAGGCAGCAGCTCAGTCAAAGTAGTAGCCCTGAAGAGGTAGAGAATTTGAGCCCATTATAGAAAGATAGCCTTGGCACCATCTTCTCTCTCATCAGGATCAATGTTTTCAAGTAAGACAATTTCATGGTAAAAGGAAACCAGGTTCCACCATTTAAAGAAAAGGTGCTGGTTGAATCCCATGTCTCAATAATTAGTTTGTTAATTAAATGAGAAACAGAAGACGGTCAAGGACACACATGCACTTGATTTTAGTTTTTGTCTGTTTCCATTATCAGGTTTATTCATAAGTGAATTTGATATTAATAAATACAAAAAAAGCATCATTCACAACAAAGATAAACAAACCAAAAAACCCTGCAATAAAACCTTCTACTTTAATAAGTATCAAGAAAAACACAGGCAGATGATTTGGTGCAGCTTTTGTTAAGGGATCATAGAGGGGAGATGGTTTTAAATAAAGATGGCAAGATTAATAACCAACAAAACAGTATCAGGTTTACAGATCTGACTGCTTCTGTAACATTTCTCCTTGAGGTTTTTAGTTTTCAAACTACAGATCACCCCAAAGAAGTTGCACTAATGATATGTATCACCATTACACCAACAGAGTCCAGCTGTAGTTCAAATTAGTCCTGCTTTGTTTCACATCATTTCAATATTTCTAGCATAGGACATGATACGGAACAAAAGTCAAAGTAGCAATAAAAATATTATTCTGCAGCTGAATAAAGGCAAAAAAACAAAGGGTTAGACTGTTAAACGTTTAAAGCTTTAAGCATTCCTGTTTAACCAGCATTTAAAAAAATTTATACAATCATAACACTGGCAAAGATTAATGGGAAGACAAAGAACTACAGGCATGTGAAATGATGAATTAGATTAAAAATTACTTTGTCTTGATCAACTGATGTTAATACTGCTTCTTCTTGAATTTGGAATAACTATCATAAAAGTTACATGCAGACTGAGGATAGCCCTCTGTTACAGAAAATACAGAACAAAACAAAACAAAATCAAACAAAAACTAAAACTGGGAAACAATGGTAAGTTCTAAAAGATGTATTTGAAAATATCTTTTCATTGATGAGGGTGGTCTGTCCTTTCTCTGAGAGACCTGGTTCACTTTGATCAGATTCACTAACTTTGTCCAGAAACATCAGTAGTGGGATCAGCAACTCCAGATCCAGTCTGTGCACGTTTGATATAAAGATTCAGCAGCTTCATCTGCAGATTCAAGGCAAACACATGTTGGTTAAGGGGGAACTCTGAAGGCCTCAAGCTGCTCATGATTATAAGAAGATACTTACTTTAAAAAATTATACACATATATTATATGTGACCTTTGAAAGATTTTAGCCTGGGAGGTTATTATAATGCTCAAGTTACTGCTCATATTTAATTAATGAAAAAGATTAGGTCTCAGAGTTTGTATATGGCTGAGTATTGCAGTGGTGACATATAAAACATTAAACTTAGAAAAAGAAATAACTACCAAAACAATAATGATAAACAACTGAACACTATGTGTTATACACCGTGCTACTCACTTTACATTTAACTTTTTTAAACGTCAGAACATTTTATAGATGAGGATATTGAGATGCAAAGTGGTTCAATCACTGGTTAAGGTCTCAGGTGCAAGTAAGAAGTGGGCCAGAACGGAACCTAAGTACTTGGGTTCTAGGAACCATGCCCTCAGAACACTATGCCCCTGCCATTCAACACAAGAGGTGGGATTTTTTTTTTTTTTAAATCTCTGTGTCCTTTTGCAATCTTTACCTGTAGGAGAATACACTTTTACAAAGTTTGAAATCAGTGCATATACAATTCTTTATATTTTTAATTTTATATTTTTTAGGCAGTACTGGGGATTCAACCCAGGACCTCCTACACAGGAAGTAGGCACTCAACCACTGAGCTACATCCGCTACCCAATGAGGGTTGGTTTTTCCATTTGTTTGTTATGTTTTTCTTTTAGGAGGTACTGGAGATCGAACCCGGGACCTTGTATATGGGAAGCAGGTGCTCAACCACTTGAGCTACATTGGCTCCCCCATACACAATTCTGCATACTACTTTTTTCACCTAATGTTAGTTCCAAATATTTTCCCAAACTTGCTACTGTTTTTCATATGTAACATTATTACTGGCTGCCTAATATTCTGTTAAATTGTTGGATTTTAATTCTTCTACATACATCTCTGGATTATGAGGACCTAACGAGTTTATCACAAAAGTTGGGATACCTTTTCCTTTGAAAACAATTTTGTTGTTGCAGATTTGCCTTTTAATATTAACTCTATGATCCAAGGGTTTTCAACCTGTTGTCCATGTACAAATATTTGTACAAATCAGTAGCATTATTTACATTTGCAATTTTGGGAGACCATCTCTACCTAAGATCAAAAATTTTTTTATTATCCCGTACAGAAACTCTGTACCCATTATGCAATAACTCTCCATTCCTCCCTCTCCCCAGCCCCTGGTAACTTGTACTCTACTTTCTGTCTTTAGGAATTTGCTTATTCTAGATATTTCATGTAAATGGAATCATAGTATTTGTCTGTTTATGTCTGCCTTCTTTTATTTAGCATAATGTTTTCAAGGTTCATTTGTATTGTAGCAAACTTTGAGTACTTTTATCCTGACTTTTTGCTTTTTTAAGAATAAATTTGGGAGGCGGCTGTGGCTCAATCAGTAGGGCTCCCGTTTACCATATGGGAGGCCCCGGGTTCGGTTCCTGGGGCCTCATGGTGAGGGCAAGCCCGCCCGCACGGCGTGGTTGGCTGACCCGGCGAGCGCAGGCAGCAAGGGGGGGATAAATGAATAAATAAATAAAATCTTTAAAAAAAAAAAAAAAAAAAAAAAGAATAAATTTGACCATAATGATAATCATTAGGATTTTTGAAAACTCTTCAAATGAAGGAGAGTTACCTCATCCTAACTGGTTCTTAAACCATAATTCAACAATTGTAGTTAATCCTCTGCCCTTAGGACAAATTTCAAGGCTTTGATAGTACTAAAAAAAGAGAAAGGCAGGATTTATTTTATGTATTTATTTTAAGTCTTAAGGACTACTCAGAAATTTCTATTTTAACATACCAAGTCAAAGTTGTACATTCATATGTATCATAATAATAAAAATAGAAAGAGAAGGAGAACAAATATTTGGTTATCCTGGTTCTTAAGGGGAAAACTGAAAAAAAAAAGAGAAAGGTTCAAGTGTTTCATACTCTGGGGAATATAAAATAATCCATGAATATATATAGACACGACACTACTTTTTAAAGAACATATCACAGCCACCATTTCTAAAACAAAGCAGAACCACTTACTTTACTGCCAGTGAGTTGGCTGAGGTGCGGTTTTAGTTCATCACCAATTACTGCATGTACAGCCACCAGGCAGAAGACACAAGCTTTCCGGACACTGCTCTCTGAATTATCATAACCCTAGGGAGAAAAGTCCACTGTTAGCATTCCTGGATGATCTGAGAAAAATACCTTTCCAAAAAGGACTGAGAGTGCACTACAAAGATGAGATCTCAAGCATAGTAATAAGAGGAAACTCTGCTCACCTCGTTATCTTTTGAACCCTTTCATGCCCTTCTCTCCTTCAATCTCTGCCTCTGTACCCCCACACTTTAAACAATTTAAACAAGTTCCTTATTAGCCTGGAAAGCTGTACTACTCTGATTCCAAGACTCCCCCCATGCCATTTCACCCTGAAAAAAGTTTTCAGATTAATCTTTCTAAAGTATTCTGCTTCAACACCTCCCCAAAGTATTTTAAATCAATTATCTGAATGTACATGTACATTCTATTTACCCAGGAGACAACAGAATTAATCTCCACTAAAATTCTTGTCATTTTTTTTTATCTTTCAAAAATTATTGTAGGGAGTGGATGTGCCTCAAGTGGTTGAGCGCCTGCTTCCCACATGGGAAGTTCTGGGTTCAGTTCCAGATGCCTCCTAAAAACAAAGACAAACAACAAGCAAACAAATGGAAAAACCAACTCAGGGGAGCTGATGTGGCTCTGTGTTTGAGTGCTGGCTTCCCACTTAAGGTCTCGGGTTCAATCCCCAGTCCCGGTACCTCAAACTACATAAAAAAAATAATTGCAAAACATTAATAATATATATCCACCTGAAAGAGTTATATTCCTCATACTAAAAGTCATTAAATCAAACTAGGTTCATTTTATTTTCTCTCATTTTTATATAATTGCATTTGTAATTTATTTTATAAAGCAATTAATTTTTCTGTATGGCTATGGTCTTCAAAATGATGATCACTTTTAATGGATCTGTGAGGTAGCCATCCAATGTGTGTCCTAATTTAACCATTCTACAGTGTTGTACGTTAGGCCCTCCCTCCTCATTATGTTTTTCTAATTGCAAATTGCAAATAAATAACACTGCACTGAATACTATGAAGTGCCTGTTAACATGTGATAGGAATGGACCAAGTAAGTAGTGTTGTTTCAGTGTCCAGCAAGATACACACTGACCCTTCCTGGAGTGTTCATAACAGAACAGTTATGGAACCACCTGGCAGGAATGGCATGGGAGACGGAAGTGGTATCAGAAAATACGTTGCTGAGAAAGGACGTTTAAGCTGAGACTTGAAGGATGAGTATAATAAATTAAGAGAAAGGAGATGGAGTTGAGTATATCAGAGAGATTTACATATGCAATAGCCCCAAAGTGAGATAGAGCCCAGTACTTTTGATGAATGGCATACATTCCACATGAGGCAAGAGGGAAGGGTAGGCAGGAGCCTGCTGGCTGAAGACATTTGGACTTGTTCAATCAATGGAAACCTCTAAAGGGTTTTAAGCAAAGAGTGTTTATATCAGACTTTCATTCAGGAAAATGACTTTGGTAGCAATAGAAAGAATGTACTGAAGGGATGGCAGGAGGCAGGGAGTCCAATAGAATACTATACAGTGACTAGGTAAAGAGATGATGATGGCCTGGGCTAAAAATAGTAAGGATAAAGTAAAATAAGTAATTTTACTTAATTCAGGAAGTGGAATTGGCATCCTCGACAACACTTGTTCTTGAACTGGTGAATGGGAACAGAAGGCAAAAGCAGCAGCCAAGGGCCGTGGTCAGGTTTCCATTCAGGAAACTGGCTGGAAAGATGATGGTGGGTCTGCTCATTCTTCTAACTGTTTTTTCTTTTTTTCATTTTTAGTTTTATTATAGATATTTTAGACATTCAAAAAAGTGAACAAAATAGTATATGACCCACATGTGAAAAGAATTTTAAAAAAACACCCATAACCACAATAGTAGTCACACATAACAAAATTAATATTCCTTAATATTTCTAACCTGTGCTCAAATTTTCCCAGCTGTTTCTCAAATAGTCTTTTGAAAGTCAGATTGAATCAGAATTTGAACAAAGTCCATGTATTGCACTTGGTTAATATGGCTCTCTGTTTTTTGTAACTGCTTTATTGAGATATAATTCACATACCACACAATTTCTCCATTTAAAGTATACAATTCAGTGGCTTTAAGTATATTTAGAGAGTTGTGTAATCATCAACACAATCAACTTTAGAACATTTCCATAACACCAAAAACAAACCCTGAACTGCTTAGTCATCACCCCTCCCCCAATTTCTCCATCCTCCCCCCTCCCCCCAGACAACCACGAATCTACTTTGTGCCTCTATGTATTTACCTGATCTGGATACTTCACATAATTGGGAGAAGGGGGAGAAGATGTCCTTTGTGACTGGTTTCAGTCACTCAGCATAATATTTTAAAAGGTTCATCCATGTTGTGTCATATATAAATATATAATTTCTTTTGTGGCTGAATAAATACCACATTTTGTTTATCATCAGTTGTTTATCATCAGTTTGTTTAGGCTAATTCCACTTTTTGACTATTATGAATAAGGCTGCTATATTATTGTATGAGTTTTTACATGGAATATGTTTGCATTTATCTTGGTATACATCTAGAAGCTGAACTGCTGGGTCATTGATAACTATATGTTTAACTCTTTAAGGATCTGCCAGACTGTTTCCCAAAGCTGCTGCACCATTATACATGTCCACCACCAATATATGAGGGCTCCAATTTCAACACATCCTTGCCAACATTTGTTTGTATCCTTTGTCTTTTTCATTATATCATTGTATTGGGTGTGAAGTAGTATCACAGTGTGGTTTTGATTTGCATGTCCCTGATGGCTAAAGATGTTCAGTATCTTTTCATTTGTTTTTTGACCATTTGTGTATCTTCTCTGGAGAAATGTCTAGTCAAATTTACATTACTTTCCTGTGGCTGCTGTAACAAATTACCATAACCTGGGTGGCTTAAAATAAGCGCAGGCAGCAAGGGGGAGATAAATGAATAAATAAATAAAATCTTTAAAAAAAAAAAAAAAAAAAAAAGAAACCATCAATGAGGAGGATCAGACCTGGGACACACCAGATAAAGACCTTAACAAATGTCCTAAATATGTTTAAAGAGCGAATGGAAAACATCAACAAAGAACTAAAGGAAATCAGGAAAAGAATAGATGAACACAAAGAGAATCAATAGAGAGATGGAAGTTATAAAAAGGAACAAAACAGAGCTCAAGACCACAGTAATAGAAATAAAAAATCCTCTAGAGGGGTTTAACAGTAGATTGGAGCTGGGAGAAAAATTAGTGAATTTGATCGTCAAATCATATGGTCTAAGGAGCAGAAGAAAGAATGAAGAAAAGTGAACAGAGCCTGAGCAACCTGTGGGATACCATTAAGTGTACTGTATGCATTGTGGGAATCACAGACGGAGAAGAAAGAGAGAAGGCAACAGAGAAAATAAAAGAGATAATGGCTGAAAATGTCCCAAATTTAACAAGGACATGAATATACACATCCAAGATGTTCAATGAACTCAAACAGGATCTATTCAAGTAGACCCAGACAACATATTATAATCAAACTATAAAATGCCAAAGAGAATTCAGTAAGCACAAGATATAAGCTAAGAGTCTTATACAAGGGTGCCTCAATAAGATTAAATGTTGATTTTTCATTGGAATCCACAGAGTCAAGGAGACAATGGAATAGCATATTTAGAGTACTGAAAGAAAGAAAGAAGGAAAAAAGCCACCTAAGATTCTATATCTGACAAAAGTGTCTTTCAAATATGAGGGATAGATTAAGACATTCCCAGGTAAACAAAAGCTGAGGGAGTTCATCACCGCTACATCTGCCCTAAAAGAAATGCTTAAGAGAGTTCTGCAGGTTGAAAGGAAAGGACAATAGACAATAGATCTAAGCCACATGAAGAAATAAAGATCTCCAGTGACAGTAACAACAAAAGTAAATGTAAATGCCAGTACTATTGTCTTTTTGGCTTGTAACTCCAAATTTTTACTTCTACAGGATCTAAACTCAAATGCATAAAATGTAATAATAAATCAGTGGTTTTGGACTTATAATTAATAAATGTGGGGGGAGGGAAGGGTACAGGGATAGTTTGTATATATTATTGAAGTTGAGCTGGTATCAAAGTAAATGAGATTATTACAGATTTAGGATGTTAAATTTAAGCCCCATGGCAAATACAAAGAAAAAATTGGAGAATATGCAAGCTCATAGAGATGGAAATTAGAGTACATGTTGCCAGAAGCGGGAAGCAGGGGTCAGGGGAATGGTGAGTTAGGTGCATAACGGGTATAGGGTCTTTGAGACAGATGGGAAAATTTTGGTAATGGAAGATGGTGGGAGTACTGTAAATGAGTAATCTTACTGAATGATATGCTTGGGAATGGTTGAGATGGGAAAGTTTATGTTGCATATATGTTCCCAAAATTAAAAAAAAAAAAAGAGCAACTAAAAAGACAGAGACAATTAAATGCAATACATGATCCTGGATGGGATCTAACAAGGGAGGAGATAAGGCTCCAAAGGACATTATTGAGACATTTTAAAAAATTAGAATGGGAGAGGGAGAGGGAGAGGGGTAGGGAGAAAGGGAGAATGGGAGGGAGGAAAGGAGAGAGGAAGAAAGAAAGAACAAATGTGACAAAATGTTAAAACTGGTGGATCTGGTATCTGGCGGAATAGGTGTATATTGGGAGTTCTCTGTATGGGGATTGTCCTGGAAATTTGTATTTCTTTTTTAACTTTTAAATTTTTTATTTTTATTTTTAAAGAAGCTTTAGTCTACATAAATGTTACATCAAAAATATAGGGAATTCCCACATACCCCTAGCCCTTCCTCCTGTAAATATTTCAAAATACACTGTTGAAAAATATTGAGGTAAAATTCATATCAAATTAACCATTTTAAAGTAGAAAATTCAGGTATATATATATATATATATTTTTTTAAAGATTTTATTTATTTATTCATCCGTCCCGACCCCCCCCCCCCACTGCTCGTGCTAGCTGGGTCAGCCAACCACGCCGCGCGGGCGGGCCCGCCCTCACCAGGAGGCCCCGGGGACTGAACCCGGGGCCTCCCATATGGTAAACGGGAGCCCCACTGATTGAGCCACAGCCGCTTCCTCAGGTATATTTAATACATTCACAATTTTGTGTAACTACAACCTCTATTCAGTTCCAAAACATTTTCATCACCCCAAAAGAAAACCCTGAACTCATTAAGCAGTTGCTCCTCTTCCCCCAACTTCCACAGAACTTGGCACCACCAGTCTGCTGTCTCTGGATTTACCTATTCCGGATATTTTAAAAACGGAATCATGTAATATGTGATCCTTTGTGTCTGTGTTCTTTCATTAAGCATGTTTATCAGGTTCATACAGATTGTAGCATGTATCAGTGCTTTTATGGTTAAATAATATTCCACTGTATACATATACCACAATTTGTTTATCCACTCATCTGTTGATGGGCATTTGGGTTATTTCTACCTTTTACTTATTGTGAATAATGCAGCTATGAACATTCCTGTGTAAGTATTTGTTTGAGTAGATTTTTTCAGTTCTTTTGGTATATACCCAGCAGTGGAAATGCTGGATCATATGGTAATTGTATGTTTAACTTTTTAAGAATCTGCTTTTTTTAATTTTTTTTTTTTACATTTTTAACTTTTATTGAAGTTTGTCATTCATACAGGGCTCCCATACATTACCCCACCAATCTGCCATATTGATTTCTATAGAAACTGAGTAATTTTACCTTTCCATCAACAATGTACGAGTGTCTCAATTTCTCCACATCTGTGCCAAAACTTGTTATTTTCTATTGTCTTGATTATATCCATCCTAGTGGGTGAAAAGTGGAATCTCATTGTAGTTTTGAGTGACTTTCCCTAATGATTAGTCATGGATATATTAGGGGGAACCAAAAAAAAAAAAAAAGACATTGGGAGGGGAAAAAAAGGACTTCTTAGACAAAAATCTTTTCAGATCTTTTGCCCAGTTTTTAACTGGGTTATCTTTTGGTGGTTGACTCATAAGAGCTCTTCAAGTATATGAATTCTTATTAGATACAGGATTTGCAAAATTTTTCTAACATTCTGTAGGTTATCTTTTTGCTTTCTTGGTGTCTTTTGATGCACATTTTAATTTTGATAAAACCCAATTTATTTTTTGTTGCTTGTGCTTTTGGTGCCATGTTCATTAATCCACTGTCAAATTCAAGGTCATAAAGCTTTATCACTATATTTTCTTCAAAGAGTTTTATAGGTTTAGGCCTTACATTTAGGTCTTTGATTAATTATGAGTTCAATTTTGTATATGATATGAGGTAGGGATCCAAATTCATTCTTTTGCATGTGGATGACCAGCTGTCTCAACATTATTTGTTGAAGAGACCATATTTCCATATTGAATGGTCTTGATAACTTTGCCTCAAATCAACTGGTCATAGATGCTTGCATTTATATTTGGAAATCCTAATTTTATTCCATTCATCTATATGTCTATCTTTATGCCAATAATACAGTGTACTGATTATTACAGATTTACAGTAAGTTTTGAATACAGGAAGTATAAGTCCTCCAACTTTGCTCTTTTCAATACTGTTTCAGCTAATTGGAACCCCTTGTAATTCCATATGAATTTGAGGATTGGCTATCCCTCTTCTGCAAAAAAATGCCACTGAAATCTTGATAGGGGATTGTGTTGAATCTGTAGAGCATGTTGGGTAGTAGTGCCATCTTAAAAATATAAAGTCTTCCAAGCCACAAATGCAAGATGTCTTTCCATTTAGGTCTTGAGCAATCTTGTAGCTATTGGTGTACAAAGTTTTTCACCTCCTTGGTTAATTTTATTCCTAAATATTTTATTCTTTTGGATGCTATTGTACACGTAACTGTTTTCTTAATTTCATTGTTGGATTGTTTATTGCTAGAGCATAGAAACTAAATACTGTGTTGATCTTATACGCTGCAACTTTGCTGAATTTATTAGCTTTAGTACCCTTTTGTGGATTCTTTTGGATTTTCTATCTGCAGAGTCATGTCACTTGCAAATAAGAAATAGTTTTAATTTTTCCTTTCCAATTTGGATGTGCTTTATTTCTTTTTTTTTTTTATTTTTTTATTATGGGTAAAAATCAAAATTCTCACAATACATACAAACATTTGCATAACGATATATAAATATATGTGCATATATGTGTATTTGCTTACAAAAATGTTATTTATATATATATATATATACATATATTTTAAGAGGTGCTTAGATTACCTAAAATATTACCCGGAACCCACTGGGATTCCCATGTTGCCCACCTCCCACACCTCCCACCACATCCCACACAAACATCTCCCACAAGTGTGGCCCACCAACCTCAATGAACTTACACATCCTGGAGCCTTGCCACCAACCATAGACCACAGTTCACACTGTAGACCACACTCTCTCCCACTCAGTTCTGAGTGGTGTGTGCTGATTTAAAATGGCCTACATCCATTGCCACAACAGTACTCAGGACAACCTCCAACTCCCAAAGAAGCCCCTGTATTTCAACTGCTCATCCCCTCCCTACCCAAAAACTGTCAAGTGGCCACTGGCTCCACCTCATTGTTATAATTTCTTGCATTGCAAGAATCACCATATGTGAGCAAGAGAATACCATCAAGTCCACTCTAGTCCATAGTTCTTCCCCCAATCCAGAGGCGACTGGGATGGTGATGTCCACTCCAACTCCAAGTGAGAGAGGGCTTATATCCCATGGATATGGTGGGTGGGATGATCCTGCCTGCAGATGCAGGCCCTCTCCATTCCCTGGGATGGCCATTTCCCATCGTTGTCTCCTCACCAGGTGACTTGGATGAGTCCATTGAGCTGTAGGGTAGGAGTTGCAGTTCCACCTAGATTTCCTGCACA
>JAKSZT010053846.1:774721-799345 GCA_026826555.1 Tolypeutes matacus
GAGACACCCTGGTCCTATATAAGGGGGGATAGCCCCAGAGACTGATGCCTTATCAGTGGGTTCTATTTTGGAATCTGTGCTTTATTTCTTTATCTTGACTAACTGCTTTAGGATAGAACTCCCAGTACAATGTGGAATAGCACTGGTCAAAGTGTACATCCTTGTCTTGTTCCTGATATAGGGAGAAAGCTTCCATTTTTCAGCATTGGCTGTGGCTTTTTCATGAAAGCTCTTTATTATGTTGAAGATCACTTCTATTTCTGGGTTTTATTTATGTTTTTATCTTGAAAAGTTACTGGTTTTGTCAAATTCCTTTTTTGTATCAAGTGAGATGATCATGTGATTTTTCCTTTTTTCCCCTATTAATGTGGTATATTACCTTGATTGATTTTTTTATGTTGAACTACCCTTGCATTCCTGGGATACATCCCAGTTGGTCATGGCATATAACAGTTTTAATATGCTGCTGGATTTGGTTTGCTATTTTTTTTTCTGAGGATTTTTGTATCTATGTTCATAAGGGATATTCTTTCTTTTTTTCTTCCTCTGTTCCTTCCTTTCTTCCACTGAAGTGAAATCAATGTATTTCTCAACTGTATAGAATTAGACTATGGCCACACTTTTTTTTTTCTTTTCCCTCTGTCATCCTCTCCCCCACTTCAGGTCAAAGCTCACATTACTGTAACACAATGTCCTCTGTCAAGTCAGAGTTCTCTGCTTCAGGGGTTAGAGTTCACAGGTCAAGTTCAGTCAGTCCATTTGAAGGATCATGGGCAGGTGCTCACTGTCTTCCTTCAACTGCAGGAGGCTGGCTTCGTCTTCCAGGCAAACACCAACCATGGCAACCAGGTCACAGCTATGCTATAGAGCTGAGTTACTAAGGGGCAGTCATGAGACGCCAAGTCTAGGATTTTATTGGCTGTCTCCATACTGCCATCCAATATGTGCTGTTTCATCAGGGTACAATGCCTCTTTCCTGGGGAAAACAGGTTGTACATATATATGTACCCATTGGTCACTCCCATCAGTAATTGGGGAATCTTTTGAATTGTCGCTAGTGAGCAGACATCTTGTGGTCACAAAACAGCAGGCGGACTGTGATGAACATTTCTGTTACTTGAGAGGTCAGGTAGCTGGTAGAAGTCACGGGCACTTTCCAATAGTAACCAGTCCTGGTAGTGGGCTCCTAAGGTTTTTCTTTCATACTCTCGAGTTTGAAGATGTGTACAATCTCAGTGTTACTGGATGCAGAAAGGAACATGCCATCCATGCTGAAGGCCAAGTTGCCAATGCTCACACACCTCTTAACTCCTCTCCGGAACTCACAGAGTTTTTGTCCTTCTGGAATGGAAAATACCCTAATCACGGGCCCCTTCTCCGAAGCAGGGGCAAGTTTGTTACCACTTGCATTGAAAGCCAATGCCACCAAAGGGCTGTTGTGAGCTGGGATCGTGTTTGCAGATATCAGATTTGTGGTATCAAGGACTTGTATGTCCCTGATGGTCATGCTCCAAGGGTAAGCCAAGTAACAGTTGTCACTGCTGATTGATAGTGCGCACAAGCCTGCAGGGTTTGGGGATGTCTCCCTGATAATATGCAGAACCATCATGTCCCAAATGTTGTTTGTATATATACAGACACTCTTCCAGGCACACTATTAACCTCTGCCTGTTCAACTTGATGGCCAATATGGTGTTCTAGTAGCTGTAGGTCCAGATCTTCGCCTCTTAAAGTGGCAAACCCTGAGCTTTCTAGCTTTGAGGCTCATGATGGCTACCAAGCTGCTTAAGAACAGTCTCTCTATGAAGTACACATCTTCTGTATTAGTGCATTCATAGATCTGTTCAACTTAACCACAGAAGAAAGGAAGAAAGGTTTATAACCAGACCTAAAACCAACAGCCAGGGACTGTTAAAAGCTGGCTGGAGCTGGCCTCCCTGCTCTGACTGGCCATGTTCTTGGTTGGGGTACGTGGGGGGCAGGCGGCGCTCAGGGTTGGCGTGGGCCTGTTCCCTCTCTGGACTGCTGCCACCTGCTGCTTGGGGCTCAACTGCTGTTTCATTCTGATCCCACTTTTGTTTATGCTCATTGTCTTTTTTCTTGTTGCACCTTTGGCTTTGGTGCCACAGTAAAGTTGGCCTCACAGAATGAGTTAGGGAGTCTTCCCTCCTCTTCTATTTTTTCAAAAGCATTTGAAAATTAGTGTTAATTATTTAAATATTTGGTAGAATATAATAATTGATGCCATCTATTCCTGGATTTTTTTTCACTGGGGGGAGGGGTTTCATTACTGATGTAATTTCTTTACTTGTTACAAGTCTGTTCAGATTTTCTACTTGTTGAGTCACTTCAGGTAATTTGTCCATTTTATCTAATCTGTTGGTGTTCATGGTATTCTCTTACAATCCCTTTTACTTCTATAAGGTTGTTAGTAATTTGGAGGGACATTTCATTTCTGATTTTAGTTATTTGTGTCTTCTCTGTCTTTTCTTATATAGTGCAGTTAAAGGTTTTTCAGTTTTTGTTAATCTTTTGAGAGAACCAATTTTTGGCTTAACTGATTCTATTGTTGTTCTATTCTTCATTTCATTGATCTCTACACTAATCTTTATTGATTTCTTCTTTCTGGCAACAGTGGGTTTAGTTTGCTCTTTTCATAGCTCCTTAAAGGTAGTTAGATTATAAGTTTTTCAGTCTTCTTTCAGTTACTGATTTCTAGCTTTATTCCACTTTGGTTGAGAAGATGCTTTGATATCAACCTTTTAAAATTTATCAAGATTTGGTTTGTGGCTTAACATATATATATATGGTCTATCCTTGAGAATGTCCCATGTGCACTTGAGAAGAATGAGAATTCTGTTGTGATTGAATGGAATGTTTGATATATGTCTATTACCTCTAGTTTTGGATAGTGTTGTTCAAATTCTGTTTTCTTATTGATCCTTAGTGAAAATGTTCTTATGGAAAGTGGAGTACTGAAATCTCCAACTATTATTATAGAACTGCTTATTTCTTTCTTCAGTTCTGTCAAGTTTCCTTTATATTTGGGGGATTATGTTGTTTGGTGTGTATATAATTATATAATTATTATATATTCCTGATGAACTGACCATTTCATTGACATATAATGACACTTTTCGCATCGTATAACCATTTTAGACTTAAAGTCTATTTTGTCTGATATTGGTATAGCCACACCAGTTGTCTTTTGCTCCCTATTTACATGCAATGTATTTTTCCATCCGTTCACTTTCAACCTATTGGATCTGATGTGAATCACTTGTAGACATATATACCTGGACCATTTTTTTTTAAGGATTTATTTTATTTATTTATCCCCTTCCCCCTCATTGCTTGAGGTCGCTGTCTGCTCTCTGTGTCTGTTTGCTGTGTGCTCTCTGTGTCTGCTTGTGTTCTCTTTAGGAGGCACTGGGAACCAAACCTGAGACCTACCATGTGGAAGAGAGGCGCTCAATCACCTGAGCCACCTCAGCTCCCTGGTTTGTTGTATCTCTCATTGTCTTTCCTCTGTGTCTCTTTTGTTGTGTCATCTTCTTGTGTCAGCACACTGTGCCTGCCCAGTGTACAGGAATTGAACCCAGGACCTCCTATGTGATAGGCAGAAGCCCAATCGCTTGAGCCATATCCACTTCCCATGAACCATTTTTGAAATCCATTCTACCAATCTCCATTTTTAATTGGTGAGTTTAAATCATTTACATTTAAAGTGATTACTGATAAGGAAGGACTTACTTTTACCATTTTACATTTGTTTCTATATTTCTTATACATTTTTTGGTCCTCAATTCCTCTAATACTGTTTTCTATGTGTTTGATTTTCTAGAATATCATTTTGATTCCCTCCTCATTTCCTCTTCTGTTCATTTCTTAGTCATCTTCTTTGAGGGTTCCCTGGGGTTACACTTACTCTAAATTTTAACAATTTAGATTGAATCAATACAAACCTAGCTTCAATAGCATACAAAAACTCTGCTGCTATACAGCTCTGTTGCCCTCTCCCCCTTGTGTTGTCATCATCACCAATTATATCTTTATACTTTGTGTGCTTGTTAACAAAGGTTTATAATTATTTTTTTCTGTGTTTGTCTTTTAAATCATACAGGAATGAAAAAAGGAGCTACAAATAAAAAATACAATAATATTCGCTTTTATATTTACCAATGTAATAATTATCTTTCTGGTGTTATTTCTTCATCTGGCTTCAAGTTCTTTTTTTTTTTTTTTTGCTGCAAAAAGCTTTACTGTTTACACTTGGTTCAGGGCTTGTTAGAAGGCTACAAGATGGTAGTTAGAAAGAAAAATGTCTCCTGGCTGGAGGGGCTCAGGCAGAAGCCTAGATGCCTGGGGAATAGAGGGGGTTCCCCCGCCATGGCCTCTGGGCTCTGGAGGCTCCTAGTCATCCTTGAGGGCGAGTCTTTCGAAGAGATACTCGCCCAGCCCGGCCTGCGGGCCAGCTAGCCTGCGAAGGTTGGTCAAGTGGTCGCCTATCTTTTTGATCAGTTTCACCTCCTGTCTAGGAGATGGTTCTCCAGGAAGTCACAGAGATGGGGGTCTGTGTTGGCAGATCCCAGGGCATGCAGATCCAAAAGGGCCTGGTTCAGGCTCTTCTCCAGGACCAGGGCAGCTTCCATGGCGTCCAGGGTTTTACCCCACTCGTCTTTGGATGGCTTCTGCACGTCCTGGAAGAGGGCGCGGCCCCCACGCTGGTTTTGGATCTTCAAGAGACGCTCGGCGCCCTCGCGCTTCTCCTTCGCCAACTCGCGGAAGAAGTGGTCCACGCCCTTCAGGGCCACATCGTCGCTGTCGAAATAGTAACCCAGAGAGAGGTAGATGTAGGAGGCCTGCAGCTGCAGGCTGACCAGGCGGTTAACAGAGGCCTCCACTTTGGCGGAATAATTCTAACGGATCCGGGAGGTCATGGCTGGTCGACAGTGAAGAGCTAAGCACAAAAAACGGTGTTAGCTGGTCCTGGAAGCTAGGGAATGGCCCAGAAGTTGGTCCCGAAGGTTGCAACTTGAGAATCAGATGGAAAGTGGTGGACTCTGAAGAGATGTGGGGACTAGGCCCCAGGTCTGTTCGTTCAAACACTGTTGAAGCAAGAGACAGATCTGCGGGACCGCAGGGCACGCTGTCTCAAGTTCCTCTTTAGTGTCCTTTCATATAAGCCTAAAGGACTCCTGTTAGGATTTCCTGTAAAGCAGGATTGCTAATAACAAAGTCTCTTGAGTTTTTGTTTTTTTTTGGGAATGTTTTAATATCCTTCATTTTTTTTTAGCAATTTGAGTATTTATTCCACTGCCTTCTGTTCTTCACTGTTTCTGATAAGAAATCAGCTGTTAATCATATTGAGGATCTTTTGCTTGTGACAAGTTGTTTCACTTTTGCCACTTTCAAGATTCTCTTACTGGCTGTGGCTTTTGACATTTTGATTATGATGTATTACAGTGTAGATCTCTTTTAGTTTATGCTACGTGGAATTCACTGAGTTTGGATGTATAGATTTATGTCTTTCATTAAGTTTTGGTAAGTTTCTGGCCATTACTTCTTCAAACATTCTTTGTCTTCCTTTTGGTTTCTCATCTTTTGGGATACCCACAATGCATAGGTCTTATGGGCTGTTTATTTTTCTTCATTCTTTTTTCTTTCTGCTCCTCTCATTGTATTATATTGATTTTCTTATCTTCAAGTTCACTGATTCTTTCCTCTGCCTGCTCAAATTTGGTAAAGAAACCCTCCAGTGAATTTTTCATCTTAGCTATTCTACTTTTTGCCTCCAGACTCTATTTATTTATTTCCTTTATATAATTTATATCTTTATTGATATTCTCTATTTGTTCATACATTGTTCTCCTGGTTTCCTTTAGTTCGTTGTCCGTAGTTTCCTTCAGTTCATTGAGAATACTGAAAACAAATGACTGGGAGCATATGTGGCTCAAACAGTTGAGCACCCATCTCCCACATGGGAGGTACCGGGTTTGGTTCCCAGTGCCTCCTGAAGAAACAAAAACAAACAACAAACAGAACAAACAATAAAACCAACTCAAGGGAGCTGATGTGTCTTAGCGGTTGAGCGCCGGATTCCCACATGTGAGGTCCCGGGTTCAATCCCTGGCCCCCCATACCTCAACAACAACTACAACAACAAAACCAAATGACGGAAATCTTTGTCTAATAAGTCCAATGTCTGAGCTTCAACAGAGATGGTTTTTGCCAATTTCTTTTTCTTTGAATGGGCCATAATTTACAGTTTAATGCCTTGTAATTTTTTGTTGAAAATAGGCCATTTTGAATATTATAACAGGCTAAATTTGGAAATCGGATTCTTCCCCTCCCTGGGGTTTGTTATTGTTGAGCACTGCAGTCATTCGTTTATAGACATTTTTGAGCTAATTTTCCTTTTCACATGTGGTTGCTGAAGTCTCTATTCTATTATCTCAGTGGTCAATCAGTGAACTAATAGATATTTCCTTAAATACCTACAGCCCAAAGCAGGTCTCTGTAGATTGGCTCTGAGCTGAGGCACAGCTTCAACAGTTAGCCACTCTACTTTAGTCTTCACATCCTGCTTGTGCAGAGCCCTATGATCAGCCAGAGATACAACCCTAAGTTCTTCTCAGGTATTTTCTGAGCATGCAACAGTCTCTGGGCATGCACACTGCATTCTAGATTAACCAGTATATGTGGTGCCTTTCAAAGCCCTTGGGGGATACTTGGGGATACTTGGGGGAATCCCCAAGTATCTTCCTCCTTGACTTCCCCTTCCCAGGTTTCTCAGTCTGTGTGATGCTTGCTCAGTCTGCTGTTCCTTGTCACAGGTAGTTAAGAGTAATGTATGCTGTTAAATGCTTTTAACAGATGCTGCCCAGAAGCTACTCTAGCCAGGGGTGTGGTTAAAGGCAACCCTCTACACTAATCCCTCAGGGACAATGTCAAATCAAAAGAACACTTTTTTTTTTTGAGAATAAGGTCCATATTCCACCCTTAACACCAACAAGGAGCACTAGGAATGCAAGCTGCAGTTCCTATGCTGCCACTATGCAAGGGGATGGGGGATGGCTGACAGGATTACAGCATAAATGCTGTAATGCTTTCTTATCATTAAGCACTTTCCTGGTGGCTCTAACCTTTTCATTAGATTCTAGTTTTAAATTTTTTTTTTTTTTTAACATGTTCACCTATTTATTTTTTATCCCCCACCCCACCCCAGATGGCTCCCTAGTCTGTCTGCTCGTTGTCTGTTTGTCTTCTTTAGGAGGCACCGGGAACTGAACCCGGGATCTCCCATGTGGCGGCCAACGCCCAACTTCGAGCCACTTCCATTCCCTGTGTTGGTCGTGGCGTCTGCTGGTTGCGGTGTCTTGCTGGTTGCAGCATCTGCTCATCTTCATTAGGAAGCACTGGGAACTGAACCCAGGACCTTCCATGTGGGAGGTAGGCGCCCAACTGCTTGAGCCACATCTGCTCCCCTGATTCTATTAGTTTTTGCCAGCTTCATGGTTGCTAGAGTAGAAGAATCAATACTACACTTCTTGTAAAGTCACTCCTTAAGTTAGTTTTTGTATATGGTATGAGGTAGGGGTCCAACTTCATTGTTCTGCATGTGGATATCCTGTTGTCTCAGCATAATTTGTTGAAAATGCTATTCTTTCCCCCACAGAATTTACTTTTCACCCTTTGAAAATCAATTGCTGTAAATGAAGGTTATTTCTGAATTCTCAATTCTATCCCATCAATCTAAATATCTATCCTTATGTCAGTACCACATTATTTTGATTACTGTAGATTTCAAGTAAAATTTGCAATTGGGAACATAAGCCTTCCAATTAGTTCCTTTTCAAGTTGATATTTAAGACTCATTAAATCTATAACAATTTAAATTCCTTTTCTCCCTTTTTTCATGCCACTTCCTTATTTAAATAATTTAGTATTTCTCCTCCAGAATTCCTCACATTCTGGTTTTGACTGAGTCCATCCTCCAGGTACAATTAACCTATGCCCTGAATTTCCTTTAAATTGATAGTTAAATCCAGAGGCTTGATTAAATTTGGGTTCAATTGTTTTAGGAAAGAAAACTTTGTTTCTATTCCATTTCATCCACAGATACACAATGTTTTGTTGTCTCACTTTTAATCATGTTAAGACTGATTAGTGGGTTCAGGTACTGTCAGTCTAATCCCTCTGTTACACTGTTCCCCAATAACTTTTTCTCCTAATAGTTTTGGTTATCACTGATAATCATGTCATAGTGACCCACCAATTTTAACATTTTACCACATTTGCCTTATCATTTTACCTACCTATCAATCAACCATCTATCTATTTACCGATCCATTTTCTCACTCTTGAATGTAGGTTGTATACATCACATTCCTTGAACACTTAGTACTGCCATGTACATTTCTTACAAACAAGGATATTCACTTTTGTAATGGCCTTAGGTACAGTTATTGAGCCAATGAATTTTTAAAGTATCATTATAAACTTACAAATTTCATTTTTTAATTAGATGTACTTTAATCCATTACAGAATTATTGTTTTTGACCCTCAAATTGTTTCCTTGCTTTCAGACACAAGATTTCCCAGACTTATTTTGTGCATTTCTTGCTCCAAACTTGGAATCAGTCATTTTTTCCAAAGACACCTAAATCCTGTTAGTGAAAACCAGTATTTGAAGACCACAATCTGGGTGCTAGGGATGCTCACAGTTACTGTGTTGATAATGATTCAGATGATGTGACTAAGACATTTTTTTAAAGATAGGAAATAAGATTATAAGATTTACTGCTTTGAATTTTATATTTGTATCTCTTTTGCTGAAAATATCTGCTTTTAATGACACTATAGTAATTATTTGCTTTATTCTGTCATGTATGTAGGTACCAATGTTATTGTTATTCCAAAATAACATTACCAATATTTCTCCTAACTATAAATAAACTGAATGCAGTTCAAGATTTTCTTTATGGTTTCTTTCATCATTAGGGTATATCCCACTAGAGATGTATAGTTAATAATTTTTTCTTCAGCTCTGCTCTGTTTCCAATCTAACCATTGTCTAATCATCTCCTTTATGAGCTTTTCTAATTTCAATTTATGCTTTTTCATAGCTTTTATTGTTTTCTGAAAAACGTTACATCATTTAAAAAAATTTGGGTTACAGTTTTCATCTGCTTTATGGCCATATTTTTCTGGTATACTTTCATTATCTGTAGGTAACCCTTTTCTGCCAATCATGTTTAAGTGATATGGATTTTTCTCTATTTTAAGAAAAGTTTTCTGTGTGGGGTTAGAGTAGGGCCATGAAAGCTTTCCTAATTTCATTGCTCCCTCTTCTTGTTACCTTCAAGGTATTAAGAAACATAGCCTCTCTAACAGTATCCCTATGATTTCAGTTTAGACACTAATTTGAGTAGCTCTTTCTGGAAGGGGACTTCAGCTGGATATTTCTAATTGCATTGAGATGCAGGCCACTCTAGAATGGCCTGACCTTCCAGCAGTCCCTCTGCATTCATCTCTAGTTTTTTCCTCAGATATGTGTACTGAGTCCTCACTCTGAATGGGGACCCATTCTTTAGGGGCGAGCAGTTGTGTGATTCCCTGGCTCCAAGGTTCGTAAAAGTAATTTTGTTCTTACAAACTCTTCTACACCACTGTGATCCATAGGGGAATTTGCTGGTGGTGGCGGCTTGGCTCTCTGTGCATACATTTTTGGGTTCATGGGGGATAATGTTGACCTATTTCTAAAAGTAGTTTTTCATGGTTTTTTTTTTTTTTTGTATGCTATCCTACATACAAGGATAGAATATCTTTGAGAGAATTTTGAATTTTTTTGTGAGATGATTTGGGGGAATTCAAAAACTATATGCCCTTGTGTTCTTGCTTTTCAATCCTCTTGGCTTAATGCCTATATACTCTGTATTTTAATAGTTTAAATAATAAAAATAAAAAACCCCAAAAACTAATATTTAAATTGATTAGAGTTTGTGTGCTTTTCTTTTGTGTGTATGTGTGTATGCTCTTCTGATAGGTAAGATGCTGTAGCAGTTTTCGTATTATTTATGAATTCCAAAAATAGATATTGGATTATGTTTGTGAACCAGGGTTTTCCTCTGGGCATATTAAATTATACGGGATTCAGAGGTTTACTTGATTAAATAATGATTAAGGCTTTGAATGGGCCATGTCAGCAGGACGTTGATTCCCTGCCCTCTTGGTCGGTGGGGACTCACAGAAAAACCACACTGCAGAGAAGGGAGGTTGTAGTTTTGAGCTGGAGCCCGAGAAGTAAACACAGAGGAAAAGAACACAGAGTAATAGAGATGGCTCCTTAGACACGGCAGAAGCCCCGGGGAGAGAGACAGAGCCATTAGCCTGACAGTCTACAGCTGGCCTCGTGGAGAGAGCACAGAGAGCTCAGAGAGCAGCTGAGCCCGGAGAGAAGTGGAGCCCTGGGAAGACAGGAACCCAAGAAGCTTGAATTTCTGGTAGTTATCTGCTGCTACCTTGCCCCAACATGTGGCAACAGACTTTGGTGAGGGAAGTAACTTATACTTTATGGCCTGGTAACTGTGGGCTTCTACCCCAAATAAATATCCTTTATAAAAGCCAACAGATTTCTGGTATTTTCCACCAGCACCCCTTTGGCTGACTAATACAGATGCCTTTTTCAAACCATCATGTTTCCTATAAGATTCTGTACCACGCTCATATCTGAAGAAAAAGGAAATTTAAAAGAACTGAAAGCTGCAGCAGCAGCCCTTTTCTGATGTCCTCATACTCTCAGTCATTCATCCAGCAAACATTTATTCAGGACCCATATTATGCATAATAATGCTGTTCTTAGTACCAAAGCATAGACAAAGAGATTTGGATCTTATCTTCAAGGACCTTAAATTTAGTGAGTGATATTAGGCTTAGAACAGAGTCACAAACATAATGCAATAGATGCATAAAGAAACCATCAATTCTCTTCAGGAGGGATAGTAATATATAGTCACTACGTAACATTGTCAGCCATTAAAGTTATATTGTAGAATATTGTTTACTGGCTAGGAAAACGTTCACATATATGGATAACTTATGAAAAGCATATTATGAAATCTGACCCCATTTTTAAATAAAATGTTTGCATGGATGGGTTTGTGTACATAGAAAAAAAACTCAAATTACATCGAGGAGTATAAATTAGTACAACACTATCGAGAGAAATCTGATAACAGAATTTCTGCTTCTAGATATATACATATGTTTATAAGAAGATATTATAAGGAAGTTCATTGCAAAATTTATGCTAATACAAAATAACAAGAACCTAAATATCTAACAATAGAGGATGTTGTACTGATAAGATATAATTAATAACCATCAATAATAACCACTAAAACCCTGAATGAACTAGATCAATTGATATATAGCTATATCAACATGGATAGTAACTGAAAACATAATGCTAAGTGGAAAAAAACATGTTTCTTTTTTTACATTATGATTTATTTTCTTTCATGAATATATTTCAAAACAATGCTATGTATTGCTTATACATGAATATATATCTAGGAAAAGTATAAAAATATTGACTGGCTTTACAACAAAATCATGATAGAGGTTGTTTTTGAGGAGTAAGGAAGAGAAATCCAAACTTCAAATTTACCTATAATGTTTTAATTTCTATAAAATAATCTGATGGCAGCAAATACATAGGTAATCATATTATCTTCTGTATTTTTCAGTATTTTTTGTTTTATTTCAGTCTTTTCAAAAACAAACAAACAAACAAAAAACGGAATAGGAGAAAAGTAAAAAGAGAGGTAGGAGGACAAAAATCTAAAAGGTGGAATTAGGGGTGTGTTCACAGACTGATGGAGGTTTAGGGACACAAGGAACTCAGTGTGACCTATTTGTGGCCACCTGACATCTGTCTCAGCTCTTCTTATCTGCCTCAGTGACTGGGATCACCATCTATCTACTCAGTCTCTCAAATAAAAAACATCAGTGATGTCTTTGTTGACCCCTCTTCCTTATATACTAACACATTATCTAATCAGTCACCTTTGCATTTTCTCCTTCTGAAGGGTCAGCCTGAAAGGCACACATGTAGTCATAGTCACTTTGGTCATCCTCATGCCTAGCACAGTATCTAGCATATAGAAGCTACTCAAAAAATGTTCTTGGAGCATGTATGTGATGGGTGAGGCATGGGAAGGAAGGCTGTAAAGACATAGAGAGGTGGAAGAGCTTGGTCTTTATACTAGAAGCATTGATAAAATATCAAAAGTGTTGCTGGCAGGAAGTTACCAACTTTTGATTTGTGGTATTACTGTCCCTTTTACCATGAAAAGGTAGGCTCAGGTATACATTCTCAATTCAGTGTTTTTTTTAGGAGGTACTGGGGATTGGATTCGGGACCTGGTACATAGGAAGCAGGTGCTCAATCACTGAGCTAGAGCCACTCCCTCAATACAGTTTTGATGAATATAACATCTAAGACATCAAAATATTGACATCATGATATTATAATTTATTTTGCCACTCCTTCCAAAATGTTTTCCAGAAATTATAAAATATACAAAGAGCAAAGTAAATTAAAAGAACATACGGTCCCACTCATCTAAATAATATTAAGGTAAAAATTATTTACCTTAGGAGTAAAGAGGCATTATTGAGACACTTTAGTTATCTCTAATTAAAAGCTAGTGATGGGACTCTGTCCTAAACAGTGCAGATAGCAGGAAGGTTGGTTATGCCACTAGAGTAGCCTGGAGAATAACTAAAATCAATTAATCTTAAATGCATCATAATTTATTTCTCTAAGCATTGTTGCTTACCTGTATTAGGCCAGGCATAATTTCCGGTAAAAGCAAGTTAAGGGTTTCCTTGGACACTCTCTCTATCACTTTTGTTTGCATTTTGATTGCAGCCAGATTAATTGGGTAATCTGCAGTTTGGATGATAGGACAAAGTACTTTGATGCATTGCTCAGGACTAATTGAAGTAGCCAACACTGATGCAGCTTCCTCAGCTGATCTCACCACCTAGAATAAACAAGAAATTGAAGTAAAGAAGCAATTTTTCCAAATGTTGTACTGTGTCCTGGACGTACATATTTCATGAAATATTTACTATGACATGACTTCTGAGATTTTATTTGAGAATACCCCAGTAAATAAAAAAAACATAAAAAGTGGGGGTGGGGGTGGTTGAGCACCTGCTTCCCACATACAAGGTACCGGATTCGATCCCCGGTGCCTCCGAAACACAAAACAAACAACAAACAAACGAAAAAAAAACTAAGTCAGGGGAGCCGATGTAGCTCAGTGGTTGAGCGTCGGCTTCTCACATATGAGATCCCAGGTTCAATGCCCGAGGCCTCATATCTAAAAAAAGAAAAAAAGAAAAAAGAAAAGAAAAGGAAAAAAAAAAAAAAAGTGGGGGTTCAGATAAACAGGACTGGCAAAATGTCAATAACTGTTATAGATGATGGATACATGGGTCCTTGTCAGACTATTCTTCCTTCTTTTTGGTATGCAAAAAAAATTTTAAAAGAAAAAAAAAATTAGTGCTGGCTGCAATAATTCTGAGGTCAAACTGTAGTCCAGTTGTGCCAGGGGATGGAGGCTGTATTTATATAGATAATTATGTGACTGGAGCCCCATGGTTCAGGCACACTGAGACCCTGCTCATTATTGGTACCTTCAACTCCAGGAGTGCTTGTGCCCTTTGTATTTCATAATACAAAATAAAATAAAAGTAATCTCTTTAACGTGTTATCAAAAGTTTACATGTTATCTCCTCTTCTGTTCATAATAATTTTCTTCTATATTTAGGTTGGTGAGAGTAAGACACAGATTTTGCAATAAAGAGAAGAAATGTTATCTATCATTTCACTAGACTCTTTCATGTAAAGATAATCTTAAAACATGTAAACATTTTTGCTTTTGATGCCACACTGGGAGTTTCTCACTAATGACAACAATCTCTAAGAGGTGTTTAGAAAGATACAGTGGAAACTACACTGGAAGTCAGATGACCCAGGACTAACTTAAGCAGGAACACCTTGAGGATGTCAATTATCTCTTTTGTAAAAATAGGGCTGCTACAGGACTTATTTGGGGTATGAAGTAGAAATCTAAATGACAAATATTAGTTATCAGTTTTTAAACTTTCACAGTGAGATGCTACAGATGTACCATGATTAAATACCAGCTGATGTGTGAAAATTCAGATAGATTTTAAAGTTATGACTCACTCTCCTATAAGATTCACAATCAAATCCTTTAACAAAGCAAATTACTTTGAGCATTTCAATTTCTCCACATGTCTATTAATATTTGTTATTGTCTTTTATTTTAGCCATCTAGTGGGTGTGAAGTAGTATCTCACTGTGATTTGCACTTCCCTAGTGACTAATGATATTGAGCGTCTTTTATGTGTTTTTTTTTGCCATTTGTATATCATTTTTCGAGAACTGTCCATATCCTCTGTCAAGTTTTTAACTGGGTTGTCTTCATTGTTGAGCTTTATATATTCTGTTATATGATTTGCAAAATTTCCTCCCATTCTGTGGGCTCTTTGATTTTCTTGTTAGTGCCCTTTATAGCATACAAGCTTTTAATTTTGTACTAAAACTGTTTGGGTTTCTGGTGTTATATCTAAGAAACCATTGCCTAATTCAATGTAACAAAAATTTATACCTATGTTTTCTTCTAAGACTTTTATAGCTATTGCTTACAGTGAGCTTTGATCCATATCATTGCTATTTTAACTTTCCTTTTTTTGACTTGTCTTTTGCTTATGTCTTGGTTCTACCAGAGATACCTAATGCCATTAATCTGGTGCTTTCTGAGAAATCCAGCTCCTATTTGAAATTTCCTTTTCAAATTACTTCTGAGATTTTAATAAAAATCCTTATGGTTATCTAATTAATCAAAGTCATTAGAGGAGGGGGAAGACACCACAACTATAAAGCAATGAGAAAGCATTATAGGACTCTTTCATGAAAGCATCCCTCATTACTTTATCTATTTTTTTGTATTTTTTTCATTTTTTATTTTGTATTTTTTTCTCATTACCTTATTGAATAAACTTGTAACACATATAGATAGCTCCTAAAAGCAATTTATCACTTTAGAATAACAATGATTTCTTTTCTTCATTTGCTATTTAAAAAATCTAATTCTTATCACTAAGTAGAAAGTAAAGAAAAAGTTAGTGAACTCCAGGTAGAGAACTAAAAAGTAAAAAATGAGGGGGGTGGATGTGGCTCAAATGGTTGGGTGTCTGTCTCCCTTATGGAGGGACCTGGGTTAGATCCCTAGGACCTCCTGGTAAAATAAAAGAAAAATATAGAAGGCGTGCTGTCAGGCCCTGCGAGCAGGTGAGCCCCCAGTCCCTGTGTGGATAAAAAAGTAAAATAAATAAATAAATCTTTAAAAAAAAAAAAATGAGAGGGAGAAAATGCAATCAGACGGAATATTTCTAGAGTTGGCCCACCTTAGGTAAAGGCTATGATTTCATCATATTTCATTTAATAGAAAGAATTATATGCTGGTATCTCAATTAGTTATTACCTAAAATATCAAGGTAAGTGTTTATTAAGAAAATGATAAGGATATTTTTCAAGCACTGTTTACATGTTTCATGCAATAACACCAGTAGTAGTGAAAATAAAAAAATAATTTAAATGCCAGGTACCTTACCTCCTTATGAGGATCTTTATGTGCTTCCAATGTTTTCATGACAGTCAGTTCTGCATAGTTTTTAAATCTTGCTGGTTGGTGCCTCAGAATTTCTCTCAAAACTTTTAATGCCAAAGCCCTGATTGTAGGCTAAGGAAAAACATTTAAATGTTTTTATGTTTTGGGTTGTAGACAATCTTTAAATTTTTTAATTTCTGTAATTTAAGGGTCTTAATAATGGGAGAAAACTATAGGCAACTGCATAAAGTATATGGCATATTAATAAAGTTTTCATATTGCCAGTTGAACACTATTACACTTTTTATATTTGTAAGAAATTAAGAACCAACTATATTTTGACTACTAAAAAAAAAGGAAGTTTTATTTCTGAACCAATTTAAATATGCATAACAAATAACCTGCAATCTATGAGAATTCAGTCTGCATCCTTTCATTTTCCCTGGGGTCAAGTACTCAAAGTTGTTGAATTACTGTTTCACTGCTATAATTAGGTTTAAAAGAAAAAGTAATTTTTAGGGAGCTTTCATGTAGAAGAAAAGAGAAGAGACTCATTTCCCAATTTCTAAGTCTGTGTAGCACCTGATTAACAGTATTGATAGGTAATCCAAAAGAGATGTGGAGACAGGCTTTTGTTTATGTTTTCTGCCATTTACCTCTTTATCCCCAAGGGTTTCAAGCAATAAAAGCAATATTGTTTTGAAGTGTTCATCCCAAACACTAAAGGATTCTTCCTGTGTCAGTTTCATGAGTTCATAGAGAGCAATTTTTCTTTCTTCTACCCGTTCATTATGGTTAGATAGCTCCTTCAACAACTCTGCAACCAGGTCAGAATGGTCTAGGGAAAGATCTGTTACGAGGACATGAAACAGACATAACTAATGTTGGTTGTAAAAAAAAAAAAAAAAAAAAGACATCAAATAATACTTGTGAATTTCATCATCCCCCAAAACAGCAATGGTATATTTTCAAAACTTTTTATAAAGAAAAATACATAAAAGAGAGAATAGTATAATATACCCATCACCAAGATGTAACAACTATCAATATTTTACCATTCTTATTTCATCCTAGTCTCCCCCTTTCTTCCGAAATATTTCTGGTAAATCTCAAATATGTCATTTCATCATTACCTACTTCAATATGCATCTCTATGATGTAATGCTCCGAGGCCCACAATTTCTGGGGCACCCCACATTTAGTGATGCTAACACTGACTTAAATGGTGATGGCCTAATCCCACCACTGTAAAATTCCCATTAACCTTTTAACTAATGGTTTCATCCACCCACTGTTGCTGAATCAATTATTTTATAAGGAGTTAAAAATGATGAATTTCTAATTATACTATTTCTTCCATGGACTAGAATTCTTTGAGAATAACTTCAGAACTATTAATAACTAGAGCTGCTTGACTGCCCTAAAACACTGTTTGCTAGAAAAGGCAGAATGAAAGATTAATATATTTACTTTTAATTTTTCACTTTCTTTTTTAAAGTATAATTATGAACTCATAAATTTTGAGTGTTAAAGGATACTTATTATTTTTCAATAATAGTCATCAGATACTGCTTTGAATCATCTTTGTAGGAAGAATGGTTCAATCTAAATGTTCACAATAAGGAACATGATAAAATATCACAGTTCTTCCTAAATTCTTTTGATTGAATACATGACAAATTCAGGCCTTGAGGGACTTAGGCAAGCAGTGACTCGAGTTTTGTGCTATATTCATTTCCATGCTAATTCTTTTTCTGGAATAAAACAACCAAAGTGTGAGGTTGGAGGGCTCGCCTGGTGCCACTGCCTCTCCCAGGTCTCCAGGAAAGAGAGCAGATACTATGGAGCTATATTTTCTCTGAATCCACTGGCAAGAGTATGCTGGCCTTTTGATGAAAAGGGCTGCCATTCACAATGATCCCAGTAGACCAGGGAAGATCCGTGGACCTGGCATTTGGGAGAGGACTGTTACCTACAAAAGGAACGGATATAGGAAAAAAGAACTCTTCCCCAAACCGAACCTTGAAGTTGCGGTTTGCCAGATGGTTCACTACTGTCTCATAAGAACAGAGGCTACTGTGTGCGTAAAGCTGGTTAGCCATTGCCCTAGAGACAGACATAGATGGCCTGATGTAGACCTGAGGGAACCTACAACCGCAAGAAGGGAAATGAGTTCTATTTCACTTAAGGGAGTCAGGAATCTAAGGAAAGGAAATCACGAAGAACAACTAGCTTGTTGAGATAAAACTAACAGAAGACAAGGGAGGGAAATTTAACCAAAATGTAAAGACAATATTCATTGCCTATTAAAAAGGAAGTTTGAATAACAACTTTCACAGAATTACAATTAGAGCACTAAGAAAATGCTTTTAAAAGGAAGTCAGTTCTTGTCTCCATGACTGCAGGTTTTATAATTGCTCTGAGGGAACTGGAAATGACCAGACATATAATAATGATCTGGACAAATGACTAAAAGAAAAATAATTTCTGCCAAAGAAAGCACATAAATTATTTGTTACAAAACAAAACTATTTATATCATACAAATAAAACAGACCTAAGGTACTGAATTAATCAAGACAAAGTATAATTAACTGTATTTCCTCTCCTGACACATACAGGCATTGTGGTCAAGTGAAAAGAATATGGGCTTTGGAGTCTCAGCAAATCTCTGCCTCTTACTCTCTGTGTGAATAGGTTAAGTTATTCATTACTGCTGAAGCTCAGTTTTCTTATCAGTAAAAGCACCCATCTCCTGGGGTCATGGCTTGAGATACAGTAAACTCAATAATATTAATTTTCTCCAAGTCCTTCTGAAAAATATTGGTGTAATTACAATTCTGACAATATTTTTGTTACAGTTCTAAAAAATACTTGATATTCTTCAAACTTGGCAAACTTTTATAAAACAGTGTCACCTTGAATAAAAGTATCATCTTCAATAGATGTAATATTTGGGAATATTATAAGTCCCCAGTAAATTTTACAAAGGTCATCATTAGATGTGGACATTAGTCTTTTTTGTGACTTGTTAATTTTGATAAATTTATTATTAATATGTACATCTGTCTATAATGAGAGTAGAAACATCTGGCTAAGAGACATATTTAATAAGTCCCAGAATTTTAAAATGGTTTACTTTTACAGACACTTTGATGTAAAGTACAAACTGATCACTGGTTCTGCCAAAATTTTTAGATTTTAAAAACAAATAATTGTTTAAAAACAAATAAAAACAGGTGGTCAAAATTTTGCATAATGAGGAAAATGAAAGGAAAATCAAAACAGCAATAGGGGGCAATAATTAAATAAATAAAAGGATAATCTTAACAATGTTCACAATAAAATAAGGTCAAACAAGGTCTTCTTCCCACTCTCAAAATTAGAAATGAAAAACTGACAATAAATGGAAACTAAATTGTCATATGAAGATTGGAACAATTATGCTTGTGGTTTAACTGAGGGCTTATCCATCTTCAAAGAATGTTTGCTCAACATAAAATGGCTGCGATGGAATATTCTTTAAAAAAACCCTCTATCCTCCACTGAATTACATTTTTGAATGTGGTGAAAAGGGGAAATTTTAGGCTGTATATATGTAACTAGAATAATTTTTTAAAAATCATAGGACAGTACAACACAGTGAACCCTAATGTAAACTATGGACTATAGCTAATGTATAATTTAATAATATTCCTTCATCAATTGTAATAAAGGTACCACACACCAATGCAAAGTGTTAATAATAGGGAAAACTGTGTGTGTAAGGGGGGTATATTGGAACTCTGTACTTTCTGCATGGTTTTTCTATAAATCTACAACTTCTCTAATTAAAAAAAAAACTTTATCCAGTTTAAACTTCAATTATATAGTTTCCAACGATATCGCCCTTTACCAAATGAAAAACAAATGATCTGTGGGTGATTTGATAAGAGTGAGAGAAGAGGATAAAATAATAGGTAAAGAGGTAGAGTGTTATGGGATGAACACTGTAAAACTAAAGATAAAAACACTGTATCAAATTGCATTGCAAACCATATAGGATGGAAAAGAGTTAACAGAAGATTTCTGGTAATTAGTTAAAATAAAAAAAATAGGAAAGAACATAAGGAAGAAAAGTCAAGCATATTCTAAAATCATTGCTTGAGTTAAAAAAAAAAATATGCCGTACTAATGATTATTTGTATAATGCTCATTTTCTAATATTATTTTCTTCTAGACCAAGATTCTACAAATCCAGCCTACTGTCTGTTTATTAGTAAATAAAGTTTTACTGGAATATAGACATGCTCTTTCATTTAAACATCGTCTATAGTTACTTTTGGGCTACAAAGGCAGTTGAGTAGTTACAATAGAGATTGTAGAGATTGTAGAGATCTGGACCTTTAGAGAAAAAAAGTTGTCCACCTCTGTTATAGACATTGATACTGAATATTGAAAAACTTTTCAGATTCACCAAGAAACAAATTATCCATATAGTGTGTGAATACTCTAGTTAAAAACGTTTATGTATATATGTTTAAGAACTACCTAGCATATATGGAAGGGCTAATCTTTCGATTATTACAACTGAACCAACTGGGATGCAGAAAAACACTGGCTCTGAGGCAAAACAGCTGTTTTGAATGCCACTTAGCAGCTGGGCAAGGAGCTGGGTCTGAGACTTAGTTTTCTATCTTGTGAACAGGGATGCCACCACCTATTTCTTTTGTTATGGTAAGGATTAAATGATAAATGTTGCACATAAAGAGGAAAACAGTGTGCTCTGCAACTACAGAGCATAGTCAATTAGGTAAGTTTAGTTAATAATGGTGTTAAAATATTTTGCATCTGTACTGATTTTCTGTCAGGTCATTCTATTAATCACTGAGTGAGGCATGCTTAAAATTTCCAAATGTGATTGAGGATTTGTTTATTTCTCTTCTCAGTTTTGTCAATTTTTGCTTATATATTGAAGCTATGTTACTAGATGACACACATTTAAGACTGTTAAGTCCTCTTGTTGAAATAACCCCTTTACCATTATGAAATGCCATAAAGATTAAAGGAAACACTGCACATAAAACGCCTGGCCTACAGTAAGCCTAACGGTTTTTTCTTGCCATTTTAACTGGCTACATGAAACCTCATTATTGTGATATTTAGTTATTAATCTATCAAATACTTAGAACATAATCATGATGTCATAGGATGTCATGTGAAATATCCAATTTAGAAATTTTTCTTCCAGTCTGCAATGATTTCCTCTGATCATTAATGGATTACCTAAATCCTGAGATAAATCACTGTCTAACCAGATCATTTTAGTCATGCCATGACTTTAAAAATTACAGTCTTGGGCTTGCCTGAAACAACTGAGCAAGAAATATATTCTTAGAAATGTGGGGCTGCAAGTATTACAAAGTATGTTTTTAATTCATTTGGGGAGATCTTGGAAACCTCAGGCAATGAGTCCAATAAGTGGCCATTTGTATGGCCAACTACTCTAGACAGTTATCTCTTCTGTTCACTTTGAGATCCCCTAAACCAAGGGTTGAACACTTAGAAGGCTATCAAGGCCAGGGGTGTTATGTAAGTGACTTAAGCAAGCCTAGTGTGATATGGAAGTACAAGCTAGGAGATGTGTACGCCCTATCTAAAAGCTTTCCTTTCAAATCCAATTTTAAAATAATGCTGCTGTTCCCCTACCCCTCCTGATGCAAAGCAAGGTGGGTGTCTGAGGGGGGAATCACATGTCCCAGAGTGGAGTGACAGGGATGTCCCTGCAAAAGGGCAGACTGGCACAGATTGTCAGAGCCCAAGTGGGGTGAGGAGGACATCTATGCATGATGTCTATGTATCTATGTATGAGTCTAAGCAAGGTGAGAAGGATGCCCATATGGAGTGATGACCTGATGTGAAGTGGCAGAGCTCAACCAGAATGAGAAGGGCAGCCATCCATGGCACGGGGTATTAGAGCACAAGGAGGATGAGGGAGCATGTGGAGTAGCAGAGGCCCAGCAGGGTAAGGAGTGCATCTGTGCAAGTGAGGCAGTGGTGGCAGAGATGGGGAATTGGTTGCACATAGGAGTATTGATTAAAATAAATACATATATTAAAGATAATGGAAGCCAAGTTGCTCAATGTCAGAAAAGAATACTGTTGCAGTTTGAGACTTTAATGGACCCCAGAAAAGATCACGTCTTTAGAGTAATCCATTTCTGTGGGTATAAACCTAGTTTTGGTGGGACCTTCCTTTTGATTAGATTACCTCAGTAGAGCATGACCCAGGTGAGTCTTCATCCTCTTACTGGAGTCCTCTATAAATGGGATGAATATGGAGGGAGGGAGCCGCAGAGACACAAAGAAACCCCCAGAAGCTGAGAAAGTCCCAGAGCAAGAAGCCAAAATCAATGGAACCTAGAAGAGAGAAAGTCCAAGAGCAGAGAGAAAGCTAGAGGAGGTCAGAAGCTGAAAGCAATGAGACCCAAAAGAGAAGGGAGAGACAGCAGATGCTGCCATTGTGCCCTGCCATATTTATTACAGTCCAGGATCACTGGCAGCCAGTCGGATAGAGAGTTTCACCTGATGCCTTGATTTGGACATTTTTCTCAGCCTTAGAATTCTAAGCTTTTTTTTTTTTAAAGATTTTATTTATTTATTCATTTATCCCCCCTTGCTGCTTGTGCTCGCTGGGTCAGCTAACCACGCCGTGCGGGCGGGCTTGCCTTCACCAGGAGGCCCCGGGAACCGAACCCGGGGCCTCCCATATGGTAAACGGGAGCCTTACTGATTGAGCCACAGCTGCTTCCCCATAGAATTCTAAGCTTTTAAGCTAATAAATCTCCATTGTAAAAGCCAATCGATTTCTTAGAAATTGCTTTCAGCAGCTTTTAGTAAACTAAAACAGGTGCTTACCAATTTGGAAAGGGAGGAAACTAGATTAATCCTTGAGTTGCTAGACTGAAATTGGAGTTATTGGTATAAACACATGTTTTTCAGAAGATATAGAAATTAATAGAGATGTCAATCAAAAGAGATGTATATACATACACACACATTCTCTGGCTCTGGCCACTAAAAAGTCTGAGAAGTAGTGATATCCTATTAGCAGTGAATACAGTTAGTGCCCAGCCTTAGTCTTTACTACTACTAAAAGGAATCAAGGATCTTTGGAGAAATGGTTAATTTCAGGATTGAAGCAGACACTGTAGAAGATTAACCTGGCCAATTTTGTTTTGCCATTAAATAAAGAATGGGAACTCAACTTTGGGAGGAGGCCGCCTCTGAAGGCACCTGGTCTTTCTCACCCCATGGTCCAGTATGTCATGGCTGGCTCCCCTTTTTGGGCCTGTTTACCACCATCTTCTTTATCCTTTTTGTAAGACCATGTATCTTAAATTCTAATTAAGTTTATTTCTTTCAGAATCAATGCCTTCCAGAACAAGAAATTAGGCATGTGGGGATTTCATCTAGTTCCAACCATGGTGCCAGACCAGTCTTCCCTCAACCTCACCAGAAGGTTTTACACTTTGTCAGGCAGGGCTTACTACCCCTAACCAACAGGAAGCATCTACAGAAGAATGACCATCACCCTTCAGCTCCTTCTTAAAAAGGGTATAAACTCTCTGAAGGAAATGCTACAAGATAACTGGCCTTTAACTTTCTAAAATACCAAGGTCATTACAGCCAAAAGCGTATAATGTGGTTATGTAGAAGAATGTCTTTGTTTGCAGGAAATACATACTAAAGTACTTGGGGTGATGGAACGTCAAACTGGCAAATTACTATGAAATGATTCAGGAAAAAAAATTTCTTTGTACTATACCCCCAACAAGTTTTTGATTATTTTAAAGTTAAAAGGACATATATATTGTACAGCTGAGGCAAGAAATGTCAATGGACCAAATTTAGCCCCACCAGTTTGTAACCTTTATGCATATGTAATTTTTAAATAAGCAAAGTTACTAGTGCAAAGTCTCAATTTATCAGGCTTTTGCCACTACATAGGATTCAAAGTTTGGACTAAGTTTATTTACTCCTGTTATGCTTCTATCATCATTAAACCTAAGCAACACAAAGTACAAAGTTGTGGCAATTTTATACAGATTCTTATGCAATGTATACTAAGTTGTCATAATTTTGGCTATGTGAAGTCTCAACATGAAAAGTTGGTAAAAACATGATTCCTCAACCTCAACAGTAACCAAAGAAATACAAATGAAGATTGTTTTACATTCATCAAAATTATAAAAATTATTAAAGATATCTAATATCCAATTCCTCCATTTCAGTAATCAAGGAAATGCACATAAAGATGACCTATTTTGTATCTACCAAAATGACAAAAAGTAAGAACATTTTAAATACCCTGTGTTAGAAAGGAAATCAGTACTAACTGGCTATTTCACTTTGCTAAAGGATGCTGATGCAAAATACCAGAAATGGGTTGGCTTTTATAATGGGACTTGATTAGGTTAGAAGCTTACAGTTCTGAGGTGTGAAAATGTCCAAAACAAGGCATCTTCAGAGATGCTGTCTCACCAAAGGTTGGCTGCTGCCAATCCTGGACTCCTGCCATGTGGCAAGGCACAATGGCAGCTGATGTCTGCTGAGGTCTCTGCCTTTCCCTCCAGGCTCACTTTCTCCCAAAGTTCAACTGTGGGCGATCACACATATGGCTCATCTCTCCCTTTTCCTCTGGTCTTATCTCTTTCGGCCTCTCTGCAGCCTCTTTCCGTGCCTCTGTGCTCTGCTGATTCTAGCCTCTCAGGTTTTCTGTGTGTGTCTTTGCTTTCAGACCTCCATTTATAAAGGACTCCAACAAGAGGGCCAAGACCCACCCTTGGTCACATGTCACTGAAGCAATCTAATCAAAGGCCCCCAACTGAACCCAATCCAATCAAAAGGGTCCCATACCCACAGGAATGGA
>JAKSZT010053846.1:799355-894040 GCA_026826555.1 Tolypeutes matacus
CTAACAAATCACAGAAATGAAATTTTAGAAGATGGGAGAAAACATTCTCATCCCAAAGATCCTTACTTTTTAGGGAGTTAAAAGAGCACATGCATTTTGCTTCAGTGATTACCAATACTTCATGGGTAATACCAGTGTGACCCAGAACATACCATCAGGAAACTGGTCTGCATCATCATCAAACATGGCTTCTTTGAGGGCAGACTTATTGAAGGGACTGATGCTGTCTGAATAGTTATATGGATTATAGTCTCGAGAGCGAGGAGAGGAATGAGCAGGCATTGAATGGAGCAAAGAAGCTTTATTATCAAGAGCTGTTTGGCTTGAGTCAGTAGCATCACCTCCTGCTCTTGGGTCAGACATCCCAGGACCGCCACACATCTATTGAAAGGAAGGGGAAGGCATAGCAAATTAAATCATTTTCAAATATCTCTTAGAAATTCTAAAAAAAATGTTTAAAAAGACAATGCTTAAAAGGAAAGACAATTTTTAAAAACCAGCTGAAAAAAATTAAGTAATGGCATCAACATGACAAGTAAAAACTTACACTGAAAATGTCAAAGTTTATAGTAAAGAGCTGTGAAAGCAAATAAGAACCATAAAAGAATATCGCTTCTAATAATCATTACAGGTCCCTCACCAATGGCTTGACCAAACAATATATGTACTGTGATTAGCAATTGCTTCTTCATGCCATTTAAAGACAGAACGCGCATCTAAGATCAGCCAGATTCCATTAGTAATGTAGTAAATTTTAAAAAGACAGTAAATCAACAAAGTGTAAGTAAATCAAACAAACAAAAGCCTGCTTAAAAAGAAAGAAGAAAAAAGGGGGAATGGATGTGGCTCAAGCAGTTGAGTGCCTGCTTCCCACACGGGAGGTACCAAGTTTGGTTCCCGGTGCCTTCTAAAAACAAAACAAAACAAAACAAAACAAAACAAAGCAAAGCAAAGCAAAGCAAAGCAAACCAAACCAAACAGCAAACGCAAACGAAGAAAATCAACCCAGGGCAGCTGATGTGGCTCAGTGGTTGAGTGCCGGCTTCCCACATATGAGTTCCTGGGTTTAATCCTCTGGCCCCAGTACATTAAAAAAAAAAAAAAAAAAAAAGCCTGCCCAACTTTTAGAAGGATGCCTGAAGGAGTATGGGTCCATTAAAATACCAATCAACACATCAATACTAATATACTGATACCAATACTAGCATCAAAATCATTATCACCACCAGTACTACCATCACCATCATCTTCTGGCCACCTATGGGCCAAACATTGTGCTTAACATTGGGGATATGTTGGGAAGCGGATGTGGCTCAATCAGTAGGGCTCCCGTTTACCATATGGGAGGCCCCGGGTTCGGTTCCTGGGGCCTCCTGGTGAAGGCAAGCCCGCCCGCACGGCGTGGTTAGCTGACCCAGCGAGCACAAGCAGCAAGGGGGGGATAAATGAATAAATAAATAAAATCTTTAAAAAAAAAAACAACATTGGGGATATGTTAATGAACAAAAGAGAAAATTACATCTACCCTCATGGATATTACTTTCTAGTGGAGGGTCAGAAATAATTAAAAAACCCATAATGAATGAGTAAAAGGATATGGTGTATTAAAAGGTGATTAGTGTATTGAAAAAATCAAAATAGGCAGCACAACATTAAAGGGACCAAGAGTGCTGAGGTGAGGGTTGGGGAATGGACTATGGACTAGAGTGGACTTACTGGTATTCTGTTATAGGCATATTGTGATTCTAGCAATGGAAGAAATTACAACATTGGAGACAGTGGCCACTGGAGGCTTTGGGGGCAAGGAGAGGGGAAAAAACAGGTGTAATATGGGGGCTTTTCTGGGATTTCGGATTCGTCCTGAATGACATTGTAACGACAGATATAGGCTATTATATATCTTCCCATAACCTGCAGAATTGTGTGGAAGAGAGTGTAGACTCCAATGTGAACTATGGTCCATGCTCAGTGGCAGAGCCCCAGGATGTGTTTATCAATTGCAATGAATGTGCTACACTAATGAGGGATGTTGTTTATGTGGGAGGTGTGGGGAGCAGGGCATATGGGGATCCCTATATTTTTTGTGTAACATTTATGTAATCTAAGTATCTTAAAAAAAATAAAAAATATATTAAAAACAAAAAAAAAAGAGTGCTGAGGTGGGGGGTGGGGAAGCAGGGTGCTGCAGACTAAATAGGATAGCCAGACTGAAGTTCATTGAGAAGTCATTTGAGGACTTCTGGTCAACCAAGAAGTATATATGGCAGCACAAGATGCTTCAGGGTGCCACTCTCTCATAGAATCTTTGAACAACTAGCAAAAACTCGCACAGCAATCTTGCTCAAAACTCTAGAAAACAGTTAAAGGTTTGTAGTAACTGGACAAGTACCAAATCAAGTAAACACAGCATGAAAAATGGTAGGTGAAGCTTGTGGTGCCCTTGCTAGTTCCTCTCCCTTATCCTCCCTGGTACAGTATGGAGCTAGTCTGCACTCCCAGTGGGTCCCTGGCCCTGTTCCAGAGGGAGCAGAGACCCCTATGCACATATCCCTATGCTTGTATGTCAGTGCCAATCTATCCAGTAGAAGTCTGAAAGACTGAACCAGGAAACTTGTCTCCTCACAGAATTTGCCCTGAAGGCAGAGAAATAGCTTACAATGTAAGCTAGCAATGGGAGAAATTACAACATTGGAGACAGTGGCCACTGGAGGCTTTGGGGGCAATGTAAGAAACAATTAAGTCTAAGCTGAAGCAGCCTAAGGCAAAGGACTATCTGCATTAAGTCACACAATAGAACATCCTAGAGCAGGTGAAAGTCTATTTCAAAAGGATGAGAGGGGGCATTAGAACTCCAATAAACTGTAAACAGGGGAATTCCTAAGGCCTCTAGCAAGCACAAGCTCAGGAAAAGAAGTAGGCTTCAGGTTTCCATGCAAGCTCAGATAAGACAGAGAGCACCCTACATTTTGCCTAGGGTTGATCTTCCTGAGAGGAGGGCTAAGCTCTGAAGGAAACCACCAGCCAAAGCAGAGTCAGTTTGCAAAGACTGTGAAAGGTGCTTTTTGGTTTAGTTTGTTTGCTTTGGTTAGCATCTAGCACTCAAGTAAACCTGACATATCACTAACTGGATACAAACTTAAGGAATAGACAGTTCAGGAACTAAATTCTAGCTTTAGCGTTTAAAAATATTAAAATGCACAGTGTGCAACAAAAGATTAAAAGACAAAGACATAAGAAATGATGGCCCATCCAAAGGAACAAGATAAAGATCCCAAAAACATCAATGAAGAGGACCAGATTTTGGATATAATGGACAGACTTTTAAAAATGATACTCAATATGCTCAAGGATATAAAGGAAAACATAGAGAAAGAACTAAAACATATGAGGAAAACAATGAATTGAGGTTCTCAATAGGATCCAAACAGAAATACTAGAGTTGAAGACTATAACTGAAGTGAAAAATTCCCAGCAGATTGGAGCTGGCAAAAGAAACAATCAGTCATCTTGAAGCAAGACAACTGAAATGATTCAGTCTGAGGAATGGAAAGAAATAGAATAAAAAAAGTGAATAGAAACTAAGAGACCTGTGGGACACCACCAAGCACAGCAACGTATACGCATTATAGGAGTCCCACAATGAGAAAAGACAAAGGGGTAGAAGGAATAGTCAAAGAATTTATGGCAGAAAATTTCCCCTATTTAATAGAAAACATGAATATTCACATTCAAGAAGCCCAACAACCCCACAACAACTTAAACACAAAGAAAACCATGCTCAGACACGTAGTAATCAAACTATCCAATGTGAAGGACAAGGCAAGTTTTGATAGCTGTAAGAGGGAAGTCATCTGAGCAAAGACTTGAATGAAGTAAGGGAATTAGCCTTGGGACTATTTGGGAGATGAGTGTTTCAGTCAGAGGGAACAGTCAATAAAAAGACGCTGAGGTGGGAACATGTCTGGTAAATTCAAGGAACAGCAAAGAAGCCAGTGGGGCTGGAGCAGGTGATGAGGCCAAAGGGATAACAGGAGATTGTACTGGGTAGACTTGGCTTTTACTCTGAGACAAGGAGTCCCTATAGAGCTATGAAAAGAGGAGTGAGAACAAACTATGGGAAGCTAAGGGCAGAATCAGGGAGGCCAGTTAGATGCCTATTTAAATAATACAGGTGAGATGATTGATGATGAAGATGGCTTGTACCAGCAGGTAGTGGTGTAAAGTAGTTGGATTCCAGATATATTCTGAAGGTACAGCCAACAGATTTCCTGAAAACCTAAGTGTGGAGGAGAAGAAAAAGAAAGGCGTTAAGGACAACTTTTTTCCCAAGGTTTTTGGCTGAGCAAGTACAGTTGTCATCAAGTGAGACAGGGAAGAGCAGTTTTAGGGTAGAAGGCAGCCAGATGTACGACTCTGGAGTTCAGGAGAGAAGTATGGGCTGGAAGGAGTCATATGATTCATTACACTCATAACAACTTTTAAGGTAGGCAATGATATCCCTATTTCCCTAATGAAGACCTTGAGGCTAGGAAGTAGTAACCTGACAGGAATTGGGATTCAAACTCACTTCTGTCAAAACCCACTATTTGAGTTTCCTCATACTGTGTCATGCTGTCTCTGAAAGAAACCTGTGTCTCAATTAAGCAGTGACTGTTACTAATCTGCTATTGCTACCACACATAGCTTCTGGGGTTAGGGAGCACAAATATGATTGGTAAACTGATTTCTGGTAGCCATTGTACTAGGTCTACCACAACCTAGCTCTGCCAGAATGGGCATAGGGAGAAAAACAACATCAGGAAAGGAGCCAGGAAGGTAGAAAAGGGAAGCTGATGTATTACAATGTTCAGTAATTTTGCAAACACTGAGAAACAAGACTCCATAGGAAATGGTGGGATGGCTTGTTTGGGGCAAAGTCTAAGCTGTCAGAGAAAAGTCCAAGAAGCAGCAAAGTAAAAAATGATCACTTTTTTTATAACGGCAGAAGTAACAAACTGAACATATTTGAAAATGTCACATAGTCATGATATTCTTAATTAGACCTATGCAAACTGATGATGCAAATCACTATCACTAGACTTAAAAGGAAGAAAACCACCTAAGTTCCTTCTCTTATCTTGTAACATCCATGTGATCTGACCCATGTTCCACTCTCCCACTCTCCCAATGCTCTAACTACACTGGCTTTCTTCCTGGTCTTCAACTATACAAAACTTGTTCCCATCTAAGTGTCTGTTTTATGGAATGCTCCTCTCCCAGATCTTGTATGGCTGCCTCTTTCTCTCTATTTAGGTCTAATGCAAATGCATTTCCTAAGAGGCCTTCCCTGATCACCCAATCTAAGACAGATTTACTTTCCTCCAAGGCATGTTCTAACTTAAAAATCCATAGTACTCATCTTTATCTAAAACTCTCATATTTTGATTATGTGTTTGTCTCTCTCCACAAAATTACAAGGCACTTTATTTTTTTATTTTATTTTATTTTATTTTAAAAGATTTTATTTATTTATTCATTTATCCCCCCCTTGCTGCTTGTGCTCGCTGGGTCAGCTAACCACGCTGTGCGGGCGGGCTTGCCTTCACCAGGAGGCCCCGGGAACCGAACCCAGAGCCTCCCATATGGTAAACGGGAGCCCTACTGATTGAGCCACAGCCGCTTCCCTACAAGGCACTTTAAAGGCAGGGACTTTGCCTTGTAAATACAAAGCCTAGAACAGTGCCTGGCACTGGTAGCTACTCAATAAATACTTGTAGCGACTGACCCCTAGAAAATTATATTTGAAAATGACAGAATGCAAAAGGTTTTAAAAAATAAGTACTCATAATAAAAAATGAAAAAGTCTACAATATAAAAATATTCAAATACTCACTGAATCCCCATCATCTTTTTTAGAATCCCTTTTCAATGGCTCATTCATATCTTCTTGACTACGGAAGCTGAAATTCTGAATTGCTTCAGTGACACCTCTAAGAGAGCTATAAATATCTTCAGAGTTCATATTTTCTGTATCATAATCAAATGCACTATGAAAAAGACAACAACTAATTTTTATTTACATGTAATAAAAATGCATTTGAGGGGATTATGTATAAATTGAGGATATTTATAAAGACACAGTTAGACAATGTATGTTCCCCAAAGCAGAATTAGCAAAACAAAACCTGGCAGCTCTATATGGATAACGTGCATACCTTTTTCTCCCTTCACCAAGTGGAGCCAGCAGGGACTCCAGAATGCCCAGTCCTAAACAACTAGTTTGTTCTGATTAACCAAGGATCAGTAAAGTATGGCCTGTCAGCCAAATCCAGATTCCTACCTATTTTTGTATCGACATTCATAATAGTTGGAAAAAAATAAAAACAAAAATAATAATTCATAGCACATGAAAATTATATAAAATTTAAACTTCTGTGTCCATAAAAAGAATTTTCTTGGAGCAAAGCCATGCTTATTTGTTTATGTATCATCTACAGATATTTTTGCACTGTAACAGTAGAGTTGAGTCATTGGTAACAGAGATTGCATGGCTTACCAAGCCTAAAATATTTACTATTTGACCCTTTAGAGAAAAAGTTTGCCAAACTGTGATTAACTCAAAATAATGGTACAGTTTGAAGAGGAGATACATATATTTTATATAAATTTATAAGAAGGCAGAGAATTTTTAATTCTGAACACAAATGTTATTGACATGAATTCTATAATTAAATTCTAAAATTCAAATGAGACTGGAATTTGGCCACCAAAACTGTCACATGTATAACATGGAAGAAATAGACAAGTCAGTAAGTTTGCAGTATATTTTTCTGCCATAGGATGCCAAAGTACTATCCTACAAACATAATGAATAATCTGAAGCAGGCTATGGTATATGGCAAATAATTACAAATATGAACTACTACGCAATTTTTTTTAAAGGCCTGAAGAAAAGAAGAAATAAGACTCCATTAATGAGCTAAGAACTTTGAAATACAATACATGCTTAAACTACACAAATGTGGGAGACTGATATGCATCTTATATTTTGTATTAAGGACCAATATCTCAGTCACATTTTTGCCAAAGAAATATACATACCATTTTATATTTAGCTGTATCCTTTTAGTTCTCTGTTTTTATATTTTTGTCTAAAAAGTTTACTTTTTCTTTCACTTTTAGAGGCAGTTGGCCAATAACGGATCTAAATATCTGTCATTTTAAATTGACTCACCATTTATATGGAGTAGTATAACTGAAAGTAACAATTTACAATTTATCTGTACTTCCCTTTTTCTTCTTTCTACAGTTCTTCATTATTTACTGGATTTATATAGCATCTCTGAGAAATATAAGTATGCTATTTAATGCAACAAGCAGTAATTCACAAAAGCTATGTCAGTAGCCCTTTTTTTTCACTTATAAAAAAATTCCCTATCCTATATATTTTCTTTCCATTACCATCATTCAAAGGGTTAGCTTTGGAATAAACTTAAAATTTTTTGAATCTATTAAGTTTCTATTTCTCTAAGTTCTTTCAAGTCAAGCGGAAATCAACTAGAATTATATAAATGTCTCTGGCTTTTCTCAGATCAGGAATCTGCAAATACAAACCATAAAGGGAAATTACCCTTTTATTACCTAGGAGATAAAGTATTCTGTGATGTATTGGTAGGAGAAGTAAGAGGACTGGACCAATTGGCTGGTGAACGTGGTGTTGGTCTCGTCAAAGGACTCCCCATAGAACCCTGATAGAGACAAGCAGGTATTAATGTATGACAGGTAAGCTCAACTAAAAGGCTTTTTTTTTAGGAGGTCCCAGGGATTGAACCCGGGACATTGTACATGGGAAGCAGGCACTCAGCAACTGAGCTACACCAGCTCCCCAACTAAAAGGATCTTAATCATAAAACCATCAAGTTGAATGATATGGATGATGTAACCAATCTATAGGTAAAAGTTTTAAATATTCATGTACTTATCTTTGGTTTTGGGAGAAAGGGGGATTTTTCGACCCATTCAGAAATCTAACTCACATCTTTCCTTGTTCTCCTCACCTCTCTCCTGCACTCAAATATTATCAAAATCTTTTTCCTGAAGGATTCAACAAGATCCAAAACAATTTAAAATTAGCTTCCTGTTCTGAGCCAACTTTCTTCTTCCAGTCATTTTGAATGCTCAAATTTCATTTCTCCTTCAGTTTGCTTTAATAAATGATTTTCACAAAGATACTGAAGGAGTAAACTCTGGTCATTCTGTAATTTGCCTAACTCTTAAGATATAATGAAATAATCCTTTCTTCTTTTAAAAATAAAAAGATTCCTGACTTTGGTTTCTAAGAAATTGGTCTTAGATTATTTTTAGCCCTCAGGCTTCACCTTAAACCTGATATCAGTGGATCTACCTTCTCCTTTATCCATTCCCAAAGGTCTCTCTCTCTCTTTTTTTAAAACTTAAATTCAATATTTTAGGCATATTATGTCAGAGACTCCTAAACATTTATTTATATATGACAGTACAATCTTTCACAGACTCAGAATCTTACTTCTCTAAAACAAAATCTTATATTTTCGACCACATATGGACCGATGAGCCTATAATCATTAAAGGAGAACAATCATTTTTAAGCATTACCCTCTCTGGACTTCATTTGTCAGTCCTGGAATAAATCATCTCTGTTAGTCCGAAGTCAAGACAGGTTCATCCAAGGAGTATATCCTAATTCTAAAGGCTCACCTATGCTCTGCTCATATTTGGCTTTCCTTGTTCAGATGCTGGCCATCTCTCACCAACACTCTAATGCACACCAAATTATAATATAAACGTGACAGGTCTAAGGACTCTAACTTTCCCAGGACAATATTTATTCCCACACAGGAACTGCTGCCCAGGGCAGATGCAAAAATTATATCCTAGGGTTACTTCATGTAAAAGAAAGCAATTATTGTTAAACTAACCATCACATTATACAATAGCCAAGAAAACAAGTGAGAAATACCTGGGTTCCATTGCCTGTGTTTCGAAGGTGATTATGAAGAAGCTTAGTAGCACCATCCTGAAAAGTTTTTGGTAAAGCTCCTAATAGCATTGTAAACTCTGGGGTATTGAGTTCAAATAAGGAAATCAGCACTGACTGTGCTGCCTAGAAAACAAAAGCATACAAGGAGGAGAAGAATGTATTTTGGTTACTCAAAAACCATTTTCTTACCTCAACATTTCTGTTCAATAGCACAAGGCTAAGCCTTCTTTCTCAGGGAAAAGAAAGATGTTCTTATTTGGTCTCAGATTTCATTGTTGAAAATAAAAAACACCTAATATTTATTTTTGGAAGGTAAGAAGGGAATACAAAAAGTGTAACAAATATGAAATAACAACCAGTGGCAAAAGTCAATATACGCTACTGTATCAGTTTTCCTAATAAAAGGTTACAAGGAAAAAAGATGGATTGAAATAAGAAGTATATGATTAAGGTGTACAAAACCTATCTTGATTCCATTTTAATTTCCATTTTCTCATATGTGCTTCTTAAATTTGCCAGCCATATTAGTCTTCTACAAGTCCACAATCTGAAGCTAAAACTAGTCTAATGTTTTGTGGAAATGGCAACAAAACAAAGCTTACTTGGCACAGTTTAGAACATTAATAAAGGACTAGGAAATAATAAAAACTCACATCTATGGCCAATCAATTTTTGACAATGGTGCCAAGTCCACTCAATTGGAGAAGAATAGTCCAACAAATGGGGCTGGGAAAACTGGGTATCCACATGCAAAAGAATGAAAGTGGACCTCAACCTCACACCGAATATAAAAATTAACTCAAATTGGATCAATGGCCTAAATATAAGAACTAAAACTATGAAACTCCTAGAAGAAAACATTAGGGAATAGCTTCAGGACTTGCATTAGGCAATTAATTCTTAAGGTTTTACACCAAAAGCACAAGCATCAAAAGAAAAAAAAATGATAAATGGGACTTCAAAATTAAAAACTGCTGGGCTAAAAGTTTTGCGATAATCAAAGGACATTATCAAAGAAGTTAAGACAATTTATTTGTTACTATGAACTAAATATATTGTGTAACATATTATATGATTCCATTTATATAAAATGTAAATATAAATCAATTTATAAAAAGGAAAAAAAAAAAGCAATTGTGCAAGAATAGCCAAAAATGGGAGCAGTGGACAGCAGGGGAAGCATTGAGAGATTGAGAGGTGATGGAGTCTCGTTTGGTTATTTTTTTGTTTATTATTATTATTGAAATAATGATGATTGAGGTGATGAATGCACAACTATGTGATTGTGCCAAATACACTGATTGTGCACTTTGGATGAACTGTATGCTTTGTTGATATATATCAATAAAATTGATTTATTTGGAAAAGAAAAGACAATCTACAGAATGGGAGCAAATATTTGGAAACCATATATCTGATAAGGGTTTAATATCTAGAATATATAAAGAACTCATATAGCTCAACAAAAAGACAAACAGCCTAACTGAAAAATGGGCAAAGGACTTAGTAGACATTTCTCCAATGAAGATATACAAACAGCCAGTAACCACATGAAAAGGTGCTCAACATCATTACTCATTAGGAAAATGCAAATCAAAACCACAATGAGATACTACTTCATTCCCACTAGAATGGCTATTACAAAAAAATAGAAAATTATTGCTGGCAAGAATGCACAGGAACAGGAACCCTCATACATTGTTGGTGGGAATGTAAAATGGTATAGACACTATGGAAAAACAGTTTAGCACTGCTTCAGAGTGAAGTTTAGAATTGCCATATTATCTGGCAATGCCACTTCTAGGTATATACCCAAAAGAAAAGAATTATTTATTTATGGAGAGCTAGCTTACTAGTACATCATTGTTTATGCTTTAAAAAATAAAGATTTAAAAAAAAAAAAAAAAAAGGCGGATACCTTGTAACTCGTCTCTCACTCTGTGATGTCACAGTGACTATCCCCCTTCTCCCTAACAATTAACTACTTTCACTTATTGTCTTGCACGAGAGAGGTTACAGGCTCAGGGAAACAGGTACTGCAGTGACTAGAGGGGAAGAGCACACCACAAAAGAGGGCAAGTAAGTGAAAGTCTGCATGCTGAGGCAGAATGCTCAGCTTGCTTCCCACATCCTGCAGCCTTCATAAATTCTCTGAGCAAGATATTGGAAAATCTTCTCTGGAGAAATCAATCAGCTCTGAAAAAGGGACGTCTAGACACCAACATTTGAAGGATCTCAAAGCAAAGGCCAGCACACAAACCAAATACACACAGAACCTCCATTTAGCTTTTTGGCATCTCATTATAAAATGTGAACAAACTGCAAAGGATCATATTCATTAAATATTTAGGTAGATCCTGAAACAGGTAAGACTCTATGGTGGTTTGGATCTATGTACCCCATAAAATCAAGTTCATAAACAATCTGTTCCTGTGGATGTGAATCCATTGTAAGAAAGACCTTTTGAGGAGGTTACCTCAGTTAAGGTATGGCATAAATTCAGTCAGGATGGGTCTTAAACCTACTACTGGAGTCCTTTATAAGCAGAATGAAATTCAGACAGATAGAGAGAAAGCCATGGGAAGCAGAAGTCGAAGGTCAACGGAACCCGGAAGAGAAGACAGATGCCAGGAGAGGCTGACATATGCACTGCCATGTGATAGAAGAGCCCAGAACCAAGGACTGCCAGTGGCCAGGTCCAAATGCCAGTCTTGGGGTAAGAAAGCATCACTTTGATCATGTCTTGATTTGGACTTTTTCCTAGCCTCAAAACTGTGAGGTAATAAATTCCAATTGTTTAAGCCAACCCATTACATGGTATTTGCCTGAGCAGCCAATGAAACTGAAAACAGATATCAAAGCAACCAAAAGGAAAAATGGATCCAGAGGAAACAGGCAATGTAAGAGGGGAAAATACACATATGCACACAAAGTATCTTCTAGAGACATTAAACAAAATAGATTAGCAGGTGAAAAAAGTAAAATTATTTTTCTTTTTAATAAGAAAATTATTAAAAAAAGAAAATTGTTAATAAAATTATTTCTTAATTTATGAGATGCAATATCCAACTAATAATAGTTCAATAAGAGAAAAAAGAAAACAAGGGAAGACATCATTAAAGAAATACTCTAAAATTATCTCCTGGAACTAACTGAAGTACATGAGTTTCTATATTAAAATGGGCCACTAAGTGCTTGGTACCGTGAATGAAAAACAACCCATACCAAAGCATATCACGGAGAAATTTTGGAACACTTTTGATAAAGGAAGCCCCTAAAAGCTTCTAGAAAAAAAAAATCAGATACAAAGGAAAGATAATCAGAATAGCATTAGATCTCCCAACAATAATCCTGGAAGCTAGAAGGTAATTGAGTATTGCTTTCAAAATTTTGATGAAAAGTTTGACGCAAAATTCTACACCTAGCCAGACGATGAAAGAATTGTAAAGGCAGAATTAAAACAACTTTGGAAATCTTCTAGATACAAGTCCTTTATCATATATATGATTTAAAAATATTTTCTCCCTGTCTGTGAGTTATACTTTCATTTTCTTTTCCTTTGAAGCATAACAGTTTTAAATTTTGATTGAAGTTCCAACTTCCCTATTTTTTTTCTTTGCTACTTGTGATTTGGATTTCCTATCTAAGAATCCATTGCCAAATATGAGGTCATACAGAAAACTCCTATGTTTTCTTCTATAAGTTTTAGAATTTTACATTTAGGTCTTTATCCATTTTGAGTGATTTCTGTATATGCTATGAAGTAAGGGTCTAATCTTATTCTTTTATATGTGGATATCCAGTTATTCCAGCACCAGTTGTTGAAAAGGCTATTCTTGCCCTATTTAATGGTTTTGACATTCTTGTTCAAAATCAGTTGACCATGGAAATATGGATTTATTTCTGAACCATATTCTATTTCATTGATTTATATGTCTCTCCGTGTGCCATTGCCACATTGTCTTACTGTTGCTTTATAGTATGTCTGAAATTGGGAAATATAAGTCTTCCAATTTTGTTCTTGCTTTTCAATGTTTTGGCTATTCTGGGTTCCCTGCAATTCCAGGTGAATTTAGAATCAGCTTGTCCATTTCTACAAAGCTAGCTTGAATTTAGTAGAATTTGTAATGAATATTTAGATCAGTTTGGGGAGTATTGCTATCTTAACAATAGTAAGTGTTCTGATCTATGAACTGTTTTTCAGTTAATTTAATTTCTCTCACCAATGTGCTACGGTTTTCAGACTATAAGTTTTTGTACTTCTTTTGTTAAATTCATTCCTAAGTACTTTATTCTTTTTGATGTTATTACAAATAGAATCATTTTCTTAATTTCATTTTCAGATTCTTCATTGCCAGTGTAAAGATATACAACTGATTTTTGTATATTCATCTTGTATCCTATAACCTTGCTGAATTCATTTACTAGTAGCAATAGTTTTTTCAGCAGATTCTGTAGGATTTTCTATATAGACAGTTATATCACAGTTTTACTTTTTCCTTCCCAATTTGGATACCCTTTATCTCTTTTCCTGCCTAATTGCTCTGGCTAGAACCTCCAACACAATAAAATAAAAGTACTAAGAGCAGACAACCTTGTCTTGTTCCTAATATTAGAGAGAAAGGATCTAGTCTTTCACCACTGAGCATGATGTTAGCTATGGGTTTTGATTATGTACCATTTTTTAGGTGGAGGAAATTCCTTTCTATATCTAGTTTGTGATATAAAAGGATGTTGGATTTTGACAGATGCCTTTTCTGCATCTAGTGAGATGATCATGTAGTTTTAGTTTTTTATACTATTGATATGGTGTATAAAAAATTAAATTAATACATTTTTGGAGGGTGTTAAAACCATCTTGCACTCCTGGGATAAATCCTACTTGGTTTGGAGTTATATACTCCAGAAAAACATATTCTTAAACTTAATTCATTCCTGTGGGTATAACCCTTGAAAACAGGACCTTTTGTTGAGGTTACTTCAGATAAGGTGGGATTCAGGATGGGTCTTAATGCTACTACAGAAGGCCTTAGAAGTCAGGTCACAGAGTGAGGAAAAACCACAAGAGCAGAGAAGCCCAGGACCAAGAATCACTGGCAGCCAGCCCGAGAATGCCAGTCTTTGGGAAAGAATCACCTTGATGATGCCTTGATTTGCACATCTACAAGCCTCAAAACCATGAGCCAATAATTCCTACTGTTTAAGGCAACCCATTGCATAATATTTGTTTTGGCAATGAGGAAATTAAACAGTGTATAATTCTTTTTGCATCTTGCTGGGTTTGGTTTGCAAGTATGTTGTTGAGGATTTCTGGATCCATATTCATAATTTATTTTGGTCTGTAGTTTTCTTGTGATATCTTTTGGGCTTTGCTACTGGTATCATAGAATGAATTGGGAAGTGCTCCCTTCTCTTCTATTTTTTGGGAAGAGTTTGTAAAGTACTGGCATTAATTCTTTAAATGTATGATTGAATTTACCAGTGAAGCCATCTGGGCATGGGATTTCTTTTGTGGGTATTTTAAAAAAATTACTAATTCAATCTCTTTACTAGTTAAAGGTCTATTCATATTGTCTGTTTCTTCTTGAGTCAATTTTGTTAATTTGTGTCTTAGAATTTGTCCATTTCATCTGTTACCTAGTTTACTGGCATACAATTATTCATAGTTTTCCTTTATAGTCTTTTTATTTCTGTAAAGTCAGTAGTAATATCCCCTTTCACTTAAAATTCTAGTAATTTAAATCCCTTCCTTTTTTCTCTTGGTCAACACAACTAAAGCTTTCTCAATTTTGTTGATCTCTTCAAAGAACCAGCTTTTGGTTTCACTGATTTTCTCTAAAGTTTTTCTATTACATTTCATTAATTTCCACTTTAATCTTTATTATTTCCTTTCATCTGCTTGCTTTAGGTTTAGTTTGCTCTTCTTTCTTCTTTTTTAATATTGGCATTAACAATTATAAATTTCCCATACAAATGAAGTACATCCTTATAAGGTTTGGTATGTTGTCTTCATTTTCACTTACCTCAAAGTATTTTCTAATTTCCTTTTTTAATTCTTCTTTGACTCACAGGCTATTCAGGAATATTCTGTTTAATTTCTGCATATTTGTGAGCTTCCAAATTTCTTCCTGTTATTTTTTTTAGACTCCCTCCCCTCCCCCCCCCACCAAAATTGATGTCTCATCTGTTTGCTTGCTGTTTTTTTTGTTCATTGCTAATTGTCTGTTTTTTCTTTAGGAGGCACCAGGAACTGAACCTGGGACCTCCCATGTGAGAGGTGGATGCTCAACTGTTTAAGCCACATCTGCCTCCATAGGACAGCTGTTTTTGATCCTAAGTTTGATAAACATGTACATATTAATTGGATAAGATTTAAAATAAATTAAAGGAAGAAGGGAGAAAAAACAAACATAGGTTGATTCTTTATATGACTGTGTAAATAACTCACTGCTAACTGGTAACATCCTGAAAATATTTGCTTCCTTCTCTGGCAATCCAAAATGACTGACTTGATTTTCCAATTAGTCTTCTAAACTTTATATCAAAATATACCTTCCGAACATCGGAACTTTTGGGTTCTGTTGTCCAAGTGATGACCCGAGACACTGCAAGGCGAGTTTCACTGGAATTTATAAAATCTCCTGGATCCATCTGTTTGGCCAGAGTTTCTATGTATTTAAGTATAGCAACCTTCACCTGCAGAGGTAAGCACAATGAGAGAGGATGATCAGATGGTCACTGAGGGACACTGGAGAATACTTTGGAAACAATTAGATGATTATTTTTTGAAAAACAAAGAAAATGAAAAACAAAAACAACATTGACAATAAAAGAAATTACAGAAATTCTTTCCTTATTATTTTTCTCATTCAATCCAAGTAAAGTTTCTGGGAAGCCATGCCACGTTAATATGTAATAGGTAAAATATTAAAGTTCTGACACTTTGGCCCAGCTGGTCCTGGTTAAGGTTTTCAGGAAAACACAAAAGGCAGTTTTTCTTAGTTGGAGTCTAAGAACTCTTGTGATGGTTTCCAGGTGCATTCTGAGAGGACAGCGGTTAGGGAAGGATGCTACTGTTAACATCTTCCTTTCCAATGCCACTATCCTTCCTTTTTCTCCCTTATCCTCAGTACCAACAATATTATTAACTCCTCCTCTCCCCCAAAGTCTTACATCACTTCCTAGGAGATAAAAGTTATTCTGCACTGGTTTGCCAGTTGGTCAGGTCCCCAGTGTGAATATTTCTAACAGGACCTGGTAGCTAGAGCAGTGCCAAGAAAATCACAGCCACTACTGCATGATCTGGAGCAGCTTATTGTGACTAGGGCAAAGCAATCATCTTTTATCTTTGAGTGCTAGCTACATCTTTGGGGTCAGTGGTTTCATGATTGGGAGGAGCAGGATTACACTGAATTTGCCAGGCAGCTGGAACCAAAATTTTTTTTTTTTTTTTAAGATTTTATTTATTTATTCATTTATCCCCCCATTGCTGCTTATGCTTGCCGGGTCAGCCAACCACACCGTGCGGGCGAGCTTTGCCCTCACCAGGAGGCCCCGGGAACCGAACCCGGGGCCTCCCACATGGTAAACGGGAGCCCCACTGATTGAGCCACAGCCGCTTCCCTGGAACCAAATTTCATGGTTAAGTTTTACTGAGCAGTGACTGCTACAGCTAGTAAGGACTAATAAGTATTAATACCTAAGAAGATAATCATATTTGATGGAGTTGAGGCCATGACCTTATGAGAACTCAATTCAGATATGCCACTTAAAGATCTGGGGATGGTTAATCATCTGACTGAAATTGCTGACCAGCAAAAGTATGGCTATTTTAAAGTTAGTAGCATATCAACTGGACTCCTAGAGTACATGTTTTCCCCCTAAAAATATCCAGACACCTATGTGCTTCCTAGCTTGCTTCTTTCCAAGAGATGTCAAACATCCAAGAATTCGATAGTTTCCATTGCAACTATAACCAAAAGGAAGCAAAACATTATAACTCAAGTTTGGCCTGCCACTGGACCATGAGGTGTATAAAGTAGAACCCTCTTCTTATCCCAGAAACAGAAGAGATTAAGGGCAATAAAATGTCATATTTTAATAGTTTGGCTGTATTCAAATGGCCAGTTTCATCACCCTTACTAGAATCTGGCATAACTACATGATCTCACAAACATTAACTTTCCCAGTGATAATTTAGCAAAATTAGGGAAAATCAGGAGAGGGAGATAATTGTTATTACCTCCTCCTCTGATGTCTGTTTGAATCCAAACAGCAATGACTTTTTTATAAAGCATATGTGAGTCCTTGGAGCTGGTAGCAGGTGTTCCTATTCTGTAACGTGGCTCTACAATAACATGAAAACACTTTTTACAGATTGAGGATTTATTTTTTTGTACCAAAATAAAGAATAGATTTTCAGGGGTAAAAAAAGTTCTGACTCTTCTACATTTTCCCCTTCCTGGCTCCCACAGGAAAAAAAAAAGACAGACAGAAAGGAAAAAAAAAAAAAAAAAGAAAGCTTCAAATTACATTCTTCATTTCATAACATATGAATTTTAAGAATTATACCTGTAGAAATGTACTGAAAACTTATGAGTTAATCTATCAGCCATCCTGAGTAAAATGTACAGTGCACAGAGAAAGACTTCTGGTTAGCTTTGTAGTAGCAGGCCCAACTACGTTATGGCAACACCTAATGGTCTGGATTCTTGAAGCTATCTCATCGTGTTTTCGATCATTGTGAATAACTGAAAGGTGACTACATTAAAGCAAGAATGAATACCCATGTATTTTGTTTTTTATTTGTCACAAACAATAATTAAATATATTTATTTGCACTGATTTTCAATTACTGCAGTGTCTTAGCAATTTATATAGGCATACAAAGTTCTGAAAGGGTTTCAAAGAATAGGTGTGTTTATTATACTGATAGGCAAAATAATCACAATAACACATAATCATTTGAAAGCACAAATTTTAGCAGGATATTTTACAAGGTTATACATAGTCGATAATTTTAATAATAGAAACATCTACTCTTTTTCAGAGAAGAAAAAAATCTAGATGCTAAGGTATGCGTAATTCTTCAACATCTTTGGGAAACCCAGAAAAAGGTTAGCAAAAATTATGTTCCTTGTTTTGAAAAGATTACTGATTCAAATAAAGTTATTTCGTACTGTCATTTCCCCTATTCTATTGTTTTCTCTCTGACATTTAATCACGTGACATACTATGAGAGATTTAAAGTTTTATACAAAATCCATCTTTTATTGTAAAGATCCATCATTTTTTCAATCAAGACTTTTTCTAGATCTCATACCCAGGTTATTTGTGTTTTTCTATAACCTGTTAAGTTTTTTATGCTTAATTCTATCAACCTCTTGAAAGTTACTTTTTTTTTTTTGGCATAGGGTATAGCTCCAAGATAACTTGTCCTTGCTATCATAAAACATCATTTGAAGAGAGATTTTTCCCTATGTTTGTGCTACTCTCTATTTGTATATATAAGTATTTATATACATTTAGGCTTTTAGAGAAACAGTCTATGATTCCAGTTTCCAGTATTATGTTTTCCAACAGGAAAGCTAATTTTAACTTTGTTTTCCAATTCACTTTTCCCTTTGATGGTCTTTCTCTTTAGGCCTTCAGCAACTTTATTCTCTCCCTCAATTCAATGATCACCCTTATTTCCTAAGCTGGTTTAGACTTCTCTTCCCACCGCCTCATGCAACATTTCTATACAAATTTTCAACAGCACTTGAACACCCACCACCAGGACCTGTATCAAAACCCAAATTCTAGTTTAGTTTATTGTGTATTATAGCCAAAATGTTTTCTATTCCCAGGAATGTCTACCACAATGTCTTGAACTCAATAAATATATATCAATAATATCAAGTAAATTATTCTGCAAGAACCCCTTTCACAAAGCAGCTTCGAGGAAATAACATTATGCTAAGGGTCAGTGAACCATGATAAGAAACATAATTGGATTTCTGAGGCACAATCATATCCAGAAACAAGGAAAAAATCAATCCTGAGCAATAATGTTTGTGCAAATATATTTCGTGCAGAATAGGGCAGGAAAAAATAAGGCTTGTATATGCACATATGCTTGTTATTTCCCTGAATTTAATTTCATTTAAAATTAACTCACTAAAAAATATCTTCAGTGAAGATTTTAGGGGCTCTTCTTTTATCTTAAATTTTGAATCATTTTTAATCACAAATTGGAATCCATTTAGTTTTCATATAAATTAATTGGAAAATGTTTGCAAATAACAATTGAGAAAGCTAATCCTCATTCCAAAATTTATGCTCATATCAGAAATATCATATTGCAAATAAATATTTCATTTAAGGAAAAATGAGTAGCACTGAAATTAAATTTAAAATTTTTTCGTTTAGTACATAGAACATATAGGCAAAGCTGACATTTAGTCCAAAATACCTATTAAAACCCCTAAAATTAAAATAAAAAGTTTTGGGAAATCACAAACATAAAATTAGGTAAGACTTTATAGAGCAAGTTTGCATTACCAGCTTAGGGTTAGATGGCCATACATGTGATGCCTTCTAATTGTGTATCCCCAGTAAGCCTCACCAAAGGATAGCCTGGCATTTGAATAACATTTGAAATCAAGTATCTGCATGCGTAAAAGCTTTACAAAGGTTAGTAGTTGAATACAGTGCATACAAACATTATCTGAAACACTGCAGAGTTTATAAAGAGGGTATAAAGAAATAATGCAGATTAAAACAAACAAAAAAACCTTAGAACTCCAAAAGGAGTGCAGCTGGTCCCGAAGTGCTGGCTTGACTGTCTGAAAGTTTATAAAAACAAATTCCACTGATTGAACAGCTTCTTGTGTGATAGAAATACAAATATCAACATAATTTTATTAATACAAACTCTTCAAAAGACTTCACATTTTTACCTTCAAGCTTGGCGTTTGGGTCTGATCAACTGTAAATCTCATTAGAATATTGAACTGCAGATCATTTGGAAAAGATTCTCTAAAATAAGAAAAGAACAAAACAAAACAAAATGTCACTCAAAAAGTACGCACAAAACAGTTTCTGTATGTGGTACAGTCTATGTGTTTTAGTATAAAATAAAAGCTATTTCCAGAAGAATGTGATCATTTGCATTTAAACTTAGTATGCGATGAAAAACCTACACTATAAAAAATATTAGTTGGGGGATGGATGTGGCTCAAATGGTTGGGTGTCTGTCTCCCATATGGAGGGACCCGGGTTCGATCCCTGGGACCTCCCGGTAAAAAAAAAAAAGAAAGAAATAAAAAATAAAAAATATATTTGTGTATCATGCCTCAACCATAAATTTAATCAGAAAAATGTATTCAATAAAAAGTGCAACATTTTCAGAAATGTTTCCCTATACCTAATCTCTGAATTCTATATGTATTTTGAGTTTCTAAAAGGATATTTGAAATAAGTCATTTCAACAACCCATAGAACAAAGTAGAAATATATCATTGGTTTGAAATATTCTGAAAAAAGATTTTGAATATTTAAATGCATAACAAAACATTGTTTTTAAAATTAGGAGATACTTTAAAGATTTTATTTTATTTATTCATTTATCCCCCCCTTGCTGCTTGTGCTCGCTGGGTCAGCTAACCACGCTGTGCGGGCGGGCTTGCCTTCACCAGGAGGCCCCGGGAACCGAACCCGGGGCCTCCCATATGGTAAACGGGAGCCCCACTGATTGAGCCACAGCCGCTTCCCAAGGAGATACTTTAAATGTACCACATGAATGGTCATCATTAAGGATTTTCAATTCAAATCAAGCCTCTGCAGTCTAAATTATTTTAAAGAACTCAGAAATCTTCACTTTTAACACAGGAATTAAATATTTCTGATTACTATCAAGGAAATTTGAAACATATGAAGAAAATATTACCTTGTAACATCAAGGGCTTTCTGAACTTTTGCCTGAACAGACCCCAGCAAATCAGCACCCATTTTTTTTAGTAGTTGTGTCAGCAGTACAAACAACCAATCTTGAAGATCGTCTTTGTGGACTTGTATGAAGTCCACCAGAGTCTCCAAAAACATGCTGAACACCTACAGGTGATATAAAGGGAAAGGGAAGGGTGAGGGGGTGGGGGGGGAGAGAAAGGAGGAAATATTGACCTCTATGCTCAATTCAAAATTGAAATAGAAAGGAATACAGGAATCAGAGGCACAGCGATTGGCAGCCAAGCGGAAAAACAATCTCTCTTGCTTTTCATTGGACTCTGTGATGTAAGAGTACATTTGAACTGTTAACCAACTTCTGCAGAAGTTCAACAATTAGCTATTCCATGCAGCATCACTTGGTAAAGAAACTTTGGCCATAATGGCTGGCACACCTAAGGTTGTCAATGATACCATAAACTGGTTAAATTTGAATTCCATTTTATATGAAATTCAGAGAAACTAGGTTTTATCTCTTTATAAGAAATTCAAGACCATTTATTGCTAGGCAAAGAGGAAAAACCTCTTCAATGACAGCCATGCTGTATTACTAATTAAATTATAATCACAAGATTATAAAAATTGGTTTTTAATAATCTCAAAAGTAACTATGTTAATTTGAGAATTAAGGGTTTTGTTCTTAATTTGTATTTTATTTCTTGAATTTCTTTTAGAGTTATATATGAATTTTTTCAATGTTAAAAATGGAAGATTTTTTCTATCATAATTATACTAAGCTTTAACATTTGAATTGGAGTTAGAAAGTAAAAATTATACTTCAGCTATCTGTCCAAGATGCTCTATATTTGTAAAAGCAGAAACCATGACTACTTTCAATTTTATAGTATCCTCTTGTCCCTAGGCAGTCACAATGCCCATTCTCTTAACTCCCACCCCAATTCTCCCCATGGAAAACCTGGCTCCTCTTCAATTAAAACTTTCTCTGGTCCTGTCCTAAGGGCCAAGAATATTGCAGGGGACCTTCACTAGACCTAGTCTATGACAAATGCATGTATCTAGTACTCACTGTGACTACTGCCTGGCAAATCTGCCCAGTGGTTTGCTGGAGTTGACTTGTACTTACTGTGAGAGTCAATTGTTAAATATTCAGGAATTCTGAGTTGGTTGGTAGCTTCAAACTGGCCATGGTAGGAGTAGTTATCACAGACCGGGCAAAAGTTATCAATCAGGGCTTCCTATCCCTCTCCTAAACCTGGTATATCAGCAACCACTCTAATTCTTTGGTTCACTTTCACGTCTGTTGTTTTGACACCTACCTATTCTCTTGAATATTTTAACTTCCAGATTTTGTTCTATCAAAATCTAATCTGAGGATCATAGCCTAAGTAAATTCTCCCATTTTATGGTTGAGGAAACTGAGAACCAGAGAATTAAGTGATTTGCCCAAGGTTTCAAAGCTAATCAGTGGCAGTACTGGGACTTAAACCTACACCACTGACTTTCGGTTTTGTTCCATACTCTTAATTACTGGATGACCTACACTTCATCTACTGTATTGTCACCCAGCATGAAATTCTCTATTGCCTTTTCCCCTCTTTGATTGCCTTTATACCTATCCTTCCAATAAATCTATCTCCAAGGAAGAACTTTCTTTATTCTTTTTAAAGACTAATTCTTCTATTCTGTAAGCTTACTCTCTAAAGTACTGTCCTTTAGTACTCCTTTATTCTCTAACTAAATTCTTTCCTCTGCTTATGAATGCAAAATACACCATCTCAAGAATTTCTCCTTCAGCTACCATGCTATTACTCCCACTAATAACCTTCCAATTACTAATTTAAAAGTTTTTTTCATACGCTTCATACGCCTAACCATTCTGCAGCCTGACACTGCTTTCCTCTTAATACTTTCCTTCTTTCCCTTTTTCTTGTTGCCAAGGTGCTCTCCTTTTGCTTCCTAAATGTGGGCTGATCTAAGAGTCAGTCATCCTGATTATTTTTTCATCACAATTGCTACCTCCTAGACAGGCCTCTCTGATTTATCCTACCAAGCCTAAGAACCTCTGCAATGGCACTCTTTTTTGGCCTTCTCAAAATCTGTTGACCATACCATCATTGTAGGTACCAGGCCTTCCTTACCTCATCTGGATTTCTGTGGTAACCTGACTTTAGTCTTTATATTTCTGTATACCAGGGGTCAGCAAACTCTTTCTGTAAAGGGCCAGATAGAAAATATTTTAGTTGTTGCAAGCCATACAACTCTGTTACAACTTCTCAACACTGCTGCTGTAGCACAGCAGTAAATAACATGTAAATAAATGAGCATGGCTGTGTTCCAATACAATTATAAAAACAAGCAGCAGGCTCAATTTGGCAGGCAGGTTGTAGTTTACCAACCCCTTCAGATCATATTACTCTTTGATAAAAACAAAATCTTTTCATGTCCCTTCACTGTCTATAGGATAATGTCTTAACTCCTTAGTTCAAGGTTCTAATTCTCCAAACTGATCTTGGACTCTGGCAACATAAACTTTGTATTCCTGAACAAATCTCCCACACCATCAATTCCATCCATTTAGATACAGTATATGACTCCCTGCACTGTAGTTTACCATTCAAATCCCAACCAAGAATCCTGCTTGGACAATTTCAGACAATAGCCACTGATCTTCCCTACTTGGAACTCATGCTGTTATTCACTATTTACAGTGCTATTTAATTTTGTGTATATTTATATTATCTTCCCATCTGGAACATATACCAATTGAGAACACAGACAATATTTTATATATTCTTGTATCACCAATTAGAACAAACTCAAATCTCCCCTATAATGGATAGACACAGCTTTTCCCTCAATGTGAGGGAAGATATGTAAGTACTTCATTTCAGCCAAGATTAACTTCTTTCTCTTTGTTATAAACTTTCTGGCATCTCCCATTTCTCTGAACTCACTCTGATCATTCCTGGGAAGCACTTTCTTTCTTGTCACACTGACATAGCCAGAACGTATGTTTGGTTATATATAAATGTGAGTATAGCTGGATAAAAATGAGGGCATGTTACTTATATAGTATTTTACACATAGGATGTGCTATCATTTTTCAAAAATACTTAGATCCTGTCAATGGTACTTACTAAATGATCTCTCTCTCTCTCTTTCTCTCTCTCTCTCTCTTTCTCACACACACACACACATACAAACTTCCAAAATACATATTGGAAATTTCATAAGAAATTTCTTATTCAATTGCCTCACCACAAAAAGTTCACTGTGAGATGTTGATATTCTCTCAATTCCTTATCTATGATTAAAGGAAAAAGTGGAAAGTGGATATGCTAATATGATACTAGGGATAAAAATTTTATTTCAGAAGAGAAAGCTGAGAATCACTGCTCTGTAAACTGCTGTTTGCATTTATGGAATGACAATAGTAGAATATTAGAAAGTATATGTGGGGAAGTTGGGTTAATTATTTTTAAAAACAATTGTGTAACTTGGGAATTATTTTTTTAAGTAAGCAATTTTCAATAAAATCAATTTATAATTCCACCTATCTCACAATCTTACTTTAGTGGAAAAGAATTAAAATTTTTGAGCTATTACAGTTGAGGTAGCCTTTTTTAAAACTCGTTTTTAGGTGTGCCAGTCATCAAATATAGAACAGAAGAACATAATCAAATTAGATTAATTAGTAGATTAAAAAGCACATCTCCAAACAGAATGACAGTTTGCATAACTGCAAATAGCGTTTCGTGGATTGCAAAGGGTCCAACACTGCATGAACTCTTCGGGAAAGAAAATAGAGAAAAAGGGTTAATTTCACAGTCATGCAGTAGAGTTAGGTTTCCAACAAATATTGAACCAACTTACTCTCTATTGAGAGTTCCAACACAGGGGACAGCATGCAAAAGGAAAAAAAGAAAAAAAAGAAAAACACACAAATTAGTCGCCATCAATGCAAGGTTCCTGTATGGGAGAAAAACACTTAGAAAATAAAAGTGACAAATGTTTTTCAAAGTTTTATGATAAACTCAAAATATGTTTTAAAACAAGAGTTAAATGAAGAGGATGGGAGAAGAATATGTGATTTTCCTGTGTTTCTCTCTCACCTCCTTGCCAAGGAAATTGAAAAACAAAACAAACAAACAAACAAAAAACTTTTCCAGTCACTACTATCCTTGAGGTTCAATTTCTGGAAAGAACTCAAGATTAATAGACAGCCATCCCCACTCTCGAACAATGCCGACATTTAGTTCTAAAACACAGCATCTGGTATTCTGTTCTGTTCTTTTCTCTCTACTTTTCTTTCTCAGCAGCAATAATTTTACAAGTTAAATTATTTCTGTGACGGCATGGAACAATTACTACTGTCTGAAGATAAAAATTTTAACTGTTTATACCATAACTTTTATTTTCCCCAGAGAAGATGTATGTTAGTGTCCGATTCAAGGACTGCAGGCAGCAGAGCTGCCTGGACCACGCATCAGGAGACCAAGTGTTATCTTCTAAGAGGGCACTCAACTGGCCTCCGTTTCAGTAGTCAGTGATTGAATTCCTACCCTAGCTGTCCAAGGCTCAAGAGCATGAGAGGTAAGACTACAAAGATGATAAAATTCTACTTCAAAGTCTGCACCTCAGTGAGGGTGGCTCTGTATGATTAACCTTTTCAAATAGTTCCTTCAGAGTCAGATGCCAGAACCACATGGGATACCTTTTGGCATCTGACACACCTTACCATTTGAGGGTGAAAAATGGGTCCATGTGGTGGTTTGCAGCTGTATGTACCCCAGAAAAACATGTTTTTAAAGTAAATATGTTCTTAAAGTTAATCCATTCCTGAGGGTGTAAAACCATTGTAAGAAGGACCTTTTGAAGAGGCTATTTCAGTTAAGGTATGAACCACTTCAATCAGGATGGGTCTTAATCCTATTACTGAAGTCCATTACAAGAGAATGAAGGTCAGACAGACAGAGAGAAAGCCATGGAAGCAAGAAACTGAAATCAATGTAACTCAGAAGAGAAGGCAGAGACTAGCTGATGCCGCCATGTGCCTTGACATGTGACAGCGAAGACAAGGGTTGCCTGCAGCTAGTCTTCAGAAAGAAAGCATGGCCTTATGATGACTTGATCTGGACATTTTCCCAGCCTCAAAATCATGAGCAAATAAATTACCATTGTTTACCTTGACTCATTTTATGGTATTTGATTTGAGCAACCTCAGAAACTAAAACAGTCCAAGACTAAAACATCAGAGCAGGCAACATAAATATTTGACTTGAACTTCTTATTTTAATTTTTAAACTTATTCAAATAACAAATTTTAAAAACTTACATAGTGCTTGTGAGTTCTGAGGGCTTTACATATGTTAACTTATTCAATACTCATCGGAATCTTATGAGGCATGGGTTTCTATTACCCCTACTCGACACACTGGGAAACCAAGGAACACACTGCTAGTAAGTATTGGAGTTGGGATTTGAACCCAAACAATCCAGTGGACTATCCACACTTTGTTACTGTGTTGCATTGCCTCTCCTACATTTTCTGCTTTATGTTCTAAATTATTGTCATACATATATATCAAGGTTAGATCAATTCTTTCCAAGCTAGTATACGAAGGAAACAAAGTTCATTTATTAAATTATAGACATCAAATGAATTTAGCTTACAAAAACTATATTTACCAATCACACTACCTGTCCCAGGAAAAATCCAGCATCTACTTCTGTTGTATTCAGAGAATTTGGTCACAGTTCTTCCTCTCTGGCATGTCTACACCATATTCCGGAGCTTGTTTGATATTTTAGTTGGACCCAGACTCTTATGCTAAAAGAACATAAGAGGAGAACTTTCTGGGGACTGGAGAAACCAATCCTAGCTGAAAGGAGATGGGGTTGCTGGTTCTCAAAGTGTCCTGGTTCTGCTAGAGACAGAAGGTGGTCTCAGCCATGATGGGGAGAAGTGAGAACTTTCACTTATAATGGAAGCCAATTACTATCCAGAAGCTTTTAATATAGAGACGGAAATGATGACTTCAACATTAAAGGACAAAGGAAAATGCACTGAACCAATAATGTTCATGGTATGAGGCATCTCCCTAACATTTAGGTCCATTCTAGGGGCAAGGATTCAGACATATATAGTATCTTTAAGCTTTCAGGATCATTGCAGTTACAGATAAGCAATTCCAATTCTGACTGGTGATCTACCCAGGCTTGAGGAAGAGGTGCTATCTAAGCAGGAGTGCCAAAGATGTGGAGTTGGGAAAGAAAGAGAAGTGTCCCTCACAGCATATTTAAAGACTATAATGAAAAGACGTGGCTCATTTGGGGAAATGAATATAATCCAGGCTGGGTTGAGAATGAGGAGGGAATGATGAGCAAAAATGATAAGCTTCATTTGGAGATTTTTCCTGAGGGCAATGATAGTTATTAAAAGATTTTAAGTAAATAGAAAGATTTACCTTTTTGAAAGATTACTCAGGGATGCAGTGTGGAGGGGAATTTACAGGTGAGGGGTGGGGAGGGGTGCAACAGGCAAAAGAAAATTGTGCACTGAATTAGTAGTGAGAATGGACCAGGTACAACAGATGAGAAAATATATACCTCATCTCCTTTCCCACACTACATTCCTTAATATGACAGAAAAGACACACTGAATGATAAATAATAATAATAAACAACACACAATGAGGCTGAGAACAAAAAAAGATGTCAATCAGCAAATTGAAATTTATGAGAAGTTTGTGGAAGAACAAGCAGATCAGACCCTATTAACAACAAAGAGGATACATATTTTAAGTACCTAACAACATAGCTTTGAGGTGAGACCTTCCCTTTCACTAGAAGGGAAGGTAGAAAAGAATGGGTTCACATGTACTTGAGCTTGTCCGTTCGGAGATGGAAGTGGAGTTTCTGCTTGGTGAGGTAAGAGGCAGGGGCATATGCTTGGGACAAGAAATGGGGGATATAAACAGGGCTGGAATTTTGAAGTGAGAGAATTTTTGATATAGCTGCCACAGAGGGCAGGAAAGATAGCTGAGAGGGGAGGACTACCAAACAGCACTGAGCATGTAGCCAAAAACCATAGATCAGAAATAGAGAAAGGCAGGGATCCACAGAAGCTGTATGATTTCACCCAGCAAGGGCCAGGAGAATTCTTCCCTTTACCAGTCCTAACCTTCGACCAGTGGCATGAGTTCTCCTCTTCCAAGAGTACGGGTTCCTGAATGTCTGTTTTTATTTTTAGTGTCAATGACTAAGAGTTGATCGTACAGAATGGGGGTTGGCAAATTACAGGTGGTGAATTAAGGATGCTTTTCACATTAAACCTTTTTTTTTGCTCAAAACAAAAATATTATTTAATGACACAAAAATTAAATGAAAATCCAAAAAAGCAATGTTCATAAAGTTTTACTGGAACACAGCTGCACTCATGTGTTTACATACTATCTATGGATGCCTTTGTGCTATGATGGTAGAGTAGCTGCAAAAGAGCTCATTATGGACTGATCCATTATGATCAAGTTGCAAATATTCACTATATTTACTATTTGGCTCCTTACAGAAAAAAATTTCCAAGTGCTATTAAAGTACAAAACCCCAAAAAGTTTGCTGCTTTATCCTTAAGATGAAACTGGTAGTAGTGTATAAAGTTACACTTTAAAGAGGGGGTGCTCTGGCCCTCCTGGCACCTCCCAACACCCCAGCGTATCTCTTGCCCGGCAGTTTGGCCTCCACCCACCTGCCAGAGCTCCAGCCTGGTTCTCTTGGTTCTCAAATATGTTCCCCTCCCTTATGTCCTCCACTTTCTTGGACCAGTTTCCCCACTCCTGACCCAACCCCAACCCCAACTGAGGGTAAGTGACTCCTATACTGTAGGGGAAGAAGTGGGAACCAAAATAGCATTTTGTAAAAAATATGTTTTAAAAATTTTAAAGAGAAAGCGATGAGGAAGAGGAACCCCAACTTTCCCAGTCCCGGCCAATTTAAAATCCAGACTTGCACTGTCTTTCTGCCCTAGAGGCACGGGGGTCTTCCCACCCTACCCCTATTTTCAGTGATTTTGCGTCAGAATACTAATATAGAAATAAAAGCAGAAAAAAAGGTGGTGGTGGTGTGCATATCTGCTATTTCAATAATATCAGGACATAATGCAAAAATGTAAACTCAAACCCTGCCATTTTTGACTCAGCACATTATGTTGACATGCCCAGTTTTATTCCTTTTCTAGTTCCTCTAGGTGTGCAATTAGGTTTTCAATTTTAGCTCTTTCTTCTTTTTTAATGTAAGCATCGAGGGCTATAAATTTCACCTGCCTTTGCTGTGCTCCATAGATTTTGATATGTTGTATTCTCATTTTCATTCGTCTCAAGGTATTTACTGAATTTTCTTGCAATTTCTTCTTTGACCCTCTGATTATTTAAGAGTATGTTGTTTAATCTCCATATATTTGTGAATTTTCCCTTTTTCTGTCAGTTATTGATTTCTAGCTTCATTCCATTATTATCAGAGAAAGTGTTTTGTAAAATTTCAATCTTTTAAAATTTATCGAGACCTGTCCTGTGACCCAACATATGGTCTATCCTGGAGAAGGATCCATGAGTGCTTGAGGGGGGTATAATATGTTTGGGGGGTATAATATGCTATAAATGTCTGTTAGGACCAGTACATTTATCATATTATACAAGCTGTTTCCTTTTTATCCTCTGTCCCAATGTTCTATCCAATGCTGAGAGGGGTATATTGAAGTCTCCAACTATTATTGTAGACATCTCTTTCTTCCTTCAGTTTTGCCAGTGCGTGCCTTACATATCTTGGGGCACCCAGAGTAGGTGCATAAATATTTATTATATTTATTTCTTTATGGTGAATTGCCCCTTTTATTAATATATAATGACCCTCTTCATCTCTTATGAAGTTTTGTATTTAAATCTATTTTGTCCGATATTAGTATTTCTACTTCAGATCTTTTTCAGCTACTATTTGCATGTACATTTTTGGCTAGGTCTTGTTCTGGGAGGTGGATGAGTATGTTTCTGCATTTCACATTGTCATTTAATTCCTTGAAACTCTGTTTCATTTTTTTTCTCTTTCCGTTCTCCTGTCTTTTCCAGTTCAGATGTTTTGTCCTCTAAATCACTACCTCTGTCTTTGGGCAGTTCAAATCTGCTGGTATGTGCCCCTAATTAATTTTTTTTACTTAATCCCCTCCCCCAATGTAATTTTAGTCTCATCAATTATGTCTTTCATTCCCATAAGCTCTATTACTTTTCTTTGCAAGCTATCAAATTGTTCTTTATGCTCATCCAGTGTCTTCTTAATATCTCTTATCTCTTTAGTCATAATTTCCTTCAACTCCTTGAATTGATTTAGAAGATTTGTGTGAGTTTCATTCATTTGTTGTCTTAAATTCTGTATCTCGTCAGGATATTTGGTTTGTCCTTTGGCTGGGTCATCTCTTCCTGTTTCTAATTTTTTTCCTGATGTCTAGGCATCTGAATATGTTAGTGAATTTACTCTGACAGTCAATCTCTCTCTCTCTCTTGCCTAGTGGTTTAGTTTCATGGCCCTTCTTTAATTTTTGGTTCAACTTATTCTGAGTCTTTAAAATTGCCCAGCTTAAGTTATCCAAATTGGGCCAGGGACTCACTAATGGGGCAGAGATGTTCTCCCACGGGTTTGGGACAAAAGAGACCTAAAAGCAGATTTTCTTCTTGCAGTTTCACGGCTGGCAAGCAGATGGAGCTCATTAGGGAATCTTTCTTTGGAGGTATCTCAACCTTCATTGCCTGTGATTCTGGTTTGGCCAGATTCAAAGTGGCTCTGTTGGCCAAATTCACTGACGTGAAACCACACTCCATTCTCTCTCTTGCCAGGGAGGAAGATGCTGTTCCCCGTGCAGTGAGCCATGGGTTTTATCCACTGTATACATTGCGGGTGGGGGATGGGCACCATTCCTGGCCACTGGGGGGGGGGTTAGTAACTTACGCTTGTCATTTTGGGTTCTTCCTCTCTATCCCTCACCCTCCTAGGGGTTGCGCTGCACTGTCTTGGTCTGCTGAACCCCAAAGCAGGTCCTTTGGACAGGTTTTTGCCCTCTCTCCATTGTTTTTGCGAGAGAGTTTGGCCTTGCCTGCTTATTTCGATGCCATCTTCCCGGAAGTTTCCAGTTTTATTCTTAATAAACTAAATTATTGGTATAGTGTCTGACTGACAATCACCAAACAAAAGCCAAACAAAAATCTTCCCATATTGTATGGTGTTTGATTAAAAACTATTTTGAAAAAGAAAAATATCTTCCCATTATATTTCTTCACTGAACCAATTACAAAAACAAAAACAAAAACAAAGCAAACAAAACCAGACTGTTATAAAACCCTAAGGGGAAAAATAAAAAAATTACCTTTCTGATTCGATTCTAGAGAGAACTATAACTGGTTGTGTACATCTATTAAGAGAGGCCAAACATTTGTGCTAAGTTCAGTTCCTTTACTAACATCAAATTCAGCTTTCCTACTTGATCTCCCAAGAGACTCTTTTCAAAAATATTTCTCTTTATTACTGTTTAGACCTTGAGCATCCATTAATTTTTTTTTTTTTTTTTTTTTTTTTTTTTTATCCGCCTGCTCCTTTAACTTCGCGGTTTACACGGCCCCCGCACCCGCCGGGCCCGCGGTCCTGAGCCACAGCTTCCCTGGAGAGTACGGGGCACAGACAGGTTTCCGCCACCCGGGGCAGGCGGGCACAGGCGGCGGCCACCTCTGCTGTCCATGAGCATCCATTTAAATTGCATTATTGCCCTAACAAAAAATCAAAGGCTATGATTTTAAGAAATAAATCCAGCCTCAGTCTTACACCTTTTAGTAGGGAAGAGTTATACCACTTATTGAAGATGGTTTAAAAATGAATTTTTCAAAGTTGTATGGGCTATTAATTAAAACATTATTTAATAAGACAGGTTCACCCAGGTCATAATAGTTTCCTCCTTTGGCTTATATTGACACCTAAAAATATCAATAATTAATCTGTCCAGAATTTGTAGAAATTTTTGCGCTTAAGCGAGACCTACAGCTGTAACTGGTGATAGTAATATAAGCATAAAACAGTGATGCTATCTATATGTTTAGTTTGAAAGCTACAAATTAAAAAAAGATTTAGTAAACAAACTGGTTACCCGGTGCATTTTAATCTTTGTCTTTTAATGGGAACTTTCATTCTCAGATACATATATATACTTTCCGTAAGGATAATCTTTGGAAATCATTGTTTTAAAGCTATTGTTTAAATAATTAAGTATGTCCCCCACGGGATTTATGTTTTTTGATGGATTTAAAGTGGGTCTAATATTTTTAAGTAGCATTATAATGAAAATATTAAAAAGAGAAAAAAATGAGGAAATGATGTGTTGAACAGTAAAGAGAAAACAATTAAAAAAATAGTAACATGAAATTCATTAATGTTTTTCTCATAATTTCCGTTCCACATCTTCCTTTCATTTAAGTTAGAAATTCTCCTGTATACATTTGGTGCTCAAAGGTTGATACAAATAAAAGTTTCACCATTGTCAAATACACTGCTGGAATAGAATAAATGAATACAATTTTTAGAACAGTACAATCCATCAAGATAAATCAAAATTTCAGAGTGTGCATGCATATTATGCATAAATACTTAAATATAATTTAATCAACATTACAAATTGAACAAAGTTCTGAAAATCATTATGGGATAGTGCTAATATAGGAAATGCTCTATCAAATTATGAAAGGGCCACATTTTGTGCTTTTTTTGTTAATTAATCGCTATTTCATTATTCTTTCAAGGTAAGAATATATTTACATTAACAATGTAATAATAATACAAAATATACCCACACTGACTAATTTTACCATGAGTTAAAACGCAGATAATTTCATGAATGGCTTTCAAGGATCACGCTTGTAATAATATCCTTCAGGTTTCAGTCTCGGACAATCTATCCACAGACACCTAAATGGTTACCAGAGAGCAATTTTCTAAATTATGTATGATAGCGAACATTTAATTTCAATTATGTTTGAAAATATTACTACCATTTTGGGGCATAATATAACAAAAATGGCTTTTATTGTACTTCTTTTTTTTTTAACTATATTCAAGAACACCTTTTGAGAGTAAATAATCATAAAATGCCAAAACATACCTTGCCATGAGGATCAGCAAACATTCTTGTGAAAATTTCACATAATCTTTTCAGTTCAACTCGACTGCCAAAATAATAATGTAGCTAATTAATATCTTGCTGTAGGAAGAAGTCATTTAAAAGCAATCTTACATATAATTAGGTATCTTTAAAAAAAAAAAAAAAAAAAAAAAAAATTTATAAATTAAGCCCTCAAAATTGATAAACATGTAATAGCATTGGTCAGGGTGAATCATGGCTAAATACAAAGTTATTAAATGCAACAAAATTCTGTTTTGTTGAAAAAAAAAATCAATCATATTTCATTAATGTATTATAGCAGGGGAAATGTTACAAGTGACATTATCAGGACATGAATCTTACCTTTTTAAGTGTCAAGATGTTTTCTTAAATTTTGCCACTTAGGGGCTAAAATCTTTGAAAAATATTCTACCTACTTCCTTGCCATTTAAAATTAGCTATAGTGAACCTAACATTAGCCTAATCTTGAAGGGCTTGGGGAAAAATATGATTTCTTCCAGTGATTCATGAAGTGTGATATGAATATGTGAAAATACATTAGCTGGTACATAGATAAACATGTATTTTAAATTATATAGTATTAACAAGCCCTAAAATAAACCTATAGCTATATAGGTAGTACATCAAACCCTGATTTCATAGAAATATAGTCAGAAAGGAGCTCTCTACAGTCTATCACAGTCAAACCTATGATTACCTGAAACTACGTTATATAAATGGTGGACTATAGAAGTTTAAAACATTGTATAGATAAAAAGAATGAAAAGTGTAGAGGGATAAAAGTAAACACAAGGCATTAAGAAAGAAAGCAATAACAAAATATTTTAATATACAAATATGTTTTATCATTATGTGCATTTTAATTTAAAAACCAATAACTTTCTATTTATCTTATATTTGTAATAAAAAGCCTCCTTTAAAAATGTTGATTTAAATAGAGCAAATGAATCTAAAAAAAATTAGTAATCTACAGTATAGATAGTTTTAAAGGACTGAGGGTTGGGGAGAACACTTTGATGCCACCTTCTGAATTCAAGACAAGCCAGTTCCTATACCAGAATCTCTAGAGCGTTATGGAAACAAAGTCAAGTCAAAAAGTACAAATCTGACAGGACAATTCATATCTCACCTTAGTGTTCTCTGATTTTTTAATAAGTTCTGCAGACCCAGGAGGCCTTCTTTCCTTTCTGACCAGTTGGAACTAGCACATCGATTGAGGACTTCTGCTACATCCTCTGTTTGCCTCATATATGTAGGAATACTACCATTTCTGGAACTATAGGAGCGTTCTGAACAAGCACTGGATGCATCACTGTTGGCATCATCATCTGAATGCATTCCATATGATTCATATCTTCTTCGAGCAGGCTTTTTCTGTTTATACATAAATAATCACATTAGTAGTAGCTAAAAGAATATTTTGGTATTTAGCAATTCTTACTGACCACAAAATGATTGATTTTTGTTTTAAAATCAGTACAAAGAATACTACAAATCATTGTAAAATTTAGTTTTTCTTCAGAAAACATGCTTTAGAAGTTAGCAGACGATGAAATATTCTTTAAAAGCAGAAGGAAAATAAGGTTATATGGACGTTCAGAAATATGGATGGAAAGTGCTAAAATTGTGGGTCTTTTCTTTTTCTTTTTCCTTTTTTCAGACTGAGAAACAAGAAAAACTATTAGAATAAAAATGAACAGAAACTATACTAGATATTTAAGTTGGTAAGAAGAAAATGATATTACCTTTTTATAGGATGAGTCCAATGAATCAGAAAAAGGCATGTTTTCCCCTATGTGAGGTTCTATTTTTCCTGTCTCTCTACCTTCTCTTTCCTCTATTCTCTCCTTTTACCTCCTCTATCATTTCTCTTGCTACTCTTTCTTCCCATGCACCCAACCCTCATATCTCCTAGAGAAGTAAAATACAGACAAAAAATAAAACGAGAAGCTGTTTTGCTTACTATTATTATTTTTAGGATGCAAGCTCCTTGACGGTTCTCCATGCCTTTTTTCAACGTTTTAAAACTATTTCAATAACTATGAGAAAACATATTCAGAGTCCTTTGGTTTCTTTACATCAAAGCTCATTGTTTAATTATGTAAGTGCCAACCTTACCATGCATCTTAAAAGTAAAATGAAAGAAAATAAATAACTCATTTAATTTTTCCCTGGCAAGAGTTGGAAATAAACCTTTATATAACCTGATATTTTTATTTAGCTTGGTGAATAGTAAAGATTTTACTGCGAAATATGTCAAGCACAATATTTAAAAATAATTCCAGGTGGCTATCAAGTCTCCAAAGAATAAAACCTAAAAGAAATGTGATTTGAACTTAATTCATAATAGTTCTAAAATGATGCTTCCATCACTAAATGTCTCATTTTGATTCAGAGACACCGAATTAGCTTTCTTTGGCTTGAATGGTAATATTGTAATGTATCCTGTGTTGGCTTCAGGATCAGTTTTGTTACAGACTTCAGGGTAAATAATCTCACCTCCATATGAATGAAGTTGTCAGGCTTAAAGGACTGGTACCCCCATAGGAAAACTATTTAAGCAGTATCTCCTTAATGATAATCATGTTCAGAAAAACAGATATATGTCTAAGGATTATTAGTTCCAATTTAATTTTTTATACAAGATTATAATTTGTTAAACTGATGAAGCAAAAAGAAAAAAAATTATGGTATCATATAATGTCAAAAAATATCAATGGTTATACCTTAGTCCGTATGTCTCCTAAGAGCTGAGAGCAGTAAATTTTTAAAGAGAAAAATTGAAAATAATGAAGAACATTTTGCTAAAAAGCACAGTAAAGTAGGCATTATTAACAATGCCCATGATCAAAAACATTAAGTTTTAACATATGGCTATAAGAGAATTGCTTGTTAGCAAGCTATATCTTTCACCTTGCTAATATCCTTTAGTTCAAAGAGAAATATCTAAGAGACAAAAATATTCCCACAACCAGCTTTCCCAAAGAAATGCAAATATTCTTCCTATTTGGCTTCTTTTGCCATTTCCAAAGTTTAACTTAATCTCTATGTTATTCCTCAAGTCCAAATTAGGCTCGATAGATGGAAAATCTTGTCCTAAATATTGATAGCTGTAACTGGAGTATCCATGGTATACAAATAATGGAAGTAGACAGAATCAGATTACTGGGATTCAGATTTTAGCCTTGGTGCTTAACTATATCTCATATAATTCAAATATAACATCTTAGTATATAATAAGTAATAGTTCAAGTATAAACCATTCAAGTCATAAAATTATATGCAAGCAAAATTTAACTGGTAAATCAATCAAGAAAAGCACTAGAAAACATAATTTGAGAAATATATTGATGAAGAATAGTAAATTTAATATATCTGACAGATTTAATAATATCAGAATAAGATGTGATCAATATATTCCATACCCAAGAGAACAAAGTCCCTACTTAGTTATATTAATTTATTTTAAAAAATCAAGTGGCTGAGGTAAAGGGAAAAATTCAGCAGATAGAGGATGTTAGCGCAGAACTACACATGTGATTAAATTTAATAAATTATACCTAAACCCATGAATATTTTAAAAAACTTGTTTTTCAAATTTATGTGGAGAAAACTGTATTATGTCAACACCTTTTAAGATATGATCTACATTTTAAATGGCATAGCATATTTTTTACTTCAAAACAAAGACAAGGTCATTTATAAATTCTAGTTAAGAAAGTGAGTAAATGCTTCTCAAACATAGCATTAATATTATGAACTCAAAAGAGGAAGCGTTATACAAAATTGACTTGGGAAATGGCAAAAGCCAATTAAATACATTGTTTCAAATGACACTTTTTGCATAATTTTAAGTGAGAGAAAACAGCAATGATATATATACAGCATTCTTTCAACAAAATAACATGAATCTGTATATGACGTTTTTAAGCATTACTGTTTCATGTTTTTGGTATAAAGAGCCAGGAAGACATCTTCATTATATTTTTTCTCAATGTTCTGTTTTCTCTCACTTCAGAAAATGCAAATAAATCAAAGACTTAATAAAATCTTACAACAAACAAAAGCAATCCCTAAATACTCAAGGTTAAGCTAGCCTTGAAATTACCTGCTTGTAAGTGTGCATTTCTGTACACTAATCTAACTGCCCTCACCTTCATTCAATGCACTGTAGTACATGAAATACTATCACCATATATAATACATCAACATTTATATTCCTGACAACCCTATCAATTACTGTTGACCCTGACTTAAAATTCTGATTAACTAATAAAGTTTAATAATTAATCTAGAATGATGAGGAAATGGAGAAAAGTACCAGGGCATCTGCTACCGCCTCCTCCACGTCGGAGCCTGTGTTCAGGACTCGCATGGCACTGACAGAGGAGGACAGTCGGCTGGATTGGCTGATTCCATACCCCGGACCTATTTCAGCAAAAGAAGGAAAACAATTTTGAGAGTCAAAATGTGTCAGGTTGAGACACTTCAAAACCTTTATGGGGGGAAAAAAACCAATGGGGCAAAGCATTTTAAAAGCAATATTGTATTCTCTGGACACATTTAGTTTTTGATAAAATAAAAGGGTAAAGACAATTTAAGTATTGAAGTGGAAAATATATTTAAAGAATAGTGGCTACAATTCTTTTAGGAAACATGGCTGGCATATTAAGGAATTGCTAGTCTATAGTCCTGTAATTAATCCAACTGTATGAGTCAGGCAAATCTCATTTCCATGGGTGAACCACAGAGTAAACCAGAACAAAGATTAATTCTCAAGCCAATAATGATTAGGGAGCTTAATGAAGCCATACTAGGAAGTAAAAGGGGAAAAGAGTTCTGATTATTAGTTTTTCTCCTTCAAGACAGGTTGATTAAATTCTATAACTCAGGCCTATCATTTGTGCCTGGCATTCTGAGGTACAGAAAGACAAACTGGAGATAGATTCTTCCCCTTTACTGTTTTCTAGACCATCATCTACAATTAAAATACTTCATCCACCATTTTGGTTTTTTTTTTTTTAAACATACGTACAAAGATGAAGTACATATCTGAGGACATAAAACAATTCTATAATTAAAAAATGGCATAACTTAGATTACACAAAAGAAAAACGTCCATATTCTGATGATAAAAATGTTCAAATAAGGTTGTTGATTCGGAAAAAGTTATTTGGGGGAAAAGAAAAAAAATCATAAATGACTATTATCCAACAAATTAAATTAAAATAAAAACAAATCTATTTTAAAACATGAATATTATTTGATGAAACAAAAAGGACAAAAATCTGAGATGAATGCACAGATGATAGTGAAAATGTACTCATCCTTCACCTGAGGCCCCATATACATCAGGGGCGTAGAGGGCACCAGTAGATCTGGAATGGTGTCTGGAGGCTGGAATAACAGGACCATATAAACCTCATCTATTACCACAGAAACAATGAACAGTGGCAGCTCTACAGTCAGGCAAGGGAGTTGATTAACACTGGTAATACTGTTAACAGTTAATAATCAGAATATTGCCATATAGGGCTACTGAACATTAGCCTTATAACATCATCCTTGACAAAACACATCTTATACCTAAGTGGACAGACATAGGCCTACAAGAGACAAAAAATCAAGTATTCAAATGGAAGGAAATGTTAAAAGTACAAGTATGAAACAAATAAACATTGTAGTTAAAAAAAAAAAACCACCATGGTAACTGGTAACTAATAATAATTTGATCTCCTTTAACTGTGACACCCAAGGAAGCAGTTAATACTATTCCATTTTACAGATGGAGAAACTAAAGCAGAGAAGTTAATTAGTTTGAATCAAAGTCACACTAGTAGTAAATGAAGGACCTCAGTATCTGTAGTCTTCCGAGTCCTATGTTCTTAAACAGTACATTTACCACCTTCACAGTGTTCAAAAGATACCATACTTCATTTATGTTATTATTTTCCATTATGACTCATAAAATATAAATTCTGCATTCTCTAGAAGATTAATTAAATATCAAACTACATTTGAATATCAAAAAGAATATTAATAACTTAAACCAAAAAATAAGAAATTTGTGATGTCTCCCCCTATATATTTGCTCTAGGATCTAAGTTTAGCATATTTTGCTAAAAAAATCCTGATTTTTTTTTTTTATAACATAAAGTCAGTCTTTCTCTAACATACAGAAACAAATAAGGAAAATGTTTTAATCTTAAATGACATACATTACTTAAAAAAAAAAGTTATTCTTCTTAAGATATTTTAATTAAAGCGGTTAAATCCCTTTTATTACGAGTCACTCTTTCCTTCGCCCCTGAAAAGTGATTGGTGTCCTTAGTGTAACAGACTAATACATAGTTGTTTTAATTTTACATAACAGAAATAATTTTGAAAATGGTGACAAGAATTGAACAAATATGGAAATACCTAGTGGATGAAAATCTTTATCAAATCAATAATTAAGATAAAAAGATCAAGATAAAGAGGTACCACTTGTGTTTGTAATAAAGTAATACATTTTTTGAATCTAGTTCTAGCAGTAAATGGAAATGAAGGATGCAAGTTCTAGAGAAGTTCAGCTTTGTTCAGCTTTGATTTATTTCTGATTCTTTGGGGCCTTGACCCTGGTAATGTACCAATATTATTACTGACTGAATGGATGACAAGATATGGGATTCATCTCCTGAAAAGCAATATTCAAGTTACAGTCAACAAAACAATTCCATCAAATATACAAATAAAGTAAGGGCAGCAGAATGCAGGCAAATATAACAGAAAATGGGAGTGGCAAGGACAACAATCTCAGGGAATGCTACTCTTACCTGTGAAACACAGCATCCATACGTAAATAAAAAAGCCATAAACACTAATTCTTCTAAAACAATGTCATTAAAGAGTTAATCATCTTTAGCACAAATAAGAAGTTACCTTAGAATCAAGAAAATTGCTTCCTTTAGAAATAAAACTTAAGCAATTAAAATTGTCAAATGGAGGTTTTGAGATAAATCTAGAAAATAACTAATATATCTTAAAAAGTAGTCATATTCACAATGTTTGCTTTTTAAGTAATTAGTAGCTGCCATACATTTTCTCTCATCTCTGACTATTTTAAGATTTAAAAGGTACAAAAACACATTTTGGTTTCTTCTTGCTATCTTCACACTTTTCAGTAATTCTGTAGTATTAGTATTACATAAGTGCAGGTGATATAACATCAAAAAAACTCTGAGATGCTTGTCACTAATATAATGAAACTGCTTCCAGGTTGAGGTGATTAAAGCTTCAGGAGGAGGTGGTGGAGCAGTAGCAGTGGTGGGAGCAGTGATGATGACAATGCCAACCATGATAAACGAGTGCCATTGTGTGCCAGGCACTGCCCTGAGGGATTTTTCATACATTCTCTCATTTATAGAGTCTTCAAAACAACCCTGAAAAGTAGGTGCTGTTATTATCCTCATTTTCCAGATGAGGAAACGCAGGCATAGAAAGGTTACAGAACTGGGGTATGAACCCAGGCCATCTTACTCTAGAACACGTGCTCTTAAACCACCACACGCATATTCCACTTTCCCCAACTTTTCAAGGTGGTATGCTTATTTTATACAAATGTAGGACTTATTTCAATTTTTAATATGTATATATATATATTTGTGCATACACAGATACACACAGACTAAGACTATTGCATATGAACTAAAAAATATCTCTGGCAAAGTATCTACTACACATGGCCTTAGAGATGTATGAACAGTTCTTTTTCCCTTGATACCTCCCACAGAGGGAAGGGAGAGAGGGAGACTCTTTGATACTTGGGGCTGGAACATACACAATAGGGTTGAGGATATCCCTGTCTGTATTCCTAGCTTAATGGAGTCTTCTAAGTGAGTACAGTGCAACCTAGTGATATATTTGAGTCTAATGGCCCAGAAAATAATAAATTAATCACTAGAAATTCTGTCCTAACATGTCTATCTGATAGGAAATAAGAATTCCAATGATTCCTTTAAACGTGAGACTTTTCAAGAAAACTGTTTATTCCAATCCATGCCAATTACTGGCATTCCAGAGAGGCATATCACAGATGACAAGCAGAACTATGTTCTACTTAAGCACCCCAAAGTCTAAAGAGCAAACTAAGTATTGCACTATAATAAATTTTGTGGAATTAAAAGAAAAAAATCTAAAAAGAAAAAAGTTAGAACAGTTAAAATGCTAAAGGACCATCAGAAATTCTAAGAGTCTCAATATAAAAACATTCTGCCTCTCCAGTTATCCTAAAAATACTACAAATTTTAAAAAAACATCTTTCAATTTTGTAGGTTTGTTAAGAAAAATCTTGAGTTCAATACTCTGCAGTTTAAGTCCATGTGACATATACCCAATTATCAAGGCAATTCATTTATAAATGACTAACTTGCTCATTTAAGACATGTTATTTTGAAAGGAATTTCCCACACATAATTTTCTTCTGACTGAAATTTCCTCAAAAAAGACAGACAAGTCATAGGGATAAAGACATAGTCGAGGAACGTTAAATCCAGATTGTGTTGAGATTATCAGATGGTGTTAACACAGGGGAAAGCAATGCACATCACACCTGCCTAAATACTTACCAAGGGGCTGAAAAGAACGAACAGGACTTGTGTCCCTGCTGCTTTCCCGACTAGCTTCCCGGCTGCATCCCTGACTCACACTTGGTCGAGGAATACGGCTGCTTCGGGCTGATATGAATCGACAGCAGCACAGAAGGGGAGAGAAAAGAAGATAAAGGTTGCATAATTTGATACTTTGGGTTTTTTTCCCCCTGAAAAACTGATCAATTTTTAAGTTTTTCTAAGTCTGAAAAGAAAATACTCTTGATGAAGTATTACCAGGAAAACAGTAAAATTTCTTGAATGTGGTTTGTAGTTTGTATGAAATTTAAAAAGGTAAAGTAATATTTTACTAAAATAAAAAGTCTGCAAAGAGAAAGAAAAATGCGGTAAAATTCAATTTCTTTTCTTTGTTGACTGAACTATACATTTCTATCATACTTTTGGTATTTTAGGTCCAAATCTTTATTTCAAGAGAAAAAAAATCTTTCCATAAAAAATATTAGCTTGAAGTATAACACACATCGCTAAACTTTCAGTTCAAGATAAAGAGGGAGAAATGAACCAGTGCTTTTAAACTCCACTCCTCTCCTGACTCCTCACAAACAAAACATTCAAATACAAGTAGGAAAAGAAATAAGCAAGCAGTGGAAAATCTTGGGGAAGGATTCACTAAGAGTGAAGAAGAGACTTAAATAACGTCTGGAAAATGAACAGAAGTAGAAACGAGCCTCAATGAAAACTTCAGAGGTGCTGGGGTAAGATATATCAAATATCAGGCTGAGCATAAGTGAAAAGTGCTACTGAGGAAAGGAAATTAGTTCAAAGTTTGAAGGCCTAAAAGACATCTATGCCACCCTCTGAATAAAGACATTCTCAGACAAGTAAGCTCTCAGAAAGTTTGACTTCCATACACAATTTCTTAGGAATTTATTTGAGAATGTGTATTGAGAAAAGAAAAGGGGGGAGTAAAGCAAGAGAAAAGATAGAGGATCCAGGAAAGGAGGGAGGATAGAAGATAGACAGATTATACAGACTGATCCTGGATCCACAAGGGTAATGTTGATCAATCAATCTCTGGAACAATTAGCTCCAAAGGCTGTTCTACCTCCAAACTTTTCAATTAAAATATCCAATAAATTTCTTTTTTGTCATTTAAGCTGGTTTCAACTGCAATTCTGTTACCTGAAATTGAAAATACCCTAACCAATACACAGAAAACAAGGAAAGTTTATTACTTGAACAAGGCTGACCTATAATATAAATGTCAAATACAAGCAGCTAACTATATACATATATTCACATAAATAATATGACAAATATATTGTGAATCACATTAAAATTTTATGCTTTAATATACTAGTCCTATTTTTCAATGTTCTGATAAATCATACTTTCAAAATAAAATACCTAATTCAGTTTATAACCTGTGTTTCCAGTCAATTCTCCTTGAGTATTTAAGTTGTTTTCCTCTAGCTTATAAGTGCCTAATCATATTACAAATCAGATTCAATGCCACCAAAGCCTGAAATACAACAGAAATAGAAAGTCTCTAGTCACTCATAGGAAATCTTACCCACTGAGAGCCGAGATGGACTAGCCTCCCTGCTACATCCCTGGCTCCGTGGTATCTTGCTTCTCTTCTGTGCTGAGGCTGAATTGACCAGGACTCTTTGAACACCAGAGCTCACAGTGGATAGGGTGGTTGTGGTCAGAACTCTTCCTGGAGACCCAGAACGACTGCCAGCTGAACACCAAACACACATTCAAATATTAAGATGTGAACTCCAAGAGAACTTGCTAAAAGAAGAAAATACATCTGAGAAAATGGCAGGTTCTAATTTCAAAGGAAATGGACTCAAGAAGGTTTAGATATAATTGTAACCTGGGGAAAAAAAGGTATACTATATACACATAGACTGAACCATAAATCATCTAAAATATATTTTCAGTTTTGGGGGTAGAGGCTAGTATGTTTATTAAGGACAACAGTATAATTAATGATTTTCAGGACTCAAAGAATATACAAGATTTCCAAAGAAACAGCTTATCTGACAATACATTTTATATGGCTAAAATGCTATGTGAAAATGATATATATTTAAAAGAAAAAAAAAAAACACGTTAATTTATTACAGCTATTATTTTGGTTAAGAATATAATAATGATTATTTGCTTTGTGTTAAATCAGTTTGCCTGCTGAGATGCCTCTGAATGGGTAGCTACCTTGCTGCTATATGTATTTTGTAATTTTTACAAAATTAAATTTTAAATGCTTACTAAATCTGGGCAGCTAAAAAAGAAACTTGAAGAGGAAACATTAGCTGTCTTCAACTATCAAAGGGCTCTCGGGTGGCTGTTCTGGGATACAGAGGTACTGAGAATAGTCCAAGACTAAAGGATCTGTAAATATCAAAGAAGTCAGACACCTTCCAAGCTAGTGCTTTTCAGTGTCAGAAGGCAGAGGAGATGCAGTCAAGGAGATAAAGAGGGGTTGCTGAACAGAATTGGGGTATGGGTTAAAAAAAAAGTAAAGAAACATTGTTTTCAACTAGAAACGCACAAGTTACCTTTTAAGGGGATGAACGCTTTGTCAATCAAAGCATTTCATGTCTGTATTGAATGGGAAAATGGACTAGATAACTCCAAGATAAAATCTAACTCTAGATTCTTGATGGTAACGTTACAGAAAATATTTAAATTGCACTTAAATAAATCTTCAACAAAGCAACATTTCCCCTTCATGTGGCATCACTTTTCCTACCCAGTAGGGCAGTGACCCTTCACCTTGTATAATCTTACCCAATCATGCTTCATTTCCACAGAGCGAAGTTCAAAGAGTCCAAAGCCAATGGGGACAAGCAGGGAATGTCAGTGAGGGAGGAGTGCAGGACAGGGAGTGGTGAGAGGCCTGCACTGAGGAGGAGGGCTGACCCTTTCCTAAGGGGTAGGTAATTTTTTTAGTTCCAGCCAGCTCTATTCTGAGGTAATACCGGTCAGGTTTTAGGATTTTCAAAAATGAAAGCTTTGAAGTTTCCTGATTTTTATCATGCTCTGTAGGCCAGACAATACATGAATGGAGGCAGGCTGGATATGGTCCACTGGCTGCTGATTTGTGACCTCTGCTGCAGTTCTCTTGGCATAGTATTGCATTACTCATGCTTAATTCTTTAACTTTACCAGCACACAAAATGAAACTTATCTTCCTCTGGGATAGCCACATTGAAAACTAAAGCAGTGTTTAAAATGAAATTAACAATTTACTATTTGAAGAGAAAGAATTCTAAATTACTGCAGGTAAATTATTCAAGTCTATTTTAAAATGATGGGTCATTTGACTGTTGAATGACATTTCAAGTGAAGAACCTTCAAATCAGATTTCTTTCATTAAAACCTTAAGGATACTCATAAAGCCCCTAATTTCTCCATGCAGATCTAAACTAAATAAATATATACACCAAAACATCCAAACACCCAACATGCCACAAACTCACAATGCAAGCTAAGCTGACGAAAAATTTTATAGAAAAACCCACAACAATATAAAAAGGATATATAATGAACTGATCACAAACAATATGGTTGTTGTGTTACAATCAATATAAATTGAGAGGGGGTTGATGGGGGAGACTAGAGAATTCTTTGAAATGTGGGTCTATTCAGCAGATAAGAAATATGCGGTAAAAAAGCAGAGTACTCCATCTACTCTAGATTTATTGAATTTATTAAAATTATGCTCACTCCCCATTTATTTAAATTCATTCATGCCCTCTCCTAGGAAATAAAGTTCATTCTGCTTTAATCATTATCCTTTGTTCTTCAAAGATCCCTGCCCCCCACCAACAGTGTGGTAATTTTAGTACCTATGATATGTTTTGGAATTATTTATACTTAGAAAAAAATACCAAGGTTCTTTCTTCAGCAAAGAACCACTAAGGCTGGAAAACAGTGTCAATTATTTTTTTTCCAGGAAAACCAAAGAATTGAAAAAGGACATAGACTAGCATGCTACAAGAAAATACTCTAATTTGCAAAACTTGAAATTGGATACTTAATTTCTCTTCCTCTGTTTTCAAACAACCATTTTATACATTTAATGAAATATTTTCAAGGCATCATTACTAAAGCTCCTTTGCTTTTGAATGTTTATACTTGTAGTGTCAACTTGAACAATTTAAATAACCCAGGGTTTTATTAATAAAATAAAGGCAAAGAAAAATGACTGGTAATTTTTTGCCCCAATATGTTTACAAAAACAAGGAATAAAATGTCTAGAATTTCTGCTGAATAGAAACCATTCTTGATAATGAAAAAGGTGACTAAACAACAGATACACACATAAGGTCTATAGAGTCTTACCACCAATGGTATTAGCAGATTGTGATCCTGAACAAGTGTAAAGGTAGAATTTTAGGGTAAGGGTTATAATCCATGAAGAGGGAAGGAGCATATTTAAAATGGATGGCAAAAATAAGAAAGCTTTAGTCAGTTCTCAAAACCAAAAAACCATAAGGCAAAAAACAAAACAAAACAACCAGCAAACTTAAAAAAAGCCCCAACCATGGATGTCTTTGATAAAAGCAGTACATTTAATAATTTTTAAAGCTGATAAACTGAAACCAGACACTCATATACAAAGCAGATAAAAAGTTGCAAAAGTAAATGTAAATTCTTCAGTTTTCCTTCTATTGATAGTCCAAAATCCAAATAATTAAATGTTTAAGTTTTTATTTTTTAAACATTTAATTTAAAACTATAGGCAAGGAAGAACTATAACATCTTATAGCTAAAGGAAAATAATATGAAAAAGCTGCAAATTTTATCTTTCTCAAGACAAAGACAGAAAAAAACAAACAGGGGGGCACAAAGTTTTTGACAGGCTGTACAATCATTTGCACACAACCAGTCGCTACTAACAAAAAAGACACAATTCAAACAAATACAAATCTGGAAGTCTCTCCATTGGGTCTGCTTTTATTTATTTTGGTTAGCCACCAGAACACACCTGCTTTGTTAAAGAGATTTTTTTTTCATTAATGATGATACAAAAATATGGAAAGACCATGCAAATCCTAATGAATTACTTTAAAACAAAGTGAAGATGGAGATCATTGTAATATTTTGATGAAAATATGTTGTAAAGAAACTTGCATCAAATTACAAAAGGCCATAATATCTTTTTCCAAAAGAATCTGGAATGGAACAAGTGGTCATTCAAATAAAAATGCAAGCAAACAAACAAAAACTCCTCCAATATGATTCAAAATCCAAGTGATGTTATAGTGGGAAAGTTTTCTGATGTTACATGCTTATGATGTCCAAAAAGCTACTGATTATGTATAGTAGAGGAATTAAAGTATCACGGATCTGGTTTCAAAGTGAAAAAGCACACAAATGTAAACATTTATTTTATTTTTTACTTTCATGATCTGCAGTTACAATGTATCTAAAAGGGAGGTCCTTAAGTAAGACATAAAAAACCATACTTGAAACAGCTTTGCCCTGGAATCACTCTTAATAATATTTTAGAAGAGACCAAGATAAAAAATTTTACATAAACTTAAGTTTTGTAAGATACTAGATACTCAAGATACTAGACGTGGACAGTTTCTGGTTGCTATCTTTATTTTTTTTTAATGCTCTAAATTTCATAACTTCATTTATTTATTTGTTTCCTGAAGTGATAGAAAAAAAGAACAAGACAGAAATATACAACAGGAGTATAAAATTAAATTTACATTAAATTAAGAATAATAACGGGGACAATTTTATCAGCTAACATATACAGCACTTACTCTGAGGGTCAGGCACCTGTTTTAAATGTATTAAATATGTTACATTATTTAATCCTCATAACAATCCTATGAGGTAGATACCATTATCCTCCTCATTTTAGAGATGAGTATATAGAAATACAGTGAGTTTAAATAATCGGAAGGGGAGCAGATGTGACTCAAGCAGTTGAGCACCTGCTTCCCACATGGGAGGTTCCGGGTTCCGTTCCCGGTGCCTCTGGAAAACAAAAAACAAAACCTTAAAACAACAAGCAAACAAATGAAAAAAAAAAAAAAAAAAAAAAAAAAGCAACCCAGGGGAGCCAATGTGGCTCAGTGACTGAGTGCTAGCTTCCCACAGACGAGATCCCGGTTTAATCCCTGGCTCTGGTACCTTAAAAAAAAAAAATCTGGAAAAGCCAGGATTCAAACCTGGGCAATATGGCTCCAGAGCCCATAATCTAAGTCAGTATTTCTTAAACTTGGTCATCTTGTTAAAAAGCAGATTCTGGGGAAGCAGCTGTGGCTCAATCAGTAGGGCTCCCGTTTACCATATGGGAGGCCCCGGGTTCGGTTCCCAGGGCCTCCTGGTGAAGGCAAGCCCGCCTGCACGGCGTGGTTAGCTGACCCAGCGAGCACAAGCAGCAAGGGGGGGATAAATGAATAAATAAATAAAATCTTTAAAAAAAAAAAAAAAAAAAAAAAAAGCAGATTCTGGAGTTGATCTGGGGTGGGACATAAGATTCTGCATTTCCAACAATCTCCCAGGCGATGCTGATGCTGCTGGGCTGCAGACCATAGACAGAACTGCAAGATCCTGAACGACTACACCACACTGCTAAAGATCAAACCACTCTGGGGAGCAGGTGTAGCTCAGTGATTGAGCGCCTGCTTCCCATGTACGAGTTCCTGGGTTCAATCCCCAGTTCCTCCTAAAAAATAACAATAAAGACCAAATTACTCTAAAAACATACAAGATCAGGACAGAACAGTGATATAATCTACTCCTAATTTGGTTGGCAGAAGTCCTTGCCTAGAGGATATTTGCCATTTTTCCTGTTTGTAAATAATCCTTCATTTGCAAATCAATTTTACTGAGTATTTTTGCATATTTTAAGGACTCTTGTTGAGTGCTGCCATCCTTCACCTGAAGAGAATCTGGTAGGTAGGACTTGTACAATCACTACCACCACCAACCCAAGCCCATATCTTTTCCCTGATAACAAATAAGAGAATCAAAATTCAGGACTCAGGTTAAAGAACAGATAAATAGGGTATCTATATCCTGATAAATCACCCAACAATGGAAGACAGTTAAATCCATTTCTTTCCAAAAGAGACAAGTATGTAAAATTACTCCCATGATTACTTCCCTAGAAAAATTTCGTGTTTTTAGAGATAAGTGGTAATGAAAATATCTTGGTAAAGAGGGATGGGAATAGACTCAAATTGTGCTTTTTAATAATTGTGCTTATGAAGAACTCAGCTTGCCACTGAAATAGCAAAAATATAAATCTTAAATTTAACAAGGATCATAACAGAATTGGTCATTTCAATTTACGTTTCTTGACTGTAAATCTGTATATACTTTCCAAAAATGACAACCAAAAATAAGATACTAAAATAAATTTGGGGTAGGGGGAAGGGAGTAAGAAGATACCACATTTCTGTCCTTAAATAGCATTAGTTAGATGCAATCAGATTTTGAAGCTGACTTATGGCAATTATTTTGCCTCTAAAAAGCACAATTTTCCATATTTGCAAGTTTCTGAGAAGACTGTGAAAACCTTAAGGTTGAAGATTTGTGCTATTTAAAATAATCCCATGCAAAAGTTTTTTTTTTAAAAAAGCAGATGAAGTTTTTCTTTCTAAGTGGCAGATATCAATGATGCAGCCCTAATAACACACCAAAGACAAGACAACAGCCACTCGAAAAATTCCAAAACATGCACAACAACTGACCCAAAACAGTGAAAAGATACCTTCATTTTTGTCAGGTGATGATGAACCTAAAGTATAGAACAAGAACTCAGTTTGTGGCTTGTCTTTTTTTTGAAATTACCTTTGTATTTATCCACTGGTGAATCTACCAATGCAGTAATATACAAGAAACACATATTCTAACATATTGCCAAATACAGAAGGACTAATAAGCAATACATACGCTGTGACTGAGACACCATTTTTGTTCGACTTCTTCCTCTAGAATCTGTTTTGGCATTTCCCATGCCAGCAAGTGGTGCTGAAAGCTTTGCTCTCACCCGGCCTGAGAAATAAAATATTTCCATAAATGAAGATGATTTTCTATAATAATATTTAGAAATGAAAAAAATTAAATAATAATTTTCTAACTAGGTATGTTTTCAAATGTGTTAAATTTGTAATAATTATAACCACTGCTTATAAGTTATAGTTTTCTTACAATTTAAAAATATCTACCTTTTTTTTTTTTACGAGCTTACTTTCCTTAAAGAGTAAGAATAAGGTCTAACTAAAAGATTTCTACTCATAGTTTGATATTATTAGTCCAGTAGAGTTATAATTAAGGTAATTACCACAGACATGCCACTTGTTACTTAATTGGTGGTTCTAGTTCTAAAATTTCAGTTTCCATGAAATTTAGCTTATTCTCAAAACCCAGTCTATAGTTTTAAATATAAGCCCACCGTGTAATATTTTAGGTAATCTAAGCACCTCTTAAAATATATGTATATATATATATGTATATAAATAACATTTTTGTAAGCAAAAAAAAAAGGCTTCTTCCACACAATAAAGACAAACTTTGCACTAAAAAAAAATATATATATATATATAGATATATATATATAAGCCCAGTCTTAGAAACAAAAACCCAAACAAACCATTTCACTGAAAATAAACTTCTAAAGGGACTGCAAGAAGAGGCATTCATAGGTAAAATACTTAATCGTTTTATCTTGTGCCCAACATCAAATTACTACAGATGTCTATGCCATTCTTTCATAAGCAAGCAATTTTATTTATAAGAAGTTTTTGAGAAAATACTATCATGTAAGAGTTGGCACTTTTCTCTATACATTTTCTTCTCTACCTCTCTGTTTCACCCCTTTCTCTTCTACTACACTACCAACTCTCTCCACAAAACCAGGTCAGAAACCTCTTTATCCTATTTCTAAAGCTATTGAGCCAAGGGAGATTATGCTTATTAGAGTGCTTAAGTAAAGTTGTCATTTATAAAAACAAGTGATGACAATAGATTACTATCAGGTACTTTGGTATTTTTCAAGCAACAGTCTTATCAGGACTAGGACCAAAAATAATTAAAAAACAGGACTTGGAATTCTTTTTAGTTAAAAGGTACAATTGGTAGGGCAGACATAAAACACTGACTAGCCTGATACAGTCATTAATTAGGAAAAAATATACTAGAGAATAAGGAGAAATTGCAAAATTAAGAAATGAGTGAGGGAAGCGGCTGTGGCTCAATCAACAGGGCTCCTGTTTACCATATGGGAGGCCCCGGGTTCGGTTCCCGGGGCCTCCTGGTGAAGGCAAGCCCGCCCGCACGGCATGGTTAGCTGACCCAGGGAGCACAAGCAGCAAGGGGGGGATAAATGAATAAATAAATAAAATCTTAAAAAAAAAAAAAAAAAGAAATGAGTGAGAGAAGATAAAAGCATGATAAGAACTAGGAGCAAAATAGATGCAAAACCAGAAGTATAGTTGATAGAGTCCTAGCAATCTACCAACATTTTTTTTTTTTTTAAGAAGGTCCTGGGGATTGAACCCAGGACCTTGTACATGAGAAACAGGAGTACAACCACTGAGCTACATCTGCTCCCCAATGAGAGATTTGGTTTTTTGTTTGTTTTTTGTTTTGTTTGTTTTTAGGAGGTACCGGGGACTCAAACCTGGGACCTTGTACATGGGAAGTAGGCATTAAACCACTTGAGCTATATCTGCTCCCCTACCAAATTCTTCACATCCCCTAACAAGTCCACAGTTCAGGCCTCTTGCCCTTGTATACAGTTTACTAGAGTAGGACACAATATTCTCCTAAGAGGGAAAACAGAAAGACCAATCATTATTATCATTATTTTTGTTTTGAGGTACTGGGTTGAGGATTAAACCTGGGAGCTTGTATGTGGGAAGCCGGTGCTCAACCACTGAGCTACACTGGCTCCCCCAAATTATTATTTCTGAATATGAGAATTTACCCATATTTTATATAATGGAGAAATTTAGAGATAAGTATTTTGATACTAACATTCCTAAATTACAATACCACAGTGCCAGAAATCATGTTTTTATAAAGTACTCCAATTTAAAATATGAAATATGAAAATATTCCAAATATATCAGAATAAATATGAGACCAAAAAAGTTAAATCTATTTGGTTTTGTATTACAAGAAAATGTCATCCATGTAAAACTTAAGAGGAAAAAATGCGCTTCAAATCATTTTAATAAGACAAACTTCAGGCAGAATAACTATAAAGTCTGAATTTTTTCTTTCTACAAATTCAAAAACAATAAATATTCTTTCTAAGTATATTTGCTCATAAAAAGAAACTACTCTGTGAAGTAATTGTTGTAATACAAAATTCAAATCAAATATCCCATATCCCAGTCACCGATTCAAAAAAAGATGCATTTAAAAGCAGACTAAATATTTTTTAAACTCCAATGAGATGATTATAAACAGTGGCGCATGCTCCCCCAAAGAATAAATGGATTGGTATAAATAAAAAAACAACAAAAGCACACACACACACAAAAAGGCATTAATGTCACTACAGGAAAAAAAAATGTACTAATTTAAATTAGATATTATTAAACTCATTAAGCAATTATGTTTTTTCAGCATGTGATGATCCAAGTTACAAAGCAAAATGAAAAAGTAAAGAATTTTTTTAAAAAAGCCCACACATACAGCTAGCACAACTTAACATAAAATGTACAAGCTACCATAACTGGCAAATTATACAGATTTGCAAAGAAATGAGCTGATTTTAGTTTTAATACTTAATTCCTACTAATGAAAATATGAATGTAGAGGTATTTGTAGTACTAACAAAATACATAATTCTTACCATCTTCAGATGCTGTTCCTAAATAAGAGAAATAAAACAATAATATTTCAACAAATTCTGCCAAAATTGGTGTTAAGACCTATCTCACAATCCCCACCCAAGACTAAAACAAAAATATGAAAGCAACTATCTTCTAGTCTGATAGCCTTAATCTAATTTTAAAAAGGTTCCTTTTGAGAAAAAGAAATTTTAGGTAACCTAATGACTCGCAACGCAATTGAAAATGGTAATTTTATTTTAACACTTTTATCTGCTATATTTCATTCTTATAATGGTGAAGAAAATTAGAGAAATTAGTTACTCAAGAAAGATGGAATTCTGTAAATATTATTCTTTGCCAATGAAGATTTTAATAGATCTTTCCTAATTCTTTCCATGGATTTTCAAAAGGTAGCCCATAAAAGAACTAGAAAAGCTACTTGACTAACATGGAAATCAAATCTACGACATAGGCCACACAAACATGGTATTTTAAAAGGATCTACAAAGCCAAAGGCCTTTCAATTAAATATTATCAATATTTACTCAACACTTTTGTGAGCTCTCCATAGTAAAAAAAATGACCAAAAATCATACAGCTCTAATACTAAACAGCAATTTTCAATATATAATCATTGCATTGAACATCATTGAGAGTAACAGATCACAAAACGGAGGTGACTACTCAAATAGGTTGATATTTCTGATCCAAACAAGAAAATATTTTGATCTAGAAAGTAAGAATAATTTCTTTTTAAAGGATCCAAAACATCAGTTATAGGAGTAATATCTAAGGGACTGACATACAGAAACCATCTCTTGATGGACTTTCATTTCACTGAGTAATTTATTTTCATTTATGAAATACTGTAAACACACAGGAAAGCAGTCTAATATAACTATGAGTCATGTACCCAACCCAAGATTAAATAAATGTTCCATTTTGTTAAAATGGAAGACACATTAGATTGATTTTCAGAGTTTACATAATTGACAGAAAAACATACAATTCTCCATTTTTCTTAGGCTCTTTAAAGGAAATGCTGTACTCATAATGTGACTTATAGATGCAGTATTTTATTCTTAGTTCTTTAGTATTCTTTAGTTCTTAAAGAAAGCTCAGATTCCTAGATAAGATTATGTTATCTGATGAAGTAAATAAGAAGAGTAGAAATAAGCTGTCCAGTAGCAGACGAAAATACCACACAGGATTGTTACTGAACCACGGCAACTAAAGATGAACTGTAACCATGTGAATATTGGAGTAAAAGGATCAAGCTTAAATAAAATCAGTTTTGATTAAATGCTAGTTCGAAACTCTTAAAAAGGCAGCATCTGCAATTTGCATTTCATATTCATAAATAATCATATGAACCTGTAAAATAGGTCTTTTTGTCTCTCTTATGAAATTCATTTACATTTTAGAGAAAAGACTTATGAAACAGAATATTCAGAGGCAAACTTCTAAGAGTTTAGGCAAAAATATTTAAAATAATTGATTTAACTTTTGACAAACAGTAAACTAACATTTGAGTGGACTGGGAAATCCAAATATGAATATGCCTAACCCAAAATTCAGTCATGGAACTATGTAGCCACTTTCACATTAATATTATTGCTAAGTAAGTAGTATATTCTCAGAAATTAATAGAAAAATGAACAAAGATATTATATTGACTCCAAAGAGCCATAACAATCTTCAGTAGGTTTAGAAAAAGGAGTTCTTACCATCCATCTTGTCAGAAGTATCCTCTTTGGTGAAAGAGCAAGCAAAGAACAGAGGAAAACTCAATATATTAGAATAAATGATTTTACAATCTCTAGAAAACAGTTTTTAAAAGACAGAATTCATAACACAGACATATTTTAAGCTTGTTTTCAACTAAAACATATTAGGAGATTAAACAAGATCAGTTTCCTGTGTGAGATAAAGACTATATCTTATGTGATGAAAAGAATAATAATAATAAAAGAAAATATGTCTGATTTCACCAGCCTGAGAGAAAATAGTGATGTACATGTCCCTTGGACTCTTGCCATCATCAGGCAAACCCCCTCTCTTTTGGTCTGTTGAGTTTCTCCCACAGGCACCTTGCCTAGCTCCTCTTCTTTCCTTAGTCTATAAGAAAGCCCAAAATTCCATACTTCAGATCTCTCATCATTATCCTCCCTCCACTCCTTGAGTCTTAAGTAGGCTTACCCAGACAGAATACTATACACATGTGGCTTCATTCATTACTGGAAGAAGCAGCACATTCTTTGCATGACCCCACCCCTACTTCCGGGAGGAAGAAGATTGGAAGCCCGTGCCCAGTCTCCACCTGAGAGTCTTTTCCCTCGCTGACCCTGCTGTGTATCCATTTGTGGTAATAAACCTCAGTCAAGATACAACAACTTCCTCAGTCAGTCGTCTTCCTGCCACCACCCCAACAAAAATAAAAATGTCTAAATCCATCTCTTTCCTCATTTAATTCCCTTCTACTTCAGTGAAACTGGTGCCCAAATCTAAGGCTAACTCCCTAGCTGTGCTCTATATATCCCATTCTTCATGCCTTCCATAGGAACTTTGGGCATGAATTATCTCCTCTTATTCTTGCATTCCCAACTTTTCCTCCTCTACTGACTCTTTTTTCTTAGCATAAAAACATGTTTAATTCCTCTGATCTTTTTTTTTTTTTTTTTTTTACATTTCTCAATTAAATGTAATGGATACATGTAAAAAAAATTTTTTTTAATCAAACAATATATTACACAGTATATTTTGTTCATAGTAACGCATTCATACAGTATTTGTCCTTTTGTGTCTGGCTTGCTTCACTCAACATAATGTCCTCCAGGTTCCTCTGATCTTAAAAAACAAAATGTTCCTTAACCTTTTTTAAAACACAATAATGCTAATATTTTATTACTTCAAAAGCACTTTACAAGAAAATGTTAAGTATAGACTCCACTAGGAATGTTCTACCTGGACTTGGTACCAAGCTCACAGATTGAGTTTTGCAAGGAAAAATAGGCTTTCCAGTTAAACAATTTGTAACCAAAACTTTAAACCCAAGGATTCTCACAAAACACGGAAAAAATATTGCACAGTAACTCAAAGTTCAGCTCCACAATGTACCCTTAAATTGGCAGGACATGGTACCTCATATAGTCTCAAATTTCCAAACAAAAAATGTTACACAACAGCTGTATACACACACATATATACACAGCAATCACATAAGGAACTTATGTTCTAAAGAAAAGGTAAAAAACCAACCAGCCAAAATCTAATCTCCAGCATAGATCCATCTCCCAAATTCTACACCACTGTGATGGTTAGGGTCAGGTCTCAATCTGGGCAGGTAATGGTGCCCAGTTGTTTGGTTAAGCAAGCACTGGCCTGACTGTTACGGTGAAGACATTTCATGGACTTAAAATCATCAGTAAGTTGATTATATCTATGGCTGACGATGTCTATAACAACTGAGGAGACTGCCTTCAACAATGCGGTAGGTCTCATCCGATCAACTGAAGGCTTTAAAAGGAGAAGTGAAGGTTTTGGTAGTCAGAAGAGAGAGTTTTCATCTCTACTTCAGCCAGCCAGCTTCTCCTGGGGAAAACATTAAAAACCTTTATTGGAGTTCTCAGCTTGCAGCCTGCCCTATGGAATTTTAACTTGTGCAGCCCCACAGTCGCATGAGACAATTTTATAAAATCTCATAACATTTACAGATATCTCCTGTTTGTTCTGTTTCCCTAAAGAACCCTGACTAATACAACCACTAAATCCCAAATGCTAAACACTCCAGTTTGATGTCCCACAGGAACTACAAGCTCAAAATAGATAAAACTCAACCCACTTTTGGCTGCTCATTCCTCCCTAGCAACCTACCAATATACTTAAAGACCCTTTGAGTATGGAATCTATAGATTCCAAGAACCATGCGGGGTGACTGGCAAAAACTAGGTATACTCAATAAATGTTTGCTGAACCAGAATGGAGTGTTCCTTCTGAACCATCATGTCCAGACATGATAGGCAGGCAAAAAGTAGAAGAAAACAGAAAATACACTGGTCACATGTGTACAAGACTGTACAAGAAAGCTGTATGTATGTGTAAGAGAAAGAAAATAGGGGAGGGCAAGAGAGAACACCCTTTCACTCTAGAAAGAGCCACAGTCAAGCAGCTTATTGTTCTTTTTTTTTTTTAAGGATTTATTTATTTATTTACTTTTATCCATTTTTACACCCCTTCCCCCTCCCCCCCGTTTTTGCTGTTTCTGTGTCCATTCGCTGGGCAACTCTGTGTCCATTTTCTGCCCTCTCTTCTCATCCTTCTCCTCCTGTCTTCACTGGGATTCAATCCTTGGAATCTCTGATGTAGGAGAGAGGCATCCTGCCCGCGCAACCTTAGTTGCTGGTTTTTCGGTGCGTCTCATCTTGCCTCTCCCTTGTGTCACTCTCCTATTATGTCATCATCTTGCTGTGTGGCTCGCGGGAACTGGTGGTGCGCCCGCGCACAGGGCCTGGCGGCCCACGCACCTTCTATATATTTTTTAAATTTTTACCAGGAGGTCCCGGGGATCGAACCCAGGTCCCTCCATATGGGAGATGGACGCCAACCAGATATAGCCCCCTGCTATATCTCTTAAGGTTGACCAGAGATACCTAGAGTTACAGTCTTTTCCCACACAGGATGGACATATAATAAATCAGGCTTAGTTTATCATCAGCATTCTAAAAACCAGACCTAGGGAGGAAAACGAGGTCTGGGGACACATGCATGGTTTCTAATATAGCGAATGTTTAGCCCACCCTGATTATCACAGAATCAGGACAGTGAGCTTATTGTTCTTGAGAGCGAACCTTGGCCAGATAAAGAAAAGAGGAAAAGCAAACGCAATTCAAATCCAAGAGAATCAAAATAAACAAATTAAGTCAATCTCATAGCACTATCATAGGCTTTCTTATGAAAGAAAATATTGTTGCAAATTGGCTTTCTAGTTCATATTAAAACATTTTAAATACATTTTTTTCTGGTAATAAAAACTATATTTAAAAAACTTTAGACTGAGGATGAATAGGTTTTATTTCTATTATTTTTCCAGTTTTTTTCCAATTATATAGTATACAGCCCAGTGGTGGTTCCTACTCCCCACCCCGGCACTTTTTATCTCTTCTTTGGAAAAATGTCTACTCAAACCCTTTGCCCTTTTCTTAAAATGGATTATCTTCCTCCTTGTTGAGTTGTAAAGAGTTCTTTATATATTCTAGATATAGCCCCTTATCAGATATATGATTTGCAACTATTCTCTCTCCTTTTTTGATTGTCTTTTCACGTTGATGGCCTCCTTTGAAGCACAAAACTTATTCATTTTGTTGAAGTCCAATTTATCTTTTTTTGCTTGTGCTGTTGGTGCTAAATGTGAGACACTGTTGCCTAATCCAAGGTCATGAAGATTTACACCTATGTACCTATGTTCTTCTAAGAGTTTTATTGTTTTAGCTCTTACATTTAGGTCTTTGATCCATTTTGATTTAATTTTTGGTATATGGTGTGAGGTAGGGTTTTAACTTCATTCTTTTACATGTGGCTATCCAAAATTTTGCCAGCACCATTTTCTTAAAAGACTATTCTTTCCCACTGAATGTTCCTGGCACCCTTGTTGAAAATCAATTGACCACAAATGTATAGATTCTCGATTTTATTCCACTGGTTTATATATCTGTCCTTGTGCCAGTACCACACAGACTTGGTTAACCGTAGCTTTGCAGTAAGTTTTGAAATTGGAAGTATATCCTCTAACTTTGTTCTTTTTTAAGATTGTTGCAACTATTTTGGGACCCCTGCATTTCCATATAAATTTTAGGATTAGCTTGTCAATTTCTTTAAAAAGACAGCTGGAATTCTAAGAGGCATTATATTGAATCTACATTAATACGGGGAGTACTGCCTTTTATCAATATTAAATCTTTGAATCCAGGAACAAGGGCTATCTTTCCACTTATTTAGGCCTTCTTTAATTTCTTTCAATAACGTGTTATAGTTTTCAGTGTACAAGTGTTGGACTTCTTTTGTTATATTTACTGCTATTGTAATTTTATTTTCTATTGCTAGTTTGTGGAGTATTTTTATCACAAAAGGATGCTGGATTTTGTCAAATACTTTTTCTGGGTCTACTGAGATGATCATGTCGTTTTGTCCTTTTTCTATTAATGTAGTGCATTACATCATCTGATTTCCATATGTTGAAACAACCTTGCATTGTTGGCAATGTAATGTTTTTTTTTTTTTTTTTTTTTAAAGAATATTTTATTTATTTATCTATCACCCCCCAGCCCCATTGTTTGCACTTGCTGTCTGCTCTCTGTGTCCATTTGCTGTGTGCTGTGTCTGCTTGTCTTCTCTTTAGGAGGCACTGGAAACCAAACCTGGGAACTCCCATGTGGGAGAGAGGTACTCAATCACTTCAGCCACTTCCACTCCCTGCTTTGTCGTGTCTCATCGCGTTTCCTCTTTGTGTCTTCTTGTTGCACCAGCTCACCACACCAGCCTGTCGCGCCAGCTTGCCATTTTCTTTTTTTTAAGATTTATTTTATTTCTTTATTTCTACACCCCGCCCCCCCATTGTTTTGTGCTCGCTGTCTGCTCTCTGTGTGTTCTGTGTCTGCTTGTCTTCTCTTTAGGCGGCACTAGGAACTAATCCTGGGACCTTCCAGAGTGGGAGAGAGGTGCTCAATCTCTTGCACCACCTCAGCTCCCTGGCCTGCAGCATCTTTTATTGTCTCTCCTCTGTGTCTCTTTTTGTTGTGCTATCTTGCTGTAGCAGCTCTCTGCACGGGTCAGCTCTCCTGTGCGGGCCAGCACTCTTGTGCAGGCCAGCACTCTGCGTGGGCCAGTTGGCCTTTCAGCAGGAGGCCCCAGGAATCGAACCCTGGGACCTCCTATATGGTAGATGAGAGCCCAATCACAATTGGGCTACATCCATTTCCCCCAGCTCGCTGTCCTGCTCGTCTTCTCCAGGAGGCACACTGGGAACCAAACCCGGGACCTCCCATGTAGTAGGCGAGAGCTCAATCACTTGAGCCACACTCACTTCCCAAACTAGTGTTTTTAATGCAGAAAGTTTTATGAAAATTAAAAGCTCTAATTAACCCACTGTTAACACCTTTGTATACATTGCTTCAGTCTTTCATTTAAGTATAATTTTACACAAAATGATGATTAGATATTGTTTGGTAGTCCATATTATGTGTCTTCTTTGATAACATGACTTGTTAATAGCTGCATACTACATATACAGGTATACAATAACTTAATCACAACCTTTTTGTTACGTATTAAGGCTGACTCTACTAACATGTTTTACTGAAAACACAATGAAAATTCATTTTTTACTTCTTGATATAATTGAATCACTGGGTCAAAAGTTCTGAATGTTTTGAAAAGTTTTATAGATATTACTAAATCACTCAGAAAAAGTGTTCCATCATTAATTCACATCAGCACTGTATGATGAGTCCTTTTCACTACATTCCTGTCACCGGTGGGCACTAACCTTACCTTTCTTGTAACACTTCTAGATCTTTCAATTTGAATTTATTTGATTACAACTGAGGTCCAACCTTTACTCTGGTGTTTACTGGCAATTTTTAAAAATGTGATTAAAATTTTTTTTTGATTAGAGAAGTTGTGGCTTTATAGAACAACCATTTAAAAAATTCTCATACACCAACCCACCACCACCAACTTGCATTGGTACATAATATTCTTTACAACTGATGATGGAGTTTTTTGTATTTGTGCTATTTTTAAAGCTGTGTTATAATTGATGAAAGATTCTTAAAATAATACTATGTTATAAAGCTGTGTTATAATTGATGAAAGATTCTTAAAATAATACTATTAACTATCATTCACATTTTTCATTAGTTGTATTTTTCCCCATATACCACCCTATTATTAACACCTTGTATTAGTGTGTACATTTTTTATGGTTCATGAAAGAACATTCTTATACTTGTATTATTAACTATAATAGTAACGTATATTTGTTCTAGTTTATGGAAGAAAATTCTCATACTTCAGATAAATTTTAAAAATATGAAAGTTTAAAATTTCCAACTTCTTTGATTCAATCTACATATTCATTTCCAAATCCCATGTCTACAATTGTTCAAGTGTCAATAGTAAATTTTAAAGATTTCATTAAGTCCCTCATGTCTTAAAATTGGTAATATGTATTTAATATGTTATTAAAGAAAATGAGTAATTTCATTTTATTTCTTAACTGAAAGCTATTACTATGGAGGATAGGTTTATGTAATTTTACTTTTGCATGATTATTTTACATCTAATCACTATGTTTACCTTTTAGCTCTAATAATTTCCCAGTTGTTCTATAAAGGTTCTAGAATATCACCCTCTAAAAATTATGGTACATTTTCCTCCTTCTTTCCAGTAATTATTATCTTCATTTTTATTTCATTTCTTTATTTCAATAGTGACTTACAGTACAATGCTAAAATAACAATGGTGTCTAGGCAACTGGCTGCTAACGGAATACTGCTGTTACCTGAGGAAGTAAAGAATTAACACGATAAAGAATATCTATAAGTTATTGTACCAGGAATAGGCACTGATTTTTAATCAAAGGGTTGTAGGCATCTAGTAAGATGAAAATGTAGTTTTTCTTTACTATCCTTTAGATGTTGCCTCCTGCATGCACCAGGTAAGTAACATATTACTATTGGCCTTACACTATGAAACCCACACTGATCCACCGAATATTATTATTTTGACATACTACTGAATTATGCCTGTTATCATTTTCTTCTTTAGGATGTTAGCATCTATATTCATAAATGAGACAGGTTTTCTTTGCATGTGCTTTTGGGTTTTGATATCTCAAAAACTGTTAAACACAACAGTTTTAATTTTTTGAGTATCTTCAAAGTTATGAATATTTCATATTAATGAATGTTTATTACTGAAATGCTATACATTTCAGAAATGCAAACCAGAGTGTTTAATTCAAATGGTTCAAAGAGGTTCTCTGGATGGCTTTATCAGAAAAATCCAAAATCCAATGATCTATTAAAAGCTGTGATTTGTTACTGCACTTTCTAGAAAACCCAAAAACATACAACAAAATAGGAAAGAGAGGTGCTTCTACCAAGTACATATTATGACTCCAGAAACACAAGGGTTCTGCTGCAAAGCAATTTTTTAGCATGCTCATCTTACATGCCTGGCTAAAAACAAAGCATGCTTCAATTTTCACATCTAATCCATAAAAACCTCAAAGATATTAAAGTTGGGAAAAGGAGGCAGATATGTAGAAAACAACAACAGAGCAGCATGTAAAACTTTAAGGATGAGAATAGTAAAACAAATAAAAGATGTGGCTCTGTTACAATCTCTGCTTCCTGTTAATACATCAAACCATAATAATATAAAATATTAATACATATAAGTTTACTTGATTAAAAAGCACAAGACAAAAATGTCTATGAACAATATATGATAGTGTTAACTTTCCCAAGAACATAATAGTATGGATACCTTAAGAATTTTACCTCTGCATTTTATACTACCAAAAATTCACAATAATTTACTATATCTTAGGACACACCATTCAAATTTGTATTATACTTAGTGACAATAGCCAAAAGAAGAGTTTCAAGAGAAGAAAAAGAAAATGAAGTAATAAACAGAGGTAAACAATGTGGAAAACCAACCTTAGACTTTTAGGTTGATGCAAAAATATAAAATAAAAACCTACACTCTGAATAGGTTTTGGAAAATATGTTTAAGCTTTGATTAGACATAGAAGAGCTTTGCAATTCCTCCAGAAGGCTTTGACTTCTGGGTATGGGAATAGAAATAGAAGAAAGAGAATAGAGAAGCTAGATACAAAGCCAATGCCCTTCCCAAATTCCTTTGGTAACCAGTGACTGGCAGAAGAGCAGAGCCATGTGAAAATTCTATAGGCAAATCAAGGAATCAAGAGTCCTTTCTTTAGTTAAGGTGACAGTGATGAGGAGGAGGATAAGGGGAAAAGTAGAAACAAGTAGCACAGATACCTCAGAACTGTATCTTCAGTAGAGAATCATATTACAACAGGTGGACTAACTTTAACACATGAGAATGAAATGAAAATGGCTAAGAAATTATCCTGCCTTCACTGATACCAGAGTCAGAATGTTGTGAAATCTTCTGTAATCGGCTGTCTCACCTAGTGACGCATAGGAACCTGGATTCAAGGCACCTGCACCTAAGCGCCCACTTCTCACAGACTGCCCGGCAGCATGATGTGCCTTGGCACCAGCAGCAGCATTCACATCAATGTCACTTCGTGAACGCTGCAGGCTTCCTGGAAGGGAACCGGCTTTGCTGTTGCTTGCTGAAACTATGGAAGACAAAACAAAGGTAACCTACATTATTTAAATCACTGTAAGTAGCATGAAAATGATATAAAATAAAAGCCATAGTGAGCCAATCCGTGACGACAAATGGTCAACAAGGAGGCAGTAACACAATGGCCATGACTACTAAGTACATAAGTCAGAATACCTCTGTTTTAAATGATGGTACAACCAAGTTTTCTTGGGTAATTGTCTAAATATTTTTCTGTCTCATTTCCCTCTTCCATAAAATGGGAAAAATAACATACTTTAACTGCAAAATGTACAGGACTGTTTTAGAGATGAAGAGATGATGTTTATGACTGATTTATGAAAATGAACCACAGTAAAAAATAATTAAAGAGGGAAGCAGTATTATTTTCTACTATTAGAAAAATGCAAGGAATAATAGACCAGCATTAGAGCTAATCAGATTTAATGTAAGCTCTGCTCTGGTACTCTTAGGCAATGCAAATTAAGTGATTAAATTTCTAGTCTTTACTTTTTAATTTTAAAAGTGAAGAGTTTTATAAACTGAGTCATGAACCAGTAATCACTTGTGAAATCAATTGAATGGGTTATGGCCAGCATTTTTAAAGAAATCAAATAGAATATAGATAGTATGTATATAATATACATACACATACTATATATATATATATATATACACTATATAATATATATATACACAGGAACAGTGTATGTAAAATGATTTTTAAACTGTGTCATACCAAAACAATTTAAAAGCTGCTGCCTTAGAAATAAAATATATTATGATTCTTACTTAAAAAGACAATTACCTCTTCCAGCTACAGATGATGGATTTGCTGTAGACCATTTAGAAGAAAAAGGGCGACTGCAAAGTAAAAAGAAATGTTTTTAGTAAGAAGACTTATCATTTTAAAATAAAAATTAATGAAATAGTACTGAGTTGAGTGAATTTTTGGGAGAAGAAAAGTACTTCTAATTTTAATTTTCCTTTTACAAACCACGTTAGAATAGTTGTTCTTAAACATATGTCACATTATCAATGGTGTCTCAATTATCTATGAAGGAAAAATGAAACAAGTAGTAGTGAATGAAGACTGCAACCTCTACAGAGACAGGGACAGGGAAGATTTTGTTTACTCCGGTCCTCAGAACATATCACAGTACTCAGCACAGAAAACTCAGTCTGAACCCACTTGTATTTTGAAATGTTTTACTCAGAAGGGGAGGTAGGTACTGTTATTATTAGCACATAGGGATCTAGGCAAAACTGAAGCCTCTCTCATCTAAGTCCAATAGTCGTGGTATTGGCAATTCTTGTATTTATGTAGGCTTCCTGCTTCCTACAGCAGTGCTAGTGAGTGCTACTGAGTGAGGCAACAGAAAAAAGACTAGGAATCACTGCTGAGGATAACATGTATGATTAGAGAACGACATTAACAAATTATGTATCTTAAGGAACCCATAATCTCCCTTAACTTCTTTTTTTGTTTATTTATCTTTAATTGCAGTGGTACTGGAAAAAATAGCTAGAGAACAAGCAGAAGCAGCCTAGAAAAAGATCTAGGGTTTAGGATACCAGGCGAAGGCTGGACACCGTCCAGAGGAGAGAGGAACAAAAGAGGGAAATCGCCACTACAGAACTGTGGGCTGAAACCAGGGGCTGCTGCTGCCGGCACCCAACCCCTACCCCACCCCACTCAAGACACTTTACAATTCTGGGGCTGTGGTTACAAAGGGGGCTCCAGGGATCTACCACCCCAGGAAAAGGGAGAGAGAGGAACACAGCCTAAGGCTGATTCAGCTTCTGACCCACAAATTAGGTCTGCCGTGTCCCACCAGCCCTTCCAGGAAGGGTGGGACCACACTATGGTTTGCCCTGGGAGCCAGCACAGGACTGGAGAAATCCTACTCTCACAATCTCCCTCTCTTCTAGCCTGGACTGATTGTTCAGGATGCACCTCTTCAGGAAACGGTAGAGAGAGGGACACAGCCTAAGGCTGATTCAGCTTTTGACTCACAAATTTGGTCTGCTGTGTCCCAGGAGCCCTTCCAGGCAAGGCTGGGTCATGCCATTGTATGCCTTGGAGGCCAGCAAGAGGCTAAAGATATAGGACCCTCCCAATCTCCACCCCTACTAACCAGGCCTGACAGTTGAGGACTCAAAGGGGAGTGGAGATGTTTCCTAGCTGGGAAAAGGGAGGGGGCTGACAGAGAAGGTTGGAGAACTGTCTCAGAGAAAGTTTGGATTACAAGGCTCTTAGTCTCCAGGGAGGAAGCTCTATCACATTGATCCTGTTTCTGTTGCAAAAAATACACTTCCACCAGGCACTGAACTTAAAGCTTCCAAAGAGCACTGTCTGCTGGCAGAAAAAAAAAGTGCATGCAAGAAAAGTAAAAATAGGAGAGGCTTTTTCCGGCCTCTATAGTCTCCTTCCCCAAGGCCCTAGAAAGCAAGTCTACAACCATTTACTGGGTTCAGTGCCCCATTTTGAGCAACTAGCAGGGACAATTCTAATAATCCAGGTTGACCCAAAAATCAAAGAGCAACATTAACACATTGCCTCCTGCCACTAAAACCCTACAAAAGAGAAAGAAATTGTGCATCTGAGTAAACTACATCTTAATCAGATTCCTAGACATCAGCAAAAAAAATTACAAGTCATACTAAGAAAATAGAGGGCATGGCCCAAGGAAAGGACTATATCAAAGCTCCAGAAGAGACACATGAATTGAGAGAACTAAACAGCGAGATGTGCACAAATTTCCAAAATCAAATTAATGAGTTGAAAGGACATCAAGAAGACATTTAAGTGAGCACAAAGAATAATTTGAAATCCTGAACAGAAAAGTAACAGAGCTCATGGGAATGAAAGACATAATAGGTAAGATAAAAAAAAAACACATTAGAGGCATATAACAGCAGACTCAAAATGATAGAAGAAAGAATAAGGGGTACAGAAGACAGAACAGCTGAAATTGAAGAGAGAAAAGAACATAGAAAAAAAAAGTGAAAAAAATTGAGCAGGGGCTCAGAGAGTTGAATGACAACCCCAAATGTAACAACATATGTGTCATGGGAGTTCCAGAAGGAGGAGAGAAGGGACAAGAGGCAGAAAGAATATTTGATTAAATAAAATAACTGAAAATTTCTCAACTCCCATGAAAGAAATGAATTTACATGTCTAAGAAGCACACTGTCCTCAATTCAGAATAAATCTGAATAGAGCTACTCCAAGACACATACTACTCAGAATGTCAAATGTCAAAGATAAAGAGAAAATTCTCAGAGCAGCATGGAAGAAGTAAACCATCACATACAAGGGACGCCCAGTAAGACTTAGCGTGGATTTCTCTTCAGAAGGCATGGAGGCGAGAAGACAGTGGTATGATACAATTAGTATAGTGAAAGAGAAAAATTGCCAGTCAAGAATTCTTTATCCTGCAAAATTGTCCTTCAAATATGAAGGTGAGTATAAAATATTCACAAACAAACAGAAACTAAGGGTGTTTACAAAAAACGAATCCACCTTTGCAGGAAATATTAAAGGAAGCTTTAAAACCTGAAATAAAAAGACAGGAGAGAAAGGCTTGGAGGATAGTATAGAAGAAAGAATAGTAGAAAGGATAACCAAAAGAGTAAAAAGACAGAAAAAATATGATATGACATATGAAAACCAAAGAATAAAATGGTGGAAGTAAATGCATTTACAGTAATATCATTGAATGTGAATGGATTAAACTCCTCAATCAAAAGATACAGGATAACAGAATAAATTAAAAAAACCAATCATGAGCCATCCATATGCTGCTTACAAGAAATTAACCTTAGACCCAGGGATACAAAACAGCTGAAAGTGAAAGGTTGGAAAAAGATACCCCATGCAAATAGTAAGCAAAAAAGAGCAGGGGTAGCTATACTAATATCAGATAAAACAGATTTTAAATGCAAAAAAGTTATGAGATATAGAAGGCCAACATATATTAATAAAAGGGACAATCCACCAGGAAGATGTAACAGTCATAAATATCTATGCACCTAACCAGGGTCGCCCAAAATACATGAGACAAATTCTGGCAAAAGTGAAGGAAGAAGCAAGCATCTCTACAATAATCATTGGAGACTTCAACACCCAACTCACATCATCAGATAGAACAACTAGACGGAAGATCAACAAGGAAACAGAGAGCTTGAACAATATGATAAATGAGTTAGACCTAACAGACATATACAGAATACTGCAAACTCAGTGGGTTATACATTCTTCTTAAGTGCCCATGGATCTTTCTCCAGGATAGACCACATGTTAGGGCACAATGGAGCTTTCAATAAATATAAAAAGACTGAAATTATACAAAGTACCTTCTTAGAACATAATGGAATGAAACTGAAAATCAATATAAACAGGAAAAAAGTAAATTTGCAAATGTGTGGAGGCTGAACAACACATTCCTAAATAATCAGTTGGTCAAAGAAGAAATTACAAGTGAAATCAGTAAATATATTGAGACAAATAAAAATGAGAACACAACTTATCAAAACTTATGGGATACAGCAAAGGCAGTCTTGAGAGGGGAATTTATAGCCCTAAATGCCTAGATTACAAAGGAAAAAAGAGTTAAACTCAAAGATTTAACCGAACAACAGGAGAAACTAGAGAAAGAACAGCAAACTAATCTCAAAGCAAGCAGAAAGAAAGAAATAATGAAGATTAGAGCAGAAAAAAATGAAACTGAGAACAAAAAAACAATAGAGAAAATCAACAATACCAAAAGCTGGTTCTTTGAGAAGATCAATAAAATCGACAAATCCCTAGCTAGACTAACAAAGAAAAAAAGAGAGAAAATGCAAATAAATACAAACAGAAATGAAAGGGTGGAAGTTACAAGTGACCCCAGAGAAATAAAAAGTATCATAAGAGGATATTATGAGAAACTGTGTGTCAACAAACTAGACAACCTAGATGAAATGGACAAATTCCCAGAAATGCACAAACAACCTACACTGAAGCTAAAAGAAATATAAGAACTTAACAAAACAATCGCATTTAAAGAGATTGAATCCATCATCAAAAATCTCCCAGCAAAGAAAAGGACCAGATGGCTTCACAGGTGAATTCTACCAAGCATTTCGAAAAGAATTAACACCAATCTTTTTTAGACTCTTCCAAAAAATTGAAGAGGAGGGAAAATTACCCAACACATTTTATGAAGCCAATATCACCCTAATACCAAAGCCAGATAAAGATTCCACAAGAAAAGAAAATTACAGACCAATCTCTCTAATGAACATAGAGGGAAGCGGCTGTGGCTCAATCAGTAGGGCTCCCGTTTACCATATGGGAGGCCCCGGGTTCGGTTCCCGGGGCCTCCTGGTGAAGGCAAGCCCGCCCGCACGGCGTGGTTAGCTGACCCAGCGAGCACAAGCAGCAAGGGGGGGATAAATGAATAAATAAATAAAAAATCTAATGAACATAGATGCAAAAATTCTCAACAAAATACTTGCAAATCAAATCCAACAGCATATCAAAAGACTTATACATCACGACCAAGTGAGATTTATTCCTGGTATGCAAGGCTGGTTCAACATACGAAAATCAATCAATGTAATATACCACATTAACAAATCGAAGGAAAAATACCACATGATCATCTCATCAATGCAGAAAAGGCATTTGACAAAATCCAGCATCCTTTCTTGGAAAAGAAGGAAAATTCCTCAACATGATAAAATGCATATATGAAAAACCCACAACCAACATCATACTCAATGGGAAAAGGTTGAAAGCTTTCCCTCTAAGATCGAGAACAAGACAAGGATGCCCACTGTCACCATTGTTACTCAATATTGTACTAGAAGTTCTAGTTAGGGCAATTAGACAAGTTTAAAAAAAAAAAATTAAAGGCATCCAAATAGGAAAAGGGGAAGTAAAACTCTCACTGTTTGTGGATGACATGATCCTGTATTTAGAAAATTCTGAAGTATCCACGACAAAGCTATTTGAACAAATAAATGTTTTCAGCAAAGTGGCAGGATACAAGGTCAACATGCAAAAATCAGTAATGTTTTTGCACACTAGTACTGAACAATCTGAGGAGGAAATCAGGGGGAAAAGTCCATTTATAATAGCAACAAAAAGACTCAAATACGTAGGAATTATTTTAACCAAAGAAGTACAAGACCTATATGCAAAAAACTACAAAACAATGCTAAAAGAAATTTTAAAAGAGCTATACAAACGGAAAGACATTCCATGTTCAAGGATTGGAAGAATAAATATCGTGAGATGTCAATCTTACCCTAAAAGATTTAGAGATTCAATGCAATATTAATCAAAATCCCAACAGCTTACTTTACAGAATTAGAAAAGGCAATTACCAAATTCATTTGGAAGGGCAAGTATACTTGAATAGCCAAAAGCGTTCTAAAAAAGAAGAGCGATGTGGAAGGAATTTCACTGCTGACCCTGATACATATTACAAAGCTACAGTGATCAAAATAGCATGGTACTGACATAAAGACAGACACGTCAATCAGTGGAATAGAATTGAGAAGCCAGAAATAAACCCTCACCTATACAGTGAACTGTTTTTTGACAAACCTACCAAGTCCATGGTAACGGGCCAAAATAGTCTCTTCAACAAATAGTGCTGGGAGAACCGGATATCTATAACCAAAAGAATGAAAGAGGACCCCTATCTTACTCCCTGTACAAGAAACAACTCAACATGGATCAAAGACATAAATATGAAAGCCAGGACCATAAAACTACTAGAATAAAACGCAGGGAAACATCTTCAAGACCTTGTAGTAGGTGGTGGTTTCTTGGATCTCATACCCAAAGTACTGCAACAACAAAAAAAACACAGATAAATGGGACCTCCTCAAAATTAAAGTTTTGCACCTCACAGGACTTTGTCAAAAGTGTGAAAAGGCAGCCAACTCAATGGGAGAAAATATTTGGAAATCATATATCCGATAAGGGCTTAATATCCAAGATATATAAAGATATTTTACAACTCAACAATAAAAAGACATATGACCCAGTTAAAAAATGGGCAAAAGACTTGAATAGACATTTGTCCAAAGAAAAAATACAAATGGCAAACAAACAAACAAACAAAAAAAAAAAAAACATGAAGAAATGCTCAACATCACTAATGATTAGGGTAATGAAAATCAAAACTACAATGAGATATCATTTCACACCTATCAGATGTCCACTACTAAAAAGACAGAGAACTACAAGTGTTAGAGAGGATGTGGAGAGATAGGAACACTTCTTCACTGTTGGTGGGAATGCAGGATGGTACAGCCACTGTGGAGGACTGTTTGGCAGTTCCTAAAGAAGTTGAATATAGACTTGCCATGTGACCCTGCAATACCATTACTGGTATATGCTCAGAAGAACTGAGACAGTGACACGAACTGACATCTGCACACCCGTGTTCATAGCGGTGTTATTCACAGTTGCCAAAAGTTGGAAACAACCCAGGTGTCCATCAACAGATGAATGGATAAATAAACTGTGGTGTATCCCCATGATGGAATATTAGGCAGCTGTAAGAAGAAATTGTCATAAACCATATGATAACATGGATGAACCTGGAGGACATTATGTTGAGCTAAAGAAGCCAGACACAAACGGACAAATACTCTATGATTGTGTTACTATGAACCAAATATATTGTATAAGATATTGTATCATTCAAAAAAAATTTTTATATGTATCTAGTACATTTAATTGAGAAATGGATGTTTTTATTCAACTGTGTTTTCGTTTTCTTTTTTGTTTATATTTTCAATTATTATACATATACAATAAAGGTTAAAAAATGCACACACAAAAAATAATTACAATGGTACTCTACAGCCCATAAATAAAGAATACATCTAAGTATGTGACAGGAATTTGGAAAATACAACCATAAATTTTAAAGGAGGGAAGAGAAGAAGGCAAAAACCCAAAACAGTTTAACACCAGGCTCCTGACAAATATTCTTCAAATTATATTATCAAATGGCAAATTTGGTAGGTGTTCACTAAGCCCAAATTATAGTATTTTTATAACTGTCCTCTAAAATTATTATCCTTTAAATCGAGGAATAATAGTTTAAGGATCACAGAATTTAAAATTGTTTATGTTTAAAAATGTTATGCTAGAGTAAGATAAAATATATTTTTTGATACTTGCTATTCAAAATATGGTCCATGGACAAACAGCATTAGTATTACCTAGGAGCTTATAAAAAATGTAAAATCTCAGGCCACACCCCAGACCTACTGAAACAGTGGCATTTTAACAAAATCTTCAGGTGATTCATGTGCACTTTAAAGTTTGAGTATACTAAATAAAAAGTAAAGGGTAAAAAGTAACAAAGATATTTCATTTGAAATGAAGGATTAATCACAAATTTAAACAGATGTTTAGATAAGTAATTATCGTATTCATACAATAATTATATTTTGAAACTGGATCATATCTGCTTTCATTCTGAAAATTTTAGCCACTGAACTTACATCCAGATGCTCTTCTAAACCTGGGGCCATGAATATCAGATCTTTCTGTAAGTCTCTAACTCTGAAGAAAGGTTTTAGAACCATATTAAAGTGAAAATCACAATCTAGTTTATCCATAACAAATATAATATCACCTAAAGATAAAGAAATGTGTTCAAAAAATTTTATCTTTTGGTAAGTTTTTCTTGTGCTAACATATAAAACAAAAATTTTCCCATTTTAACCTTTTTAAGTGTGCAATTCAGAGGTATTAATTACATTCACAACGTTGTGCAATAATCATCACCAACCAATGCCAACACCTTTTCTTCACCAAAAACAGGCACTGTATACCCATTAAGCAGTAACTCCCCATTCCTCCCTCCACTCAGCCCCAGGTAATGGTCTCTACTTTTCTATCTCTATGAATTTGCTTATTCTACATATTTCATGTAAGTGAATTTGTACAGTATTTATCTTTTTGTGTCTGGTTTATTTCACTCAGCACAATATTTATAAGGTTCATCCATGCTGTTCTTTCTTTTTTATATATAAAAAAAGAAAGTATCACATATACTTGAGGAGAAATTAAGATAGCACAATAGGAAATATATGAAAAAATCAAGTCTCCTTTCATGTAGGATATCCCTACAAAGGCATCCACTATCATCAATCTCTTGTATACCCCTCCAGAAACATTCAATGCTTATATAAACTTGTCAGTGTATGAATGTATGAACTCCTCCATTTTTACATAAATGGTAGCTCTTTATACATATTACTCCACACAATAAATTTACCCCTCTTTTAATGATGACATCATTTCTCTTTTTTTGATTGTAACATATTTTAAACAATTCCCTTTGGATGGCAATGTATATAGTTTCTAGCATTTGTTGTTATAAAAATACTGAAATGAGTATTTGTATGCATACATCTTTAGAGTACTTTAAGAATAGGGTGTATTTCTCATTGTGGAAATTCCAGGACAAGAGATGTGCAATTTTATACTATTTCTCTCTTTATTAAACTTTAATGGAAATTTTAAACGTATACAAAAGTATAGAGTTTGGCTCAATGAAACCCCAGTACCATATTTACTTATAAATACTTAACATATGGTTAATTTTGTTTCAACAACCACCTCTCCTCAGACACAGACACACACACTCCTCCACACACACACTCCCTCCTGCTCCAATTATTTTGATGAAAATTCTAGCCATAATATTTTCACTTTATTCACAATATTTTAGTACGTATCCTAAAAATATACAGGCTCTTTTTTTTTAAACAAAAACAAAAAAAAATAGAATTGCAATACCATTACTACTCCTAAAAATCTAACAATAAATCAAGGATGTCATTAAATATTCAGCCAATATTCAAATATCCCAATTACCTCAATATTTTTTTTCACAATTAGGCTGCTCACATCAAACAAGGTTCACAAGAGGTTAATATACCTTTGAAGTCTCTCTTCTGTAAGTTCCACTTTCTCATTTTTTTCCCTAACTTGAAGAATTAGGGAAAAACCCAGGTGTTGAAGAATATAGGTTGTTTATCCCATTGAATTTCACACTGTGGATTTTGCCATTTGCATTCCCATGATATCATATAACATTTTCCCCTATTCCCTGTATTTCCTGTAAACTGGTACTACATCTTTAAGCTTTAATTTGAGTCAGGTATGATTTTTTTAAAACAAAAATAATAAAAATAAGTATAAAAATATTTTTATACACAAACACACACATTATGTATATGTATATGTGTGTGAGTGTGTGTGTGCGTGTATATATATGTACACAAATGCATATGATTGTTTCAGAATAACAGTACTCGCAGGACTTTGAGAATGAATGCCTCCTTAAATTGCATGCCCTAGTGCCTCACTTGCCTCACCCTAGTTTCAGCCCTGCATCCGAGAGCTACCAAAGCAATGAGCAATCTTTGTGGGGGTCAAGATCCCAAAGAAGGAACATTCTGAGAACTACTTTTTGTTGGAGAAATCTGTACTCAGCACAGGGCAAGAGGCCAAGAAGACAGACTGAGGGTCACTGCTAGGAAGCAGATAAACCAACAGATTTTGGTAATCTCATAGAGACAGAGAGAAAAAATAGGTAGGGCAGCCAAGGTAGCAAGAATTTGAGGAAGCTATTATGATGATGAGAATGGAGTTAAAAGAGAAATGAATAAGAGTCCTTGAGGGATCTGTTGAATTCTTAAGCTGTGAAAAAGGTAAGGAAGAAAAGCAGAGAAGTTTTTACCTGCCACACAATGCTGCATAAGAACTCAGAAGATGACTTCTGAATTGTCATTAAAATTCTTCCTTTTACAATGTCCTAGAAATAGAGTACTTACTGTATGTACTATTTTGGGGATATTTCAAAAAGTGTACAGGGTAGTATATGGGAATCCTGTCTTTTAGGCATGATTATTCTGTAACCCACAACTTCTCTAATTATAAAAAAGGATACAAGTCAGTCATTCCCATTCTTTTTCACAGACAGGAACATAAGAAACAAGATATGAATCACTAAACCCTACTCAAAGAGAAGAAGCTATACTAGAATGTAACCCAATTCTTGATATAAGAGATCAAAGCAAACAAGTACATTCAAAGCAACATTCTTTCAAGGCTTTAGGTGGAAGCCAGGAGATATTCAATCATCCAATTTAAGGAACTTTGGGGAGTAGGTGAAGAAGAACAGATCAGTAATTATCACTTATATGAACCTTACTTGAGACTTTCTTGTGAACTAGATGAGGACCTGTCTGATTGAGGAAGAGATGCTATACTGCCAGAATTTTTTAAGTATGTTTGAAGACTCTTCTGATAAGATGGCTCAAGGGAATTATACAGTATCTCAGCTTCACCAGGAAAGTGGTTTCTAAGGCCCATATATGTCCTGTAAAACAAAAAAGAACAGCACATAATGTAAGAGCTCTACATGATTAGATATTAACATAAAATGTGTACATTCAAGAAGAATGAAGGTTTTTAATACATCCACTGTGTGTCACGTGAATATTTAATTTAGTAAGTTTCAGATGGCAGGCTTTTGAGGAAAGCAGACCTTAGTCCAAAACGTGGCTGTGTTGCTTAGGATTTACAGTTGCCGTCTATGAAGATGACACCAAATTTGCAGGATCATTTTAAGGACTAGAAAATAACATATACCAAATGCCTCACACAGTGTCAGATATGCAACACATGTTCAATAAATTATAGTGAAACAAATAGGTTATGATGAATAGGAATACTGATGACTACACAAATGACAATTTGAAGAAGGCTGCTGTTAGATATCTAGTACAGATTTAATGGGGAAAATCTCAAATCTCAATTTCAATCAAGAGCTAGTCAAGCAGAATATTTGGGACACCTCTGATATTTAATTCTCCCAATACAATTCCTTTCAGGGAAAAGACAAAAGTATATAAACTGCCACAAAAATATACCACAGACTTACTTTCTTGCCTCCACTCGGGCCTCAGCATCAGCATCATGAATTCCCTTCTTAATAGTTTCAACCAAGACAGCTGCATGTCTATAAAATAAATACATCTTTAGATTCATGTATAAAGCTGTGCATTTTGCCACAAATGATATTGTTCATATGTTAGACATCAATCACAGAGAGGCGGGGGGGTAAAAGATCGCCAAAAGAATTAAAGAAAATTTGGAATTACATCATACCTACATTAAACAACAAATTCTATTTTTCAAAAATAGGCAGTAAACAGGGTAATATATGAATTAAGAATTTCCAAGAAAATGGAAAGCAGAAATGTATTCAATGAAAATGCAAATATTTCACAAGCTTCAAACTTGAACTAATGAAAAACATAGCCATGCAAACAGCCAGTTACCAGCTGCCCATCTTTTCTTCCCAATCATCTCAGAGGTACATTAACCATTGCTCAGTATATATTTGACTCAATGACACATGACAGATGATGTGGAGATATTTTCCAATAACTCTTTCCTCTGAAAGGAAGCTCCTTTTTTCTATTTGAAAGCATTCACTACTTGATTAATTTACCTAAGGAAACCTACCAGGTGATTAGAAATACATTTTTAAATTTCTGCCCAATTCAATCTGGGGTGTCTCACATATCCCATTCTACTTAAGAGACCATCACCCATCACACAAAGAAGAAGAGCTTTGAAGGAAAATCAATAAAAATAACCTTTAAGGCAAAATGAGAAATAATACAAAATCAATACCACCAACTTCTTTGGTGACAATGGAGGGAGAGGCTAAGGGAGTAAGGAAGAAGGACTGCATACCTTTCCAATGAATGAGTCTGCCACTCTTGCAACAACAAATCTAAAAATTCAAATGAACGCCTGAAAAATAAAAGTTAGATTATAATTAAATGTTGTATAGATAAATACACTGCTTTATTCTATAATTTTACTGCACTTTACCCCACTGAATTAAAGTATAAGTTAAGAGAAAAACCTTTAGCTATCTTAATTTTCAAGTATCTCCTTATTTTAAGGTTCCAACTATTCCTATGCTAACTAGTTAAAAAGACCCTAAGAGTTTCTCATAATTTTATCTTAAAATGTTCACAGTATTTAACAAATTCCACTTATTAAATACCTACTATGCCCTAGACATTGAAGATAATGGTGACCAAGAAAGACATGAAAATTCTGATCTTCTGCTCTACATTTCCTCAAATACATATGTATATGACTTTTTAAGCAAGTATTTGTCATTTTCTCCCAAGTCCTCTAGTTCTCAACTTCTTCAACTGTCTCATTCTTGAGCTCCTCTTCTTACTTGGTATTTGATGACAAAGCTCTGTCCTGTTTTTCTTCCTTTATTAACACTTTTTCCCCACCTCCCTGGAACAGGTGCTCATCTGGTTGGTACAGCCCACCTCTCTCTCTTTTTTTTAAAAGAGAGATTTATTTTTATTTATTTATTTATCCCCCCCTTGCTGCTTGCGCTTGTTGTGTCCGTTTGCTGTGCATTTTTCTGTGTTTGCTTGTCTCCCTTTGTTGCGTCATCTTGTTGTGCCAGCTCACTCACTGTGCTGTGCGGGCCGGCTTGCCTTCACCAGGAGACCCCGGGAATTGGACCTGGGACCTCCCATATGGTAAACAGGAGCCCAACCAAATGAGCCATAGCTGCTTCCCGCCACCTCTCTCTTATAAACTTTACTTGGACAATATCATCCATACTTCTGACTAGCAGCTATGCTTCTCACATCTAATCCTACATCTCCAGCACCAGATCTTCACTTTAGCTGTTAAGTCAAAGTGCTAGCTAACTCATTGACATCTCCACGTAGGCAATGAATGTCAACTCAAACACTACACATAGAAGAACAAATTACTTATCTCAACAAATCTACCACTTTAGCCCATACTATACAGATTAGGAAATGAAAAACAGGGAGATTAAGTTAATTTGCCCAAGGTCATGTTATTAATAAAGTGATGGAGCTGGCACTTGAACACTGGCATTCTGACTCCAGAGCTCACTTACATCCCTCATCCATATCCAATTGTCAAGTCTCATTTCTACCCCTGAAATTTCTTGTGATATCATCTGCTTCATTCAATTATCATAAATACATCTATAGTTCAGACTCTGACTCTTTCTTACATAACTTATAACAACTTCTACTTAATTGAACCAATACTTTCCATTGGTCCTTTAAAATCACTGTTCATAGTAGAATAAAATCTAAGCTGGATGATGTTATCTCCTCACCAAAAACCTACAACTGTCAAATACTCCCCACTACCTATAGAACAATTTCAAAGTTTCTGTTCATGGCATTGAAAGTCTTCCTCACTTTGACCTCAACCTACTCTCCATCAGCCTCATTTCACAGCAATATCTTTCATTTAGCATGAGCTCTAGACTCGGTGACCTAGATGATGGCTCCACCACATGCAGCAAAGTTTTACATCTCTGCTTACATTGTACCCATTTACTTCCCCTAGAGTTACTGAATTGCTCCCCATTTTCAAGGTAATCCTATGATGCGTTTCCTGATTCCTTTCCTGTCCAATTTACAGTTCCCCAATTACTATTTTCCTTGATGTAGGATAGTGGCTGGTAAACCTCTTCTGTGAAGGGCCAGAAAATAAATATTTTAGATTTTGTGAACCATTTACAGTCTCTATCTCATATTCTTCTCCCCAACCCTACCCTCTTTAAAAAATGTAAAAGCCATTCTTAGCTTGTGGACTGGACAAAACCAGGCCACTGGGCAAATTTATTTGACCTCGGAGTCATAGTCTGTCAACGCTTGGTGTCGGAGACTAAACATCTTATGTCAAAATTCTGAACCACTTAAAGGTAGTAAGGATGTCTTATTCAGTTTCTCTATAGCATTCAAAGTATTTAAATATCAAATGAAAAAAGGGGAAAGAGTTTTTTTTACAATTTTCTTAAACACCTAATACATAAATCTTGTTTTTGCCTTTAATGATGATGGAGGCAATGCTAAAATTTACAGAAATCATAGAGAAAAAGAGAAAGCGAGGGAGAGAGACCAACCCAACATGACTGTTTACTCCGTTCCAACAACTATGGTAAGTTCTAATAATAGATTTTTTACCATCACAGTTCTATGAAATCAATATCATTACCCTTATTAACATATGTAGAAACTGAGATTCAGAGCAGTTAAATAATTCTTTCAGGTAGGACAGTCAGTGAGTCAGTGGCAGTTCCAGGGACTCTAGCTGAGGCCTGACTCCAGACTATGCTCTCTGAAATCCAAGGCAATAAAGCAATTCAAAGAAACCAAAGCCTACTATGATAAAACTGAGAAATGTGGGTGATCATAATAATCCTGTCATATCTTTGTCCTTACATGAGATAAGATGAAGAATTGTATTATGGTTCATGGAAGGCAAGAAATTAATGACCAAGCCAGCCAATGCCTCTGCTTACTTGAACGTGTTTCTGCAGAAATTTCAAAAAGGCTGGCAATAATAAAGCCATGCTACGAGCCTTAAGGACACTGAAGTCATTAAGGTCCCTGAAAATGGCTACAACTCGTGGTGGAAAAAAAAAAAAAAGAAATTAATGACCACTAATTTTCAACTGGACTAAGAATCAAATATAATATTAAAATTTTAAAATAAAAAGTAAAAACACAAAAATCAAAATACTTTTTTTTTTTTCTTCAAAACTTACCTCCTCACAGGAACTGATTTTGATGTGCAATTGCTTGTTATTAAAGGTATGAGTCTGGGTACATGAGTATGCTGAAAAAGAAATTTCAGAAAAGGTTGAAAAACACTCTGTACTTCACATAGTCCCTTCCATTTGCCTCATATTCAAGTAGTTAAATTAGAATAGAAAAAGATCATAAAATCATATTTTGAAAGAAATTGAGACCAGTTTTGAAGTTTCCCCCAATTAAAATAATGTTAAAGATGATACAGTTTAAAAAGGACAGAAGTAGTTGTTATATAAGAAAAACACATTGACTGTATACCTGTAAAGAACTACTATGACTGTAATTTGGGAGGAGGGAACAATGAGAAGGGCTGGGCATATACTGTTCATATTCTCTTATGTTCCCTATAAAGCTCTAAAAAAGTTAAAAAGCTGCAGGAATCAATTCCTCCACCAAAATAACTATTGAACTGGCAGGAACTATCTGAATCAACTATTTTGAAACTCAGGAGTATAGTAGAATACTGTACAGCTCCCAGGGAAGAGTGGGAAGAAGAGGCTGGTAAATTATGGTAAATACCAGTGAAGCTGATCCTCCCTGCAGTGGCTACCAACCCCCATCCCTGAGCCGCATGCCAGACAGCAGTGGGGACTGCAGCCCTGGGTCCTGGTGCAGCTTGCTGGTAGCACAGTGGGTATAGAAAGGCCTAGTCCTCCAAACTCCAAGAGCGTGTAGTTTGATCACCGATCACTGATTTTGATCAGCTACTTCAGAATGCTGTGGGTTGACTCTGAGGGCAGCATTGTTCCAAAACCACTCAGGCAAAAGCAGCAGCAGAATTTTAAAGACAGTAATTTTTGTCAAAATTATGGAAAACAGTAAACGGGTTGCAATAACTGCACAAGTGCAAAATCAAGAAAACACAGCTTCAAAATCCATAGAAGTTCCAGGTAACTTTACTAGATTTCCCCTACCAATTCCCCAATGTGGTGTGGAACCATCCGACCATCTCATTGTCGGTCTATAGCCCAGTTCCAAAGGAAGCAGAGTAACTCCTATGCACATACTGGGGTGTTTGTATGTCAATGCCAATCTATCCAGTGGAAGTCTCAAACAATGAATACTGAAAACATGTCTCAGGCTTCTATGCCCAGATTAGCAGTTTACACACAGTTAAAGCGGTGCAAGAAACAATTATGTTGAAGTGGCCTGAGATAAAAGACAACCTCCTTTAAGTCATACAAAAAAGCATCCAGGAGGGGGTGGAAATCTATCTCAAAGGGTAAGTAAAAGGGGCATTCCAAATCCTATAAAATGAGAATGCCTCAAGATACCATAAGCACAAGTCCAGGAAAAGAAAACAGGCTCTAGGGCTCCACAAAGGCTCAGATTAGACAGAGAGGACCCTGCAATTTTGCACTTGCCTCAGGCTGATCACGTTAAGAGGGCTAAATTCTGAAGGAAATCAGGAGCCTAGGTAGAGCAAATTTTCAGACTGTGAAAAGTGCTTTTTGCTTTGGTTTGTTATTTTTGGTTAGCTCCTGGCACTCACGGAAATCTGTCATATCACAGGCTAGACTGAAGACTCAAGGAACAGACAGCTCATGGCCTAAATCACAGAGTTAACTTTTTAAAATATTAAAATCAACAGTGTGCAACAAAAGATTAAAAGACAAACAAGCAGCAAAAGATCCAGGATATGATAAAGATCAACAAAGAGGACCAGACTTGAGAAATACTGGACAAAGACTTTAAAAAAAAAAAAAGACTCTCAATAGGTTCAAGAAGATAAAGGAAAACACAAACAAAGAATAAAGTATGTGAAGAAAACAACGAATGAACAATGATATTCTCAACAGTAAACAAACAGAGATATTAGTTTTGAAGACCACAAATAACTGAAATGAAAATTTCCCCAGAGAGCTTCAATAGTAAATTGGAGCTGGCAGAAAAAGAACCACTGATCTCAAAGACAAAACAACTGAAATGAATCAGGATGAGGAGTTGAAAGAACAAAGAATAAAAAAGAATGGCAGAACCTAAAAGACCTGTAGAACACCATCAAGTGTACTAAAATACACATTATGGGAGTCCCAGAGGTAGGAGAGAAAGGAGAAAAATATTCAAAGAAATAATGGCAGAGACTTCTCAAATTTAACAAAAGACAAGAATATGTACATTCAAGAAGCCCAACTACAGGCAACAGGGCAAACTCAAAGAGAACCATGCCATGCCCCAGACACATAGTAACCAAACTGCCCAATGCCAAGGACAAGGAGAGTGTTCTAAAAGCTGTAAGGCAAAACCAACGAGTTGTGTACAAGGGAATCCCAATGAGATTAAGTGCCTGTTTCTCATTAAAAACCACGGAGGCAAGAAACAGTGAATAAAGAACTAAAAGAACACAATTGCAAAGAATTTTATATCTGGCAAGGCTCTCTTTCAAAACTGAGGGAAAGGAAAACAAAAAACAAAGAACAAAAAAACTGAGGGAGGGATTAAGGAATTCCCAGATTAAAAATAAAAGCTGAAGGGATCATTATAACTAGATCTGCCAAATAAGCAATTCTAATGGGAGTTCTTGAGATTGAAAGTAAAGGACACTAGACAGTGAATCAAAGTGGCATAAAGAAAGAAATACCTCCAGTACAGGTAATCATAAGGGTAATTACAAATGCTAGAACTATTCGATTATACTTTTCTGTATATAACTACACTTCCTACTTCTTACAGGTATTAAAAGGCAAATGAACAAAAAGTAATGATAAATCTATGATTGTGGACATACTACATACAAAGATATAAACTTTAACAAGTACAAAAATAAAGGCAGGGAGACAGAGTGGTCTAGGAACAGTGTATGTGAATGTTATTGGTTCAAATAAAATGTGACTATCACATATTTAGAATAATAAATTTTTACCTCATGGTAGTAAAAAAGAAAATGAATGAAAAATACATTCAGGAAGAAACAAGAAGGGACTCAAAATGGTACAATACAGAAATTCCAATAAAAATGAAAGTAGGCATTATTGGAAGAATTGAGGGTCAAATAGGTATAAGACAAAGACAGAACAGCAAAATGCAGAAGAAAGTCCTGCATTATCAGTAGTTACTTTAAATATAAATGAATTAAACCCTCCAGTCAAAAGACAGACATTGGGAATTTGGATAAGAAGGGATGAGCCAACTATATGCTGTTTATAAGAGACTCACCCTAAATTCAGACACAAGTAGATTGAAAGTGAAAGGATGGGAAAAAAAATATGACATGCAAAGAGTAATGAAACAGACTTTGAGTAAAAAACTGTTATATGGGACATGGAAGAACACTACATACCAAAAACAGGGTCAATTCAAATTAACCCCGTTTTTTAATTTAAATTTTTACCTCAGGGTAAGTTATTATTCTAAATCTGTGATATTCACATTTTATTTGAACCAATAACATTCACATACACTGTTCCTAGACCACTCTGTCTCCCTGCCTTTATTTTTGTACTTGTTAAAGTTTTTATCTTTGTATGTAGTATGTTCAAATTAAAATAAAATTAATATTTTAATTATAAAAATATGTGTACCTAATGGCAAAGCACCAAAATATATGAAGCAAATATTGACAGATGTGAAGAGAGAAATATATGGTTCTACATTAATAGTAGACGACTTTAATACACTACTCAATAATGGGTAGACCGGGTGTAGTTCTGCATGTCTGGGTTTCCACAGAACTGAACTGAGACTCCATTGTGTTCCAGGCCAAATTGGCTAGAAGGAAGTCATCCATTGCTGTTTGAGCTTCATTGCTGGTGAAAAACAAATTCCCTAGGGTTTCAAAACCAGAACTCACGGTCTGTGTTTCTGTAAAGTTTTTCTTTGACCAGAGTGAATGAAGCTAGAAATCATTAACAGAAGGAGAAACACAAAAATTCACAAATATGTGGAAATTAAACAATGTACTCTTAAACAACCAATGGGTCAAAGAAGAAATGAGAAGGGAAATTAGGAAATATCTTCAGGTTAGTGAAAATGAAAACACAACCTAGGAAAACTTACAGGAGGCAGCAAAAGCAGTACTGAGAGGGAATACAGCTCTAAACGCTTACATTAAAATTAGGAAAGATCTCAAATCAGACACCTAAACTTATAATTGGAAAAAGAAGAACAAACAACCCCAAAGCCAGCAGGGGGAAGGAAATAACAAAGATTAGAATAGAGATAAATAAAATCAAGAACGAAAAAGTAATGGAGAGAATCAAATAAACCAAAACTTGGTTCTTTGAAGAGATCAATAAAATTGACTATCCTTCATGCAGATGAACAAAGAAAAAGTGAGAGATGGACACATGTAACAAAACTCAGACATGAAAAGGGGGACATTACTACTGGTACCCTGCTGAAATAAAAAGGACTATAAGAGGGTACTATAAACTTTATACCAACAAATTAAATAACTTAGATGAAGTGGACAAATTTCAAGAAACACACAAACTACCTATACCGACACAAGAAAAATAGAAGATCTCAACAAACCAATAACTAGTAAAGAGATTGAATCAGTAATAAAAAATCTACCAAGAAAGAAAAGCCCAGGACCAGATGGTTTTACAGGGGAATTCTATCAAACATTTCAAGAAGAATTAACAGCAATCCTGCTCAAATTCTTCCAAAAAATTGAAGAGGAGAGTACTCGTCCTAACTTATTCTATGAGGCCAACATCACCCTTACCTGGTATTAAAAGATAGCATAAGAAAAGGAAATTACAAACATCCGTTGTGAATATAAATGCAAAAACCCTCACAAAATAGTAGCAAACCAAAAGCAAGAGCACATTAAAATAATTATACACAATAATCAAGGGGGATTTATCCCAGGTAAGCAAGGGTGGTTCAAAATAACAAAATAAATTAATATACTACATTAACAGAATGAAGGGAAAAACCCACAGGATCATCTCAATTGATGCAGAAAAGGCAAGTGACAAAAGCCAGCATTTTTTCCTTAAAAAAATCACCTAGGAAAACAATGCAACAAATAGGGGTGCTCTTGGGGGCTCTAGAGACATCTAGACACTATAGACAGGGCAGACAGTCCCAGGAAATCAGCACCCCACCAGTGGGCCCTACCTTGGAATATATGATAATCTATCTCTCCCAGTGTATCAGTTAAGACTCATTTATAATTTTCCTACACATGGTTCTTCTATCCCATTTATTTGAACCTATAATTAGCACTATACCATTTAAATATAGTCCCAGATACTTAAATCTTCTGGCTGTTCATATATCAGATGAGCCCTAAATTATCAGCAGAGTTGCAGCCAATACCCACTCTCCAGTTTATCAGACTCACCCAGGACAACTAACAAAAGGATGATGATGGACAATGCCCAACCCAAGAAGCAGACAGAGTATCTTCAACTGCACGCAAACCAGTTCCATCCATCTGCCCCAAGAGATCTAAGGCCCCTCTCAATCAGAAGCAGAGTAGGCATTGCCATCCCCAAATCCTTAAGTTAGAGGAATGAACAAACATAACGGGGGAATGCAGCTATGCATTAAAGTAGACATTATTATTCTAATAATGGAAGAACTCAAAATATTGATATAAAGACAGTGGTTACCAGAGGCTCTGAGGGCAGGGAGAGGGAAAAATAGGTATAAAATGGGGCATTTTTGAGACATTGGAATCGTTCTGCATGACATTGCAATAATGGATACCAGCCATTTTACATTTTGTCGAAACCTAAACAAAACTAAAGTTTGATTTTAATGAAAATCAGTTTGGGTAGAAGATGTCACTTCTACCCAAACTGATTTACAGATTCAAAGCAACCTCAATCAAAATCCTAACAGCCTTATCTGGAGAAATGGAAAAGCCAATCATCAAATTTATATGGAATGGTAAGAGGCCCCAAATAGCCAAAGCCATTTTGAAAAAGAATGAAGTTGGAGGACTTATACTTCTCCATCTCAGAAGTTACTACCAAGCCATGGTAATTAAGACAGCATAATACTGGCACAAGCACTGACATATAGACCATGGCATGGAATCTAATTTAGAACTCAGAAATCAACCCTCATATCTATGGACAACTGATTTTTGACAAGGGTGCCAAGTCCATTCATTTGGGAAAAAACAGTCTCTACAACAAATGGACCTGGATATCCATATGCAAAAGAATGAAGGGGATTCCAAACTCATACCATATAAAAAAATCAATTCAAAATGGATCAGAGACTTTAAATATAACAGACAGAACTATCAAACTATGATTTCAGAAGAAATCATAGGGAAGCCTCTTCAATACCTTCTATTAGGCAATGGCTTCTTCAAGATGACATCAAAAGCACGAACATCAAACGGAAAAATAGGTAAATGAGACCTATGCATAAACTTGCAGCATCAAAGGAGGTACCTTAGATTGAACCCAGGACCTTCCTTATATGTGGGAGGCAGGTGCTCAAACCACTAAGCCAAACCTGGTCCCCAACCCCATAAGGTTTTGATATGGAGAATATATTTTAAAAAATCCTAACACTCAACAACAAAAAGACAATCCAATTTTTAAAAAAGCGCAAAAGATTTGAATAGACGTTTCTCCAAAGAAGATATGTGAATGGCCAAAAAGCACATGAGAAGATGTTCCACACCATTAGCCATTAATGAATTGCAAATTTAAAGCACAATGCGATAACATTTCACACCAACTAGAATGGCTACTAGTAAGAACAAACAAACAAAAAACAAAAATTGCAGATGTTGAGAGGATGCAGAGAAATAGGACCACTCATTCATTAGTTGGTGGCAATGTAAAATGGTGCAGCCACTGTGGAAGACAGTTTGGAGGTTCTTCAGAAAGTTAAATATAGAATCTGTTGTATGCCAGAAAAACATCTTCTTAAATTTAATCCATTCCTGTGGGTATAAACCCATTTAAGTAGGACCTTTCAATGACGTTTCTTCAGTTAAGGTGCGTCCCACCTCATTCAAGATGGTCTTAATCCCATTATGGAATCCTTTATAATGAAATGAAATTGAGCAAGAGAGAGAGAAAGCCAAAGGAAGCAAGATGCTGAAAGGTAACCTGGAAGAGAAGGAAGAGACCAGGAGATGTTGCCATGTGCCTTATCTTGTGAGAGAGGAATAAAGGATCACTGGCAGGTGGCCGCAGAATGCCACAGTCTAGGGAGAAAGCAGCCCCTTGATGCCTTAATTTGGGCATTTAACTAGCCTCAAACTATGAGTGAATAAATTCCCATTGTTTAACCTGACCCATTTCACAGCATTTACTTAAGCAGTCTGGGAAACTAAAACAGTACCACATTAATGCAAAGTTGTTTAAAAATAGGTGCCTGTATGGTAACTTTGTTTTTGTGGTTTTTTTTTTTTTTGCATAATTTTTCTGTCAACCTACAGTTTCTCTAGTTTTAAGAAAAAATAACCCAGAACTCATTCAAAAATGGGAATTGAGCATATACCAACAAACACTGGCTAGGAATGAAAGCAGTAACAAAAAAACTACAGTTCATTTCAACTGATGAAAATGAAAGACTTTGTTAAATTTAATGCAACAGGTAAGGAAAAAAATTATCATAAATAAGATATATTCTTTATTTTTTACGGTGGGGGGAGTAAAACTGAGGTTTTATTCTTGACATTGACAATAAGTTCTAAATTACAAAATGGAAGAACATAAATTAATAAACATAAGGAGAAAGCACAAGGAACAGAAAACAGAAAATAGGAAAAAAATACCATTTCAAGATGCTAATAGTCACGGATAAAGTACATAAAGCAACAAGTTCTAGGAAAATGAAACTGAAAATCGGAATCCGGTTTTCCAGATAGATTAAAAAACAAACAAACAAAAAACAACTTAGACCATAAAGCATTAGAATAACATAAATATTCAGCTTTTAAAAATAATCAACAAAGAACTTTATACCCTTTCAACAAATTCCCTATTTTACAAATGCTTATGGCCTGATGATAGACTAGGACATAAATAAAATTTCCAGACATGCATAAAAAAGAAATCACAAAAATTATCCGATCAGAATGTCATAAAATTAGAAAACAATGAGGATAACAATAAAAGAACCATTTGAAAATGAAAACAATATTATTATGTAATTCAAGGAGGAAACTGAATGGAAATTACAGTCTATAATTATAAAGAGAATGTGGTATATCTAAATCATTAAGATTTGCCAAAGACAGCCTCCGAAGAAAACCCATATCCTTATAACATTAAATAAGAAAAAGCTATGAGATGTTATCTAAGTTTATACCACAAAATTAAAGAACCCCACTAGAAACAATAAAACTAAATATTGAGGCTGATAAAATACCCATAAATAATGCCTCGGCAAGAATTTTAAAAGCGAATGGATAATATTACAATAAGAAAAAAAATGGTAATATAACTGCAGTGGCAATGATTTATTTTATTTTATTGAGACATGCAACCTTATGCCAAAGAGTCTTAACATCTATGTGAAACTGATTTTCTAAGAAAATACAAATAACCAACAAGACTGTGGTTAATAGTGTAAGAATGTTCTTCTTTTACAAAGTGCTTAAGAATATGGTGATACATGGGAAAATTACAACTAATGTAATTTATGGATGATAATAATATTGTAATATTTTTGCAGCAATGGCAAAGAAGATAGTATAGCAATTCTAAGGGACAACAATAGGGGAGGTATAAGGGGGTATGGGATTTTTCTTTTGGAGTAATGAATACATTCTAAAATTGACTGAGATGATTACATCACAACTCTGTGATGAATATGAGAGCCACTGAATGTACACATTGAATGGACTTTACAAAGCATGGGATTGAATAATACAATGAATCCTGTGGTAGAAGATGGACTGTGGTTTTCAGAACAAATATGAGAAAATTCTCTCATGAACTATAACAAGCATGTAACACTAATACAGGGTGTTAATAACCGGGTGGGTTGGGGGGAAAATGTAAGATACCAAATGTAAGAAGATATAGGCTATAGTTAGTAGCAATATTTTGACAATGCTCTTTCATAGTTTATAAGAACTGTTTCACAACAATGCAAGGTGTTGATAGTGGGGTAAAGTATGGGAGCCCTGTATGATGATATGCATGTTTGTTTTATAAATTCACAACTTTTACTATACACTTTTTGTTTATAAATGTTCATGTATGAATGATAAACTTCAATAAACTAAGTTAAAAAAAAAAGGATGTATGATTTCTAAAACACTGGAAATGTTATTAGATAATTCCAAAGGTCTCAAACCCAAATAACAGAATAATGTAATAACAAATTTTGTAAAACATAGAAATAATACAGTAAATTACACAGAAGATTCATTCTGAATTCAAAAATCTTATCAAAAATATCATCCAAATGAATATAGATAGCTATATCATAATGTACAATGGCCAAGAAGAATTTAGTTCATGAATGTAAAATGCATAAATGGAAAGCCAGAGATAATAATTTCTTAAGAGATGTAAAGGTATATTTGATAAAATTCAACAAGTATCCCAGATCAAAATTTAGTAATATATGAATAGATGGAAATTCCTATAATTTAATATAGATTCCTTAGAAACCTAGACCAAGCATCATATTTAAACTAGTCCCATTAAACTCAGGGATAAAACAAAGATCCAATAATTTCCACTATTTTCCAATGTTCTAAATTATAGAAAATTTTAAGAAAAAATATTAAAACAGAAAAAAAAGGAAGGATCATCTTCATGGATTCTTAGAAGGCATTAGATTTTATTGCTGGAAAATCCTCATAGTATAGTGGCAATAGAAACTTCTTTTCTTTAACCAGAAGAGACAAGAAATTGAAAGGACATTTAAGAAACAGACCATACATTTACAAAAATTTACTGTACAAAAAAGGTGGCATTTCAAGAAAAGACTGAAGTATATGCTACTAGGTCAACTGGTTTTGTATTTGGGGGTAAAAATCATTAAGATAAACCCAGATCCACCAATTTTAACATTTTGCCACATTTGCCATATCATTCTACATATCTATCATCTATTTATCAACCCATTTTCTGAACACTTGAGTGTAGGTTGTACACACCCATGCTCCTTAAATACACTGAACTTCAATGTACATTTCCTAAGAAGAAGGATCTTCACTTATGCAAACACCTTAAGTAATAGTTACGAAGTTCAAAAAAATTTAACATTGATATAAAGTTCACAGGCTATATTCCATTTTTTCCCCCATATTTCCCAATAATGTCCCTTTGGGTCTTTTTCCTCCCTTGCTAGATCCCGTCCAGGATCATGTGTTGCATTTAATTACTGTCATTGTCTCCTTAGTTCCACTTTCTTTTTTTTATGTTTGTAAACTAATTTATTCCTCTGGGTATGACACCTTTTGATTATATTAAATCCAGTGAGGGACCTCTGATTAAGTTTACCTGATAAAATCAATTTAGGGCTTCTGATTGGGCTAGATCAGTAAGGCGTAACTCAGGTTGATTCCCTGTCCCCTTGGTGGGCTGATATAAAACGGATTATCACTCAAGAAGACACACGGAGGAGAGAACATTGCCATTTTTGATCCTGCCATGTGACAGAAAGGAGAAGGCTCAAACAGCTAAAGCCCCAGGGAGAGATGGACCATTTGCCTGATAGCTTATAGCTGACCTTGGGAAAAGACCTGAGAATGATATGTAGGACCCTGACAGAAACGAGCCCTATGCCAGGACAGAGAGGAAGCCCTGAAGACAAGCCCTATGCCAGTTTGCAACTAAGAGAGAGTAGAACCAGAAGGGAGAAGGCTGAACCCTTGCAGAGATCAGTGACCATCTTGCTTCAACACGTGGCAACTGACTTTGGTGAGAAAGCTAAGAGTTGGACTCTTTAGGGCCTTGTAATTGTAAGCTTTTACCCCAAATAAATACCCTTTATAAAAAATTAAAATTAAAAAAAAAAAAAAAAAAAGATATCCTTGCTTCACACAAATATAAAATCCAGTCAGATCTTAACCAAAGAAACAAAATTTTGAAGTTCTAAATGATTGAATATTTTTATAATTATGCAATGTGGAAGGGCTTTCTAACCGTAAGCAAAACCACAGTTTATTCATCTTAACAAAAAATTTAAAAGTCTACAAAACAAAAGATGGTTTAAACAATGATTGAAGAGAAGTGAAACAGATAGAAAATATCTGTATATATATAAAACACAGAACTAATATCCTTATAATATATAAAAAGGCTTTAGAAATCAGAGAGAAAAAATTCACAAATAGTATAAACTGGCAATCAATAAAATTATAAAAGGACAAAAAAAACAACAACACTTAATGTCTCTAATTACCTAAGAAATGCAAAGTAGAGTATGAAATAACATTTCACTTATTAAATTACAAGTATTTTAAAAGACTGGTAATGTACAATGTTTGTAAAGAGGTGGGGGGAAAGGACTCCATAAACTCCTGAAGAATGGTTAGGAAAATTCGATTGTATGTCCTATAATAGGGGATTGGTTTAGATGCTTAATTAAAAAAAAAAAACCTAAACGTATGGACAAGGGAAGCTGTCCAAATACATGATGTATACAACACAAGTTAAAGGACATATAACATACATACAGTATACAGTACTTACATTTTCCATTTGTGTAACAAATAAATAAATGTTAAACAGATATAGAACAGAAATTTGGAAAAGTATATACTAATTGGCTAATAGTTATTAGTTATAGAAGAATAGAATTCAAGGAGGTATATTCATTTTGTTAAGTCTGTTTTTGGGGCATCCTCAAGAAACAGATGATGAGGAAGATTAAGAATTCACCTGTCGTTTTTTATCACTGCCTGTAACATTTGTGATTATATACACATACACATATATATGTACATATAAATGTGCATGTATTGTATTATGTATGTAAGCACCTTATTTACTTTGTAATCCTTTGTATTATTTAAATGTTCCATAATGACCTATAATGAACCTGTATTGCTTTTATTAACAGAAAAATAATTCAAAAGTTATTTCCTTTAGGGGTTAAAAAACCAAACAAGCCCATGTTTTAAGAAAAATATAAAACAAATAAAAAATCCACCCCATTAAATCCTGTATATCATGAATGCCTGGTTTTGTAAGCACACAACCTCCCTAATTAAAATAACTAATGCACTCACTCACTAACTAAATAATCCGCCCCAATGACGAAAGAAAGAAAGAAAGAAAGGGTGGGGGGAGAGAAGGGGAGGGGAGGGGAAGGAAGGAAGGAAGGGGAAGGAAGGAGGGAGGGAGGGAGAAGAAAAAAGGAAAAGAAAAAAAAAAAACCTACCCGAATGATGAATCTGATTGCTGCACATCCAGAAGTTGCCATGACTTTTGCACTATTGGGGACGAGATTAAAAAGTGTAGGTACAATGGCTTCAGCGCCATGATCAAACTTGTTTCCCAAAACTGTTGAAAGATGGCTATAAAGGAAGACAATTTAAAAAAAAATAGTTTAACATTAAATATAGATACGACTACACAATTTTAAAATACTCTTCTACTGAAATTGTTTAATTTTTATTTTAATTAGTTCTAATTGCAGAAAAACAAAAGAGAGAAAGGGAAGTGCCAATGTTATATATTCCTTTCTTTTTTCCATCCTTTACCTTGATATTTCAAAGTTGAAATTTGGAATTTTACTCATCTCTTTGCAATGGCAATTGGAGAAGCCATCTGATTGCAGAATTTAATTATTAAGTCTGAGTATATGACAAGTCGAACAGTTCGGCTGATTACCCTGATATTACTGAACAAATAATTCCATTAATTCCACATAATGCCCCAATAACAAATTCAACATATTTTAAAAACAAGTTCAAAATCTTATCCAAATCAGTGCTCCTCAAAGCATTCTCTACTTTTATTAGTGATATCACCACTTTTTAAATCACAAGTACTTCCTGACATCTTTGTGCTAGGATTTCAGAATCCTTCATTGAAAACAAACACTACTGGATACTAGTTAGTTGGGTGATCTTAAGGAAATCTATCTTCTCTCTACAAATTTCTAGGTAAACAACTAATTTAGCTTTTAATCATTAAGATTTTAGTTAAAACACCAAAGGAAGGATGCTGTAATCACTCACAGTTCTGACAATGCTTGCAGTTTGGGCTAATTTTTATATATTTATATTTTATTTAATATACATGGTTGGGATAGAGTCAGCTTCAAAAATACAGATACCCAAGCTCAGACCTATTTAATAGTATTCTGTTATATTTTAGTTTCCAATGTCTAACCCCATAAAAAGGAATCTCAAATCAGAAGCAGGGGGAGTGGATGTGGCTCAAGCAGTTGGGCACCCACTTCCCACATGGGAAGTTCTGGGTTCAGTTCCTGGTGCCTCCTAAAGAAGATGAGCAAGACAGCAAGCTAATGCAACAGGCTGGTGAGGCGAGATGATGCAATGAGGAGACACAATGAGGAGGCATAACAGGCAGGGAATGGGGAAGCGGAAATAGCTCAAGCAATAGGGCACCCGCCTACTCCAAAGGAAGTCCCGGGTTTGGTTCCCAGTGCCTCCTAAGAAAGATGAGCAAGACAGTGAGCTGATACGATGGGCTGGTGCGGCAAGCTGACGCAACAAGATGATGCAACGAGGAAACACAACAAGCAGGGAGCGGAGGTGGCTCAAGTGACTGGGTGTCTCCCTCCCACATGGGAGGTCCCAGGTTTGGTTCCTAGTGCCTCCTAAAAAGAAGATGAACAGACACAGAGAGCAGACAGTGAGCGCAAAACAAGGCGGGGGATGAAATAAATAAAATAAATAAATCTTTAAAAAAAAAATCAGAAGCAGGGAGGTGCTATCTGTACTATAAATCAAGGTTCAAATCAACAGATCTGTTTTTCTAGGAGAAATATTATGTTCTCTTGGTCTAATTCAGTGCCAATATCTCACTTACCTTAGCTTTATAGTAATTCTTCCAATCTAGTAATACAAATAACTCCCACTATATTCTTGAAGTGAGTCCTGTTCATTCGTGGGTCTTTGTTCTTCCGTATGACTTTGTTTGTTTGCATGTATAGTAATTTTTCATTAAATGTAGGTTGTTGTGGAGTTAAACTGTTACATGTCTGGATGCTTCTGTCTTTCTTTAAAGAGAGTGAGTTTTGTTCTGGAAGGCAGGTAATTTACTGGGGACGGGGATGGGGTGGGGTCTAGAAAAGCTTTGACTTTAGAGATGGTTTAGTACTATTCCTAAACTATAGCCTTTCTGGGGTCTTGACTGAACGCCTGGGCATTAAACAAGGTTTCTCCATTCTGACTGTTTAGAACTTGAACTTCTTCAAGCCCTGTGAGTGCTGGGAATTGTGTATCTTATAGCTCCCAGGGAGTAGTACAATCCCAAGGTGTTGCACCTTTCACGCGCACAGATTAATAATCAGCTAGACTCATGGTATCCCCTATGCAGATTTCCATAGCTCTTTTTTGTGTATCTCTCTTCTTTCTAGTACTCCGTCCTGCAAATTCCAGCCACCTCAGTCTTCTGAAACCCCAATCTCTTGTCTCCTCAACTCTGAGATTGCCTTCCTCTGTTTGGGTTCCCCCTCTGCTTACCACAACCCAGAAAGTAACCCCAGGCCAAAACTATGCTGATCATAGAGCTCATCTCATCCTATGCTATCTGCTGTCCAGTATCTGAGAACAGTTGTTTTACATATTTTGTTCAGTTTTCTGGTTGTCTTAGGCGAGAGAACTAGTACCATGCCAGTTACTGCATCATAAGCAAATGGAGAGGTCTCATTATGGTTATATTTTATGGAGTTTTGTTTTGCTCATTAGAGATATTCAATTATTTTCGGTATATTGACTTGTATCCAGCAACTGTGCTAAAGTCCCGTAATTACAGTAATTTATCTGGAGATTCTCCTGTGGTTTTCTACATGGATAAATACATCATCTGTTAAAATGGCAGTTTTATTCCTTCTGCAATTCCCGTAGTGTTTATTTCTTTGCTTTTCTTTTTACTGTTCTTGCTAGTACATCCAATACAATCCTGATCAGAAATATCGATAGTGAGCACCTTTGTCTTATTCCCTATCTTCAAAGGAATGTTTTTATAATATCACCATATACAACAACAGTATTTAGTACTTAGGTCAGCAGTGGTGGTAAAAGGAATTTAAATGTTCTACCATCCTTGTATCGTGGAATAGTATAAAGATATAAAGTTTAGATTTTTTTTTTTTTCTGTTGAGGATTTTTTAAAATATATTTTATAATTTACTGAAGTATATCACACATACATAAACATACATAAACAATAATTGCATAGTAATAGTTGTGAACTTTAAAGTTTAGATTTTGATAAGTTAAAGATACATGTTACAATTCCAGGATAATTGCTAAAATATGAGAAATGGAGTACTTAATAACCAAATTACTAAAGAGAAAATTAAATACAGAGAGTGTTCAGACCATTTGCCTTCTTTTGATACTCCTAGAGTTGAAAGTCAGAAATCTACCAGTAGGTTTTGGAAATATGAACACATTTTAAGGCTGGCATTAAAAACTGGTAAGAAAAAAAAAAATTAAGTACTTATACAAACTAAATCCTTATGTGTATTAAAAGTGACTTTTGCAAATCACTTTATGATTCCTAAGGTTATCCTGCTACTGTTTTACTTTTGAGCACAGAATCAATAAGTACTAAATTCATTCATTAAAAAACATATCACAAAAAGAGAATACTTACGCTACAGTAATGCAAGCTTCTCTAACCACTTGGGATCTCAGATCCTTAGCTGAAAGTTTAAGTGCTCCATCCAACAAGCGTAAATGTTGGAAAAAGCAATCATACTGTGCAGCTCCAGCAACAAGCAAAGATCGAATTTTCTTAAGCTGAAACAAAGGAAATTTTCATTATTGAGATAAAAGGTGGCAATGCTAAAAGTAAAAATATAAGGTACCTAAATTTCATTAATCAAAATAAAATAAAATGAAGCATACATAACATACATTTCAGTATATTTATATATTTATATAACTATATTCAGGCATTTTAACAGCATTAAATATATCTTGTAAATAA